>JADDOH010002328.1:0-101853 GCA_016648135.1 Agrypnia vestita
AGAAAGCGTGTATATTGACGTGTATTGGTAACACGCTGTGCGCGAAACACAGAGGTCCGTGGTTCGAATCCTGGTTCCAGCATTTAATTTTTCAGTTTTATTATTTGATATTTGTGTGTTTCTCTTTCTTTCATTTATTTATTTCATATCATAAAAATATATATATTACTATATATACATTCTGATATTACTAATAATTTGATAGGATATTTGGATTTGTATGAACTACGAAAATATTCATAAAAATATTTTGTACAATTTACATTCTAGATAATAAATATGGTATTTACTTCAATCTAATTATTAAACGTATAATATTGCAAGTTTGTAATGCAATAATAATTAAAATCACGTTTTATTTCTCCATACGCTACCTTATACCAATATATTAATACAGGTACGTGTTATATCAATCGATTCACACTGAGTAAGTCGGTACACAAATATGCATACATGTACCTAGCCAAGCTTCAAGGCGTAATATACACATGTCTGTCATGGTGTGCGATTATCGATCGGGAGTAAGTAGCTCTCTCGTGGCACGTTCTGCTTAGATATGTAAGCCGCTTCTTCACTAATGGGGGCTTACTTCTCGTGGGAGGAGATCAAGCATGAGGCCATGATATATGGACCAGCGTCTTGTTACTTCGATCACACGTGAGGAAATCTTCTACAAACCTTTCAAATATTTATACAACATACAATCAATTTATAATACATCAGATGATGCGATTAGTTTACATTAAATAATAACTTGAAGATACAAAAAATTGTCCAATTAATGATATTATCCCCAAATCCAAGTTTACAAAAATCGTGGACATGGAATTTCCACTAACTTCAATTCTTCAAACAAGATGTTTATTTGATATATCATTCTACATCGACTAATATAAAGGCTGCCGTACACGCTCCGGTACATCGCACATCGCAGATCGGTACATCGTTCATCGTATCCCAGCAGAGCCCGTACAGGTTACGTTATGTCGTAGGAATCTTCAGTTGAAAATATGGCATCGTTACGAGATGACGCGTCGCAGTGACAGGGTTTTCATTATATTTGAAATACGGTAATAAAACACAAAGAAAAAACGTGGCAAATGTTATAAGGAGTAGTTGTTGAAAAGAGAGTCATAATAATAATTTAGATGTCCGTCCGTCCGAATTGAAAACAATTTAATTCCATTTTCAAAATTAGTATGACTAGCAATAAGCAATCGGGCTTGCTGTTAGGCCCTGCGGGCGGCTGTCTGGGGTGCGGTGCGGCCGATGATGCGGCCAGAGACATGTGATGCCTTGTTTGAAGTTCTTCGAAACGATCATCTACCTAATCTATCTACCTAATAAAAATGTATAGTTTAATCTAAAGATAAAAATAGGAATCAAAATAATAAAAATATATTTTAAAAATTATAAATAATTCATTTATATGAATAATTTTCATAACTATATATATATATATATATTGGCATCAGGCTCCAATTTTTTTAGTTTTTGGAGAAATTTTGGGTCGATCGTGGTATTCTTTACTCAGCACGCGTCAAAAATACGGTTCCAATTTATAAACTTCTATAAATTCTTCGATTACTTTACAACGCTTACGACTTGTCATTTAAAAAACACTACACGCAACATAATCTCTTCCTGTCATAGCTACGGCACAACTGAAAGCACCACACACGCTCCGATTTGTACGCCGCGCAGGCAAAAATAATCGAATTTCGATTCTTCTGCGGTCGCCTGTACAGGTCTGGAAACCTCTACACGCAAACACCGCACACGCTGTGGTACGTCTGTACAGACGTACCTCGTAAAAATCTTTTAAGTCTTTGAATTTTGAGTGCGATCAGTATTTATAGGGGACAAACCGTTAAAAAACATTTGTAAGTATTTATTTATATACGTAGGGTTCATCTAAGCAGTTGATATTTGGTAAGGTATGTACACATTTATCTTCAAATCTGAAATATATATAGGTGTATGTTTCTGAAGTTACACCGAATTAATTAATTTTAGCATAATATGAAATATAATATAAAAATAAATAAATAGTAAATAATTATAATATAATATTTTAAAACTGACACTAAACAGTCGATATATACATGCCCATATATTTCTATATACTCTGTACTATAAGTACTACATATAGGTATAGGTACTTAAAGACGCTATTTAGTATTCATCCTCCGAACACAGCTTCCCGCGGGCCACGCGCGTCGCTCGAGGGCATCATGTAGAGATGTAATATCGTCATCTGTCAAATATTCCTTCGATAACTAGACATATTAATTTTATAGCTAAATAGACATCGAATGAATACTAAGATAAGGGTTCTTTAAGATTGTTTTTTTTTTTAAACCGTTTGGTTCTTATTTCACATGCCACATGTTCATTGTTTGTTAAATACTGAAACAATATAATTCACTGTTATTTACTCGTTTGTGATTTTTCAAAATTGTTTAAATTTTATTGATTACATGTAGTTAGCTAGATTAATTATATAGTTATGTAGTATCTAATCCGATCCTGAGTATTACTTGCAATGCCAGGATTCGATTTTGATGATACTGAGATTAACCTATTCTACCCGTAATTTACGCAGGATATTTATATTAAAGAAAATAAGTGAGGAATCTTGATAAATTTACATATTGTTTTAGACTTGATATTTACTATACATTTTGTTACCCCAAAAAGAGTCCAAAAAATGAATTCTTAAAGTTTCGGGATTATCTATCTATATTATATACCGAGCCCAGGATTCATAAATACTGAAAACTGGGCCGGCATCCGGGCTGTCGGGATTGGATTTCATAGTAGACGGTGATCGCGTTACTTTTACGCTTACCGGTGGAAGTGTAGCATTAAAGAGCGCGGGTAGCCAAAACACATCCCGATATAATCATTTAAAAAAGTAAGAGTAAATGACGGCATAAGTCAATGCCAGCTCCGCAAATCTCCCGAGATTTATGCGAGTACTGGAAACAAGGTAGGTACGGGCCGCGGTGCCGCGCCGCCCTGGGGTGAACTCCCCTAGCGATGGGCGACTCGAGTTAATTTACTCGAATAAACCGAGTTATACTGCCAGCGAGTCAACTCGAGTGGCATTTTCGGCAGCTCGAGTCGGCTCGCTGTCTCAAGCCACGCGAGAATGTTTGAACGAAACGACCGCAGATGGCGCGGTCTGCGCGGGCCGCTTGACTCGGCTCGGCTATCGTCGAAACACTTCGCCTTTTGGCGGCGGAAGACGAAGTGTTCCGTCATAATATGGGTACGTCCTACGTACTACGTATTGTATATTTGACTCGATGTAGCAAATACACAGAGTGAAACATACAATATTATGTACCTAATTTTACTTGTACAAAGCAAGCTTCCACCAAAAATGAGTTTCCTTCCAGCAAACCCTTTAAGTAAATATTATATAATCAATATTTTATTAAATAATAATTAAACATAAAGAAATGTATCAAAATTTACAGTTAAATTATTATTACGTCAAATAGGAACTTTGAATCATTTGAAATTTACGAAAAGCGTTTAAATAAAGAATAATTTAACCGAAGAAATGTATCAAAATTCAAAATCTACAACTAAAATATTATTATTTGTATTTTCATCAAATAGGAACTATCAATCAATCACATTTACGAAAAGCGTTTTAAACAAAACAAATGTATCTGAAAACTAAATTATTATTATTCATATTGACTGCAAATTATATTCGCGGAAAATCAAACACGGGTAATTAATAATTACGCAAATCATGCGGTCAATATCATTAGAAAATTATAAGACGTAACGTAAATTCGTAAAACTTTAACAAACGTTCGTGACTGAGTGATATCGTTCGTACGAGCGAGCGAGCTCGGGTTGCCGAACCAAACCGAGGCTGACCGAGCCAACACGAGACGTCCCGAGTGACCCGAGTCCCGAGTAGAGCCGAGGCTGACCGAACGGCGGCTCGATTGGCCGAAGTGGCATGACGTTCGAAGACCGAGTTACTCGGTTTATCGCAAATCGGTTTAATTCAACTCGGTTTTCGAACAATACTACTCGGGTTGACTCGCGCTTTCGAACGATTTCAGTTTGCAAACGCCGCGCGTCGCGCGTCGCTCGACCCGACTCAGGGACCGTGACCGATATATGTTATTTGCGTAATTATTAATTACCCGCGTTTAATTTTTCGCGAATGTAGTAATGGGTATTAGTGATTAGTATTTCCAATTAATATTCCGCATGAAAATAATAAAATAAGAGCGTCGCATGGGAGTTTTTTTTCAAAAATAATAATGACAACAGAGTCAAATGCAAATTATGTGCCTGTAATTATAAAGACATAGGTAACATCTCCACATTAGTAAATCATTTGAAGAAAAAACATATTGTTGAGTACTTATCTCTTTATTTATACGTAAATCTAGTATTTATCCTTCTTTCCTTATTTATATTATTTTTCTAAAAGTTTGTTTGACTGGAGATGATTGACTAATGAGTTTGCGACATCGAGTTGAGTATACGTAAAACGTACCCGTACAGTAATATGATGTTCGTACTTCGTACGTACCGATCTGGCACCGAGTCAACTCGAGTTGAGACTCGAGGCAGCTAACATTTCAACTCGATATACTCGAGTTAGAAAAAATACAACTCGGCCCATCACTAAACTCCCCGCAAGAAGCTTATCTCAGTCCGCATTATGCGAGCAATTTTCTACCAGGCGCGCCTAGGCGCAAAGATACGTGATTTATATGGGAACACAACTCTAGGATATGTGTAATGGCTGGGGTGGGTGTAAAGCAGGCTTCGACCAAGTGCTGAAGTTTACTGAGAAATATAATAAATTAAATTAAAATAACGATAAAAATAAAATAACTGTTTGATACTAGCTAGACAAATAGTGCTGTCGTGTTAATTTAAAATAAACCTCCATTTTAAAACTAAAATTAATTATACCCTAAATATATGAGTTGAATACATACTTTTCTTTAACCTTTGACAGTAAAATTATTGATACATTAAGTGACATATACAGAAAAGGGGATGCCATTATGCTTATAGGTAATGGAAAAAGTTAATGGTTAGCATTATACATATAACATTATTTTCTGAGTATGGAATGGACAAAAGAAAGTTTGCTTTTATATTAGGTACGCAAGGTCTTAAACTACGAGTACGAGTAACTACCCAAAATTTTGTTTAGATCATCAAAGGGTGTGGGTGTAGTAAGTTTGTAGAGAAAATGCACGAGCAAGCGATGTTAAAGATTAAATGTCAATCTTCAATTTTATAGTAACCTAGCTATAACCCATCATAAATAACGTACTTTTATTATATAAATATTTCGGCCGCCAGTTAAGGCTGTGAGAACAGCGCTATCTAGAGTAGCGAGTAGTCTTGATAACATTATTCAATAGAGAATTATGTTTATTTGCTTCTTATACCTCATTATTATATTAAACCTCATCATTATGAGCCATCTGGTAAAGTTAGTGACGGACGTAGAGAATTATTATTTTTATAAATGATTAATACCAATGCACTAGTGATACAGTAATGGATGTACTTATTAGTTTTAATTTTCATTAAACTGAAAATTTTTCATTTTATTTAATAAAAATTTAATAATAACTTACTAATTTTATAAACGGAATGAGAATCTATTGAATAGGAAATTGTGGACGGATATACCAGATTATTATTATCGGGAATTATGTATCAGTAGTCTCGTAAAACAAATTAAACGGGTTAGTTGGGTCAGACGAAGTGATTAGCGTACAGCCTCGGAATAACCAAACATTTTTATAATACAATTTATCAGATAGGCCAATTAGTGAATGTTATTTTAATAGGCGTCCTTAAAATTTTGTTGCAATTCAAAAGTAGCTCAAATCAAATATGGCGCCAATATCCCCACCGTAAATATTACACCCACATACGTCAGTTATCATTTCTGATGCAATATAACGCTTTACATAACAACTTGAGCAGTAAATAAGGTTAGGTAGGTATCTTCACACTATTTTTTATAGATGCATGTGCAGTGTACACATCTCACGCGAGTGTAGTTATTTCAGAGTAGGTAAGTTTGTAGAATTCGTGCGTCACGTTTTGGTGCAATTAATTGTCGGGAAGCATTCAGAACTGTTTGATCATGGAGAGGTAATAAAAAAATGATTCGATATTTAATGTTAAATTAATATATATATACTCAACCAACCAGCTCTAAGATTTGCGTGATGTTTTGTGGTGTCAATTAATGCCTGTCACATGAATTAATTGGACCAACATTATTCTAAATTATTTATTTTATATAATTTAAAATTGTATTCTCAAGTGAGCGGACATTACTCGAAGAGCAATATAATTACCTATTTTAAAAATAAGAAAATCGTTAAAATGTAGTTAAATTAATATTTATCCTAACGCTCAAAAACAGGCTAAGCACGTAAACTTTTTAAATCCGCGTAATATTTAAAAAATAATATTTAGAAAGAAACCGCCATCTTATAAATTAATATCCACGTATTTACTATAATAGTGCAAGAATTGTTCTAATACATTTAAATCTAAATAGTTGTTTTTTTTTAAATTAAAACCAATCTAGATTTATGATAATTTAGAATGTCCTTAGGTTTTCACAGCCGTTCAGGAGTAATGATTTTGTATGTTCTGAATTTCATTTTTCTCAGTGTTTTTCAATTCTCTGTCTGGCATTTTGGATCCATTGCAGGGTCCATATCAGGTCTGATCTCGCTGAAACGTTGGCCATAGAGGTCAAATATACACGGCAAAATAGTCTAGAAAACTTCACACAGAAGAATGTGAATATGGAATCCGCGTACGTTTGGCGGTATTAGATTATTAAACAAATTCTTTACATCCTTCTATCTTTCTATCTATAAAAATCTGTATAAACAAGATGTGCACATAATTTATTTACAGGTTCCCATTAGCAAATAAATTCTTCTTTCTTGAATGTGCAGACATGATATTTATTATTTGACATTTATGAAATTACATGAATGAAAATAAAACATTTGTTTTTGGTTCTATTCGTTTCATTTACTCGAAAGGCGTTTCGCCTTAAGATGGCATTATTGATCGCCGAATTCGATGACGCCAGAAAGTGTTATAATTTGTACATTTCTTTTCTTTTTACTCCCTTTATATTAACTTGCCGTCAACAAAAACTTTGGATCGATTTTTGACTCTTTTCCCGTGATCCAATCGAGCTGAAACTTGACAATTAGACTCGTGGCGACAATCAAGAAGATCTATCAAATTTTCGTTAAAAAAAATTAATAATTATAGTATAATTTCGGATTTTTAGAAATTTTATTGGTTTTTCAAATTGGAATCATTAGAAAAGTTTGATTACGGCGGCCCGATAACGTCGCGGAATATTTTCTAAATTTGAATTACTCCGTCGGTATGCATAATAGGTACTTCACTACGAATGTCGAAAATCTAAATTGACTGACAAATGTTTTTAGAATTTATTCTTCAAAGCATGAAGTGTCTTATCAAAGCTCAAAACAGCTGACATTTTAGAAATATATTAAATTACTGTAAGTTTAGTGTTATATTATATGTTTTAATTCGTCTTTAATTGTTGTTATATTTTACAAAGAAAGGGAGTATAATAAAAACTTGGTTTTTATGGGTTACTTTTTTTATTCATCCCGTGACATCGCGGTACATACAATACAACAGAATAATGATTTATATATTTCTAATCTTTCTACTTTGATAAACTACTTTTCATTAAATCTATAATTTAAGATAGTTACATATTTTTATTATTGGTTATAAAAATATTTATTATACAGTATACTTAGTTAAATTCTATATTTTTTTTTTTTTTAATAATATTTTTAATTCATTACCTATTTTTAATAACGGTCTCCATGGCCCACACTGAAAGAGCAGCTACCGACACTTATCTATCTATCTTAACTATCCGATGATAATGTACCTACCTAGTTAGGTTTATTTGGGAGGTGTCGACTATTGACTGGTTAACTATCCGATGATAATGCAGTTAGACTTATGGGGCAGTGTGCGGGGGTTCACTTCCCGGCGGATGTGGTTCCGTGCGCTGGTGACCAATGACGACTCGTCTCGCTGCTTCTCTTCCTCGCCTTGCTTCTGACCAATACCGGGTCCTCCTCGCTAGGCTCCTCCTCTAGCGTAGATAGTTCCCAGACTATTTAACACTCTTGCGGCTTCGGTAACCGATATAACTATTGCTGTGCAACTAACATTAACTAGATTTTGTTTCGGTTTGATGCTTAAAGACAAATAAAATGTGATTGAAAATGTCGATTTATTTTGTACTTTGTCGTATGAAACGTAATCATTTTGTAAATATGAACCAAGCGTTCAAATGAAGTGTAAACTTTATTTTATGGCAAGTAAATGAAAATTTCTCACCAACGACGACATCTGTACTTATGGGAATGACAAATTTTCAAACCACAGAGAGGGTGGTAATAAAAATACAACTCACATACGGAACGAGGTGTGCAAAGTTATGATATATACAACTTCCGAAAATTTGATAGATGCGGTAGATAGTCTACCATGGGTGGAATTGGCGAACGTTACAATGTGTAAAGTGATCACTTAAGCCAGCCATACGACAGATCTTTAGCCCTATGAAGACCCAATAAGACTTCTATTCCTGCTTTCACAAATATAAAATAGCTTCGTCTCTAGGAGACATCTATAATATATCCCGATTGATGATGTTCCCCTGTGGATAAAATCTAGTATTGCGTTCCTGAAAAATTTGTAGGTACATACTCAAAATATTCGGAAATGAAAATATATTTTAATTAATAAGAATATACATACTTTGATTTCACCACTAATTTGTAAAAAATACCAACATGTTTCTAAACGAAATAATTTTTATAGCCTTTAATTCTTCTCCGAAATTCAAACGTCTCCCTGTTGGTAGTATCCACCATTAAAGATTATTTTTTCCTTTTAATATTTGATCAATGTTACATTTATTTAATACCGTTTTGTAAAAATACATCAATTATTTATTTCATCAAGAAGATGGATATATTATATGTATGTACATATGTATATAACTATAAATTCCACTTAACTTATCAAACCAGAAAAAGGTTATTTCTATAGACTTACAAAAAATATCCAACTATTGTATTATATTTTAAACGAAATAAAATACCTCAATCAACACAGGTGCACTTTTCAAAAAATTGAGATGAAAAAAATGGGTATGGTAAAAAAACTAAACACCATACCATTTGAGTGATTAAATATAAAGAGCTGTACCTGTTTTCGGATTGTGACAGATATCATTATCCCTTTCGCTGCCCGTGCGAGTTGCGCAATACAATAGCCCCGAAATTCTGGAGCGTGGGTCGTCCTCCGTCATCCGACATGTGTCGGAGTTGTCGATGGCGTCTCGTGAGCGGCACAATGTCTTGTAAACGATAAATATCACGGGGGCCGTGACAGGTAGGCGACGCGTCAAAAATATAGCATTACACCAAGTAACAAGATAGTGTGGGAAGATAGCTACCAACCCGCTTAAAATTACATTTGGGAGTTGACATCCAAAAAAGTCCGCTACGGAATGCTTTTTTTTTAAATTTATTCAATTTTTATATAAACAGTGTAAGAAATTTCGTCCAACGTAATAGAAATTACATGTTTATATTGTGGATAAGAGATAATTATACAATTATTAATTTAATTTAACTTTGTAAAAACCACTTATTTATTGAAAAAATTCAACATGTTTCGAAGCCAATGGCTTCTTCGTCAGGATAACAAAAATAATATTTAAAAATCGAAGTATAGATCAAAATATTAAAAAGTTATATATGGAAAACGATAATATAAAGTACCTACTGAACATGAAAATAAATTTAAAAGATAACTATTTGCAAAAAGGACCTGATTATTTATAACATTCAATTTACTATTTACACTTTTTCTTATTTCCGAAATTTATAATTTATCAAATTGTGATTCTGTATAATTTGTACGTAAAATTTGTAAACCCTTATTAATATCAAAAGAATGATTCATAGCCAAAACATGGTTAGAAATTCAGAATAATTATTACTATTTAAACACCTTTAGTGTTCCTTAACTCTAATTTCAAAATTTCTACACGTTTTTCCTATATAAAAATAATCATAATCATTACAAATTAATTTATAAACACCCGATATTTTAAAAAAATTATCTTTATCTTTATTATTTAATATGTATTTTTTAAATTTATTATTAGTATAAAAAGCTGGTTGAATAACATTTGAGATATTTTTAACTATTGAATTAGAAATTTCATTATTTATAAATATAATTTTCCTCCAATGTTTTTCAGAATCAAAAATTGAAGGGTAAACAAAAGATTTTAAAAAAATTCTTGTACTTTTTATTTAACATAATATCAATTAATTTTTTATCATAACCATTATTAAACGCGATCTGTTTAATAATTTTTAATTCAGTATTAAAATTATCAACAGATAATGGAATATTAATTAATCTATTTAACATTTAGTGAAAAGTTGACAAATTTTAAGAATATGAATGGTAAGAAGAATTGTGTATAACTATATCTGTATATGTATCTTTACGAAATATGTTAAAATCAATTTTATTATTAACAATTAAAATATTCAAATCCAAAAAATTTATGCTAGAATTTTGTATTTCTATGGTAAATTGAATCCTTTTATGTAGTTTATTTAAGAAATTAAGAAAATTTTTTAGTTGTCTTTCAGTACAGTTCATATACATAAAATGTCATCAACATATCTTTTCCAAAAAAATACATATTTTAATAATAAAGCTGAACTATTTAAAATTCTTATCTCTAAATTATTTAAAAATATATCAGCCACTAAAGGATTTATACTAAGAACCCATTGCTAAACCCTCATTTGGTTTAAAAATAGTATTATCAAATTGAAAATAATATTGATTTCAAACAACGTTAAAAAGTCTATTCAAATCATTAGATAAATCTTTACAAATATTTGAAGAATTTAATAATTCATTTATAATAATTTTACTTTCTTCGATTGGAACAAATTTACAACATCAAATGAAACTAAAAATGAATTATTTGGAATATTCAATACTTTTAAATGGTCAGCCCATTCTAGAGAATTTTTAATGGTATATAAAGGTTTAAAAACATTTCTTTCAACAATTATTTTGTTTATTATTTAGAAATTTTGGAAATAAGAAAGAGTGTAAATAGTAAATTGAATGTTATAAATAATCAGGTCCATTTTGCAAATAGTTATCTTTTAAATTTATTTTCATGTTAAGTAGGTACTTTATATTATCATTTTCCATATATAACTTTTTAATATTTTGATCTATACTTCGATTTTTAAATATTATTTTTGTTATCCTGACGAAGAAGCCATTGGATTCGAAACATGTTGAATTTTTTCAATAAATAAGTGGTTTTTACAAAGTTAATTTATATTAATTATAATTATGTCACCACAAAATAAATTTGCTAATTTGAAGAAGAAGATAATTATACAGTTATGATTTCTTTAATTTTTAAATAGATTGCGTTTTTTTATTCTTACGGATTTATATATTACTTGCTTTCTGAGCGGCTTTGTACTCGTAGTTTTTGTAACTTTAAAAACATTTTATCAACATGTTTTCAACATATAGATAATGTCATGCGGACTTTACATAGAAATTAAATGAGGCCAGACGATTTATTTTATGTGTCTAACTAAGCAACTATTTAAATATCTCCTACCGTTAAGGCAGCGCAACCGAAGTAATTTACTTTTCTTTATGAATGCTGCTATTATTAACGCTGTATATTTTATAAAAATTGGTTATCAAACGAGTAAAGATTTATTCAATTGGAATGTCTAAGACATCCACCGTACTCTCCGGACCTTGCGCCAACAGATTAAAATTTTTTTGCTTTTTGGATAACTTCTTGCAAAGGAAAAAATTCAACTCCGATGGGGCAGTTCAAACCGCCTTCAAAGATTTTATTGATTCCCATCCGAATGGTTTTTTTAGTAAAGGGATCGATGAACTACCTATGAGATGGCAAAAGTGCATAGATAGCAATGGTACATACTTTGATTAAATAAATATATTATAATTAAAAAAAATCGGCTTTATGTTCCTCCCATACTAAACGTCAATTTCATATGTAAGGACCTAATATTTAAATATATTGCGTTTTTTTATTCTTACGGATTTATATATTACTTGCTTTCTCGAGCGGCTTTGTACTCGTAGTTTTTAGTCACATTTTAAGTCACATTTTATCAACATGTGAATTAACCTCAACATATAGATATATGTCATTGCGGACTTTTTTATAGAAATTTTTGAGATTTACAGATTTATTTTATGTAGAGAACTACATAAAATATTTAAATATCTCCTACCGTTAAGGCAGCGCAGATGAAGTAATTTCACTTTTATTTATGAATTTTAACTATTATTTATAATGTATATTTTATAAAAATTGGTTATCAAACGAGTAAAACATTTATTAGTTTAATACAAACAATCAGACAGTCGTGTTGAATTATTTGTTTCAGAATTATGTAAAAAATGGAATGCTTTTGCTGTCAGCGAAGGTTTTTTTTAACGTAAGTTGATACTTTGATCATTTGAGATATTAAAAAAATACAATGAGCTATTGACAGCTGCTACGACTTGAGATTGATTGTCTGCCGGGTCTTATGTGCAGTCGGAAGCTGAATATAAATAATGTTCTGCTAAAATATACCACCTTATCGGCGTCAACGCATTATTTTTGTTGTTCGTCACTTCCAAGAGCAGTGTGGTAAACATGCCTTTTGGAGAAGTGCCAGATTCTTTTGTAATGCATACAATGTAGGCCAGAAAAAAATATGAAATCATTGTATAATATATTATACTTAGATATCCGCTTAAAAATTGACTTTTTGATGCCTCTAGGTAGGTACTTATATTTTTTGTGCGAATAAATCGATTTACGTACCTATTGCTCTGATGCATTAGTTTCGCAATTAATTAGTATCAGTTTGTTTTTTCATCATAAAACCTAATAAATTCCATAGAGACGAAGCTATTAATATGGTTAACGTATATGGAAGTCTGTATAGGGTAGCCCAGAACTTATGACCTGTATAAGGAGGCTTAAGTGATCACTTCACACAATGTAACGTTAACCAATTCCACAGTAAGAACATCCACACATAATCAAATTATTGGAAAGTTTTATATATATATGTTCTAAATCGGTTTCTTTCATATATTCGAATGGACTATGATAAAGACATCTATGGTCTTTCCCATGACAAAGTATACATAGATTTCGCAGGGCGTAATGATACCTCTACATTTTTTAAAGTGGAATATTACACAATATTTTTTAAATATATATCATTAGCCCTGGGCCACCCTATAAAGTCTTTTATACGCTTATCATATATATAAAAGCTTTGTCTCTGTGAAACTTCTATAACTAACCTTAATTAATAATTATCCCATTGTTGACGAAATCCAGTAATTGCGTTCTCAGAACATATATACAAAAATATTGTTAAAAATATGTTCACTTATGAAATACAAATTAGAAAAATGTACGTGAAGAAGCCATCTATCGAAAATATATTTGGTTAAAACCGAAATACGAATTCGAAACGGGATAGATTGGATAGTTTCCAATCGTGAACATATGTAGTTATAATAACACACACATCCGTACCTACGTTTATTTTAATATATAAATCAAAATAAAGAGATCTAGATTTTTTGTTGTAGTGTTGAATAACATTGTAATACGTTTTAGTAATTTAATAAAACCGTTGTTTTTTTTTACTATGATACAAATAAACTCTTTACCAAGATATTTCGCTATAGTATTTCATCTAATTAAACAAAGTATTTACTATAAATCAATAATATAATATTTTCAAAACAAGCTAAGTCCTTGTGCTATTAAAAAGGACTAACTTGGTGGTCTCATGGGATGGATCTTGATTACTAGGTCAGTTTTTTCACAAAAAAAAATGATTATAATATTCTTCATGAATGAACCAAAAATTCTGAAGAATTTCTGCGAACGCCTTGAAATCTACTATTGTTTTTCGTATTAGCTCGGTGGACAGAAACATAGGTATTTATTTTTCTCCTGCAGTGAAGATAAGGAAATAAACTAATATAATTTTAAAATGTTAAGCAAGGAGGTATATCTCCGGCATTAGTTAGTGCTGGACTTTAAACAAAAATAAAGCGACGCGATGGGATGTTTCGGTTACCACGTTTTGTGTTCTGTTCCATTATCTACTCCATTACATCGAGTGTGTATAGAATAATGCGTGTAACGATTCTAGTTAACCGGTCACGGTATTCTTAAGGCCCAGTTTGCCGGGCCAGCTCGCGGACTCTCGAATAGGATAATAAGGATCGGGCGCGCCCCCCGCCGACGGAGTATGGCACTTGGAGGCGTTAGGAGCGCAGGGGGTCCGAGGATAATGAGGCTGGCAGGAAAACATCCTTGTAAAGGGTATTGATACCAAATTAGAGGCTGAGCTATTTCTGTTGTCGCGGTCAAACGCGTTAACTCTCATTTATTATGATCCGTCACATTAATGAAACATTGCTTTTTTATTTAATATTTTTAATCAAAATCTAGATAAATATGTACCTACATACGAGTTGTGCAAAATATGTACAATGTACGCGTATAGGATATTTCCCTAAAATAATATTCCTAATTATTAATAATTCCTTCCTTCAAGATGAAATTCATTCCATTGACACGTATCAATTTACTGCAAGTCTTGCCATATTTAGCTGTGGGATTGCTCAGAGTATGTCATCACAGGAGCTCACTCCAGGACCACAGCGCTATTCCACGTGCCATATAAAGCATTCATTGCCCCCTCCCAAGCCGCTCACCCGCATTAACACCCCTCCAATTTTCTAATTTTATTTTATTTTAATTAAAGAGGCATATCCAGAGATGTTGATAATACATACATTTAATACAAGCAATAGTTATATCAAGTCGCAAATTAATAAATATAATATTCATTAAAATTGAAATCATTTATTAAATAAATAAAATTAAAATATAATATATAGATATATATATATATAATATATTATATATATATATATATAATATATATATATATATATATATATATATTTAAAACAGGTAATCGAAGAATGTTGAAAATAATATCATACAGCAGGTACAACAAAACAGCTGGTGAACATCAAAAAAATTGCCAAATAAACATAATTGTTTATATTTTTTAATGTTCAGTTTGTAGTTTACCCTGAAGAATGAACGGTGGTTCCGAAACCGGTCGGGTTATCAAAAATATAGAGGTTTAAGCGAAGTAAATATTTATGTTTATTAATTAAATACGAATAACCATAAAATAAAAACTGATTATAATAATATCTTAAGTAGGTAATAAAGGCCTATAAATAATGTAATTTTCAATAAAAAATTCATTTCCATTAATTAATAATATTGAACAGTAATATTTATTGATATTGAATAAAGAAAAAATACATTTTGATGGGAGAACAAAAAACATTTATTAATTGTTACAACAGTCGCGCTGTCACCAGTAATCGAACTGATAGTCGTGTAATCGGAATTTTCGAATTAAAATGTTTTACACCCATGGTACGATTACTAAGTTGGTACTAAGTAGGATATTTGTAAAAAAAATAAGAGAAATATAATGACCATTTCAATGTAAAAAGAACTAAATAAACGTTTCTCAATGGACGCGTATTGTTGTGAGAATGATGGTCGCAGCAAAAAACTACTAAGAACTAATTGTTCGTTTTTTGTGTTTTCTCATGGTGGATCATTAATACCCAAACACTGCCTTCAAGTTGTTGGAAAAAATATCCATTCCTCTGATTTTCCGCGGCCGTGGCTGGAGTCGCGCCGATTCGACGTCAATTAATACATTTGTACGAGGATCGGCCCATCGGAGCCGCCCTGCCTGTCAGCGCCGACATTAGAATAAAGGGAGGAAAAACATCAATTACGCCTAACCGCCCGATGTGGCCAATGAAAATTATTTGCTTTTCAAGCAAATTGCGCGGCCATGACTAGGCACGGTGAGATCTGAGCAGTGTTCAGCGATCGGGGCAGGGTCGGTACGGGGGTAATGAATATTATTGTTTCGCACACGATCAATCCAGCGGCATAAAATTGAATATTTAAAATTTAATAAAAATAACAATATATGGCCGTGTGTGTGTATGTATGTGTTGGCGCCCATTCGTTAAATTCAAATAATGTAAATAAAAATTGCCCGCGAAAAGCAATTAGTGAATCATCGTTGACCGCGTATGAATGAAAAAGGGATCATTAGGACGAGACAATATGGCCGATAAAATTTCCAAGAAGTGAGCGGAGCCTGTAGCTCGTTTAGCCATCTCCGCCATTTTGTTTTCATTCATTTGACTTCTATTGTATTGACTCACTAATTGACTTGGACGATATTATTCTAAGAATTTCAATGTGTTTGTTTATATTTCGTTTTCATTGTATGTGTAATTGCTACCATAAGGTTTATTTTTTGAACATTTATGCATTTAGTTTATAATATTTCTTATACTCGCGTCGAGGCCTCGACAACTTGAATAGTTTTAAGAATTTTTTGTATTTTTATTCTATATGTAATTTGTAATTTTTTAATGTAAATAAAATGAGTGGAATTAGCGGTCTTATTATTGACGACTCCTGACTGGAGATATAAGGTATTGTGCATTATTAGGACATCCGCGAGATTCGGAAATAAACGTATCTCACTGTGGAGGATGACGGCCGATCTCGCGGATTAAATTAAATAGTAAAAATATGTTTTTTGCCAGTTTTTAGATAACTGCGCAGCAGATTTGAAAGGCCGTTCAAATGGTCGCGCAGGCCGACGTTTGAACGCGACATATCGGCGCCTGTTGGGGGTCGTTGTTTTATGGACCAGACGTACGCGGCGCGTGAAAAGTTTGCAACGCCGTAAAATCAGAAAGTTCACGAGATGAACTCAGAAAAAGTGCACAAAACCTGGCATGTCATTTCCTGTCAGAATTCATCACAGAGATACATCGAGAGATTGGAATCGGCCTTTTTGAGGCGATTTATGAACGCCGACACATCCGGACACATTGGTCCTAATTAAATTCACATGCGGATGTGCCAGGCGTTCAATTTGACGTGACATTTATGTATGTACACCTCCCCGTTCGGGAGATAATTTGGCTAGACGGGCAAAATGGTCCATCTAGAGGATGAGCCGGCACGGTATGATCCGCTCGGGAATGCTGTGCTCACCACCATCCGCCACTGGGTATTCTCGAGATGTCTCTCCCCTCCATTAATAATCCCATTTTGACCGTTAATTTCCCGTTGTGTCTAGATTTTAAGTATAAATAAAGGAAGATTCCGCAAACCCAGCATCCTCAGTTCGCCGAGACTACTTTTACATCGTTACGCTGCCGGTCCGCGGAATCGTTTTTTGCTAGAAAAAAGTGCCTTTTATTTTTTATTTAATTTCCTGAAAAGTGTTTTTGAAATTTCTTATTTACCTTTTTGTTAAAAATAATAACTTTTAACTTTATACTGAATTTCTCCCACCATAACACGGAGACCCACCCTATATTTAACTATTTTAAATTAAATTTTTTAGCCAGCTGGGTTTTAAAATATTTTGCGGATTTTTAATAGTTTTGCGAACTTGGTATGGCCCTGTGCATACCAATTATAATTTGCAAAACTTCGTCATACACTTTTTTCTGTAAAATGTTCTTGCACATCATATACCTATATCTTATATTTCTACACTATTGAGATAATTTCGTACTACATAAAAATGACAAATTGCAAAGACAGCTGTTCTAACTGTTTTTTTGACGACTATAAAGAAATATGATTATAATAAATCATCGATTTGATTGATACAACAATAATGGTTTATTTTTAATCTGAATGTAGTGTAAGTTAATTGATTTAGTAATGAAAATATTGGTATAAATAATAAAGAGCGATGCGATACTTGAAACTAATTTCCGCTTTACTTCATCCTGCTGTGTTCAACTTAAATATTTTATTTTCTATTATATTTATATGAGTAGCATAATAAAATATTAAATTGCCCATTACTTTGTGCACATTCTATTCATTCATAATATCACTCAACGTTGTTTTCTTGAGATTATTTCAAACATGTATTTTTTATTTTTGAATGAATAGTAGGTACCTATGTACCTAATACGCATAATATCATTGATTAACATGGATATTGGATATGTATCACATTATTTACATGACAGTTAGTTTATGATGCAACACGATTATTATTGTTTTATTATAAGCCAACATTTTTAGTACTCGTATTTATGACCCTGTTTTATATATTTTTGGCGTAATCCACCTGTTCCGAGCGCCCGAGCCCGACCCTGGTCATATCGAACAATGCCCCCTCTGCCTGATTGGTCTGGCGTGAAGCAGTTAACATCCTACAGACAGCGGAATTTTGGTTCGATGCTGATGCCAAACAATAAAGGCTTCGTTTAATTCAACGCAATTAACTGATTTACAGTCGGAAGAAAAGTTGACAAAAGTCCTCGCGTTGATAACAGGTAATGATTAAATGCAGAAAGAAATAATAATAATAATAATCTTTGTTTTTTTCTATATAATGTTACCGATAATGTTCATTCTCCTGTATCTTACAAGGATAACGGTCGTCGAAATACGAACGGAATTTCGAAAAAGTTGTCAAGAAAACATTTTTCATTTTCTCTGGCAACGACCACACTTGGCATTATTTATCGATCACACTTGACATCGAGATACTCATACTATGTAGAACTATCGTCATCACGCTTTCGTTACAGACCATTACTTTGGTCTATTGATATGTTTCTACAGTAATTAAACAACGTTTCCACTCTTCATTCTGCCGTAATGCATAAAACGTTAATAAAAACAAAAGCGTTATTTTTTTTATTCTAGACCACTGACAAATTAATACGAATTGGATATTATTTTGTCGGAGGCCATCGTAGCCCAGTGGGTATGGCACTGGCTTCTCACACCGAGGGTTCCGGGTTCGGTTCAGGTTCCCTATGAGGTCATAATTAATACACGTAATCAAGCTTGGGTATTTTGTGAAGTGTTTCGCTTTTGTAATTGGGCCTCTTGGCCTGTTGAAGCGTAGGTAAATATAAAAAAATAATAATAAAAATCTAGTCGAATATTGATAGTAAAACCTTGCAAAAATTCACTCAGAATTAACATTATTTTCCTGCAATGTTATGTTGTTTGCGCTCTATTTATGTTCTTGTAAATACCATAATTAAAAAAAATCACCAGTTATGTGAAATACTTAATAAATTATAACAATTTTCTCAATAGATTGTTCGTGTTGATTAAAGTATAGATTTTACTTCGTTCTTGCTTACCTAGGTACCTAATCACGGAAAATACATGCTAAATAGGAACAATAATAATAATTGTTGTACTGTTCCGTATTTCATCGCTACTATCTTTGTTTCTGTAATTCAGAGGCTGGTGGCAACCATTTCCTGGATTTATTTTTATTTAAACCCGATTAGACTACATCAATTTGTGTTCAATAATTAGTGTAAAATTACTTATGTACGGGTATTGGTTGGTAATATCCAAATCGTTCAACGTTTTAGTAAACAATCTGAGGTGCAATTATTTGAAAATAAAATAATTTGAATCCACTCATATTCCGACAAAAACAGAGAAAAATGGAAAAATATCTTCATTGTCGTGGCCCTAACCTTTTTAATTTGGTCGGCTACTCAATTCTGTTTCAAAAATGTTCTTAGGTTTTCACGGTCATTTTTCGGAATCTTTTTTATCAGAGTTTTCTGTCGCGTGTACAAGACCTTCCCACTGGAGGGTCCATACACTCGACATAATATCTCAGAAAACTTCAACTTCAAAATTCTGCTCCACTTTGTTCTATGTTGGGCTACATCTATAATTTAAGATTCATAGAAACTATTTATTTATTTCATAGATATGTTTCATACATTCTATGAAATCTATCTATGAAATCTAAGGTTTCAATTATAGGATTCATATCTTCTACAGAAATTTCCTTGAGTATTGACATTTTTTTTGTATTTATCTCAGAAATACCGCAGTGAGATGTTGTTGCCTTTGCTTTTATACTTATCTTATATCCTCCTTACCATTAAATCACTAAACACCACCAGAGCGACCCTTTTTTAATTCATCAGACCGGCTTTACATCTTTCCTATTTTGTTCATTGTCCAATCGATTTATAAATGGATTTGTCACACTTTTTTTTTTAAATAGAGATGCGAACACGAAATATATGTCACATCAATATACTTAATATTTTCAAACTAAGCTAAACGCTTGTGCTATGAAAAAAGGACTAACTTACTAGTCTAGAGAGAGGTTCGAACCCGAGGACCTTTGAATCACGAGGCGAGTGTCCTAACCACCAGACCAACAAGCTACTGTAGTACGTCTAAGTGATCTAATATATTTAATAAGTATCATTTTAATCAATCACAACTCTGATGATTATATTCGATGTCAAAATAAACATTAAATATTTATTTATTTTACCAATCTGAATTATGCAGTTAATATTATGTATGTAACACAAATCATAATAATATGAATGTAGTTACATTAATTAATATACAATATAAGCAGATTAAGCATACATATTTAACTACATACAGTGGAACCTCTCATAACGAGCATAATTATGTGAATTATGTGGAAAAAATTATGCGAGTTATGTGAAACACTCGTTAAGCGAGACAAATTTTTCAATATAAAACACAATAATGCGGTCCATGCCGAAAAGTATTCATTTTTAACGTTATTCAAATAAAATTACATACATACCTACTTGTAAATTGTAAAGGGTCGTAACAACCTGGAATGCGATTTCAATTCGAAAAAACAATTTAAAAAATCGAAATTAGCTTATTATTTATGAATTTATGACAAATAATTAAATATTTTTCTACTCTAAAGCTGTCTAGAGACATTTTTTTGCCGACGCTTCAAAATTTGATGAAAATGTGACACAGCATTAGCGTTTAATAAATTTGTAACACGCATAGCCACCTCCTCATTAGGATGATGCTTCTCAATATACGATGCGACAGTTTCCCATTCGCGCTAGTTCAGCTACCCTCACGCGCAGTTCTCACTTTTCAATGATTTAACATTTCATTTCTACAGTTATTTTTATTCTCTTATGGCTTTTTCTCCGGGTACATTTTTGCGAGGGTTATTAAAATTTGCACAAAAAAAATACAAATAATGTCCGAACACAAGTTTATAAAAATATAAATACTTATAGTATAAATACATATAGTGATGACTTCCGCGCCATTGCACGATCACGCGCAATGACGCGGAAGTCCCGGCTCGCGAGTGCGTCATTCGTTACGCGACTTCCCCTTTCTGCGTCACTCGTTATTCGAAATGTCGCTCGTTAAGGGAGCAATTTTTTCACATTTTTTTTGCTTGTTACGAGAATTACTCGTTATGAGAGGTGCTCGTCACGAGAGGTTCCGCTGTATTTAGTATTTTGATTATCGTTTAACGATCAAAATCATTAAATTTCATACACGTTAGTAAAATTTTCACGATAGGAATTAACAAAGGTTCCGTATTTGAGGGGGTACCTGTTTAATAAAATGATGGTTTCACTGACAATCTATATTCACAAAGCATTATACATAGGAAGCTATTTAATATAATTTTAGCGCTCATTCGCGCTCCCTTGTTCATCTCCCGGGCGGCCCGGGGCGAGGGAACAGAAGCTTCGGCGGTCTGGCGCGGCGCGCGGCGCGGCGGCTCTTCCGCCCGAGCGGGTTGCGGTCGGCCGCCGCTACCGAGTTCAGCGGGACCGCTCGGGCCAGAGATACACAAATAAATCAGCGCAACATCCTATAAATATTACACACGGGATCGCGGGGGTGGGCGACTTATTAAACACGAACAATCAATTAAAGTTTTATTTTATGCACAAAGTCACTGGGCACAAATTTAATTGGAGAACTGTTGAACCAATTCGCACTTATCACTCATCTATGGAGCGTTATATTCTTATACTCTCCTTCTTACTCTCTTTACAGAATATTCGCGCGTCTATGATCGCGCATATTAATTATGAACGCCCAATAGGTGCTCTTGTAATCTACTTTCGCTGATCGCTCGTACTTCGCACTAGCCTCCGCGTTCGCTAGTATTGTTTCTATGGAATTGCCGAACGGTCACAACAAATTTTTTTGTAGCGGTTATGTCACCCATAGAGGTCTCAAATCTGAAAATTTTAAATACCCGGTAATTTAATGTACAAAATATTCTGTAATACTATTTTTCTCATAAATATACCATTTTATATAAATGATTTCATAAAATTAGCTTTGTAATCATTTTAATTTTTGGTATCCTAGAGATATCAAATTCATCACCAAATGTTTTATAATCATAGACTACCAAAATAAAAATGTTCAAATAAACATGAAAATGTCAAATGAAATACTCTTAAAATTTTGAAATAGCTTATTAAATAAGGTGCGCTTAGTTCCAAGAATACTTTTGCACTTAGAAGAATTTAGAAAATTTAAAAACGAAGTATCTTTTGTAAAAAATGTCCTGTATAGTAAGGGATTTAATTATGCAAGAATCAATACTTAATATTCTAGAGATTTGTTAATTAAAAATAATTTGAATACAGACAATTTATTCTTTAGTCAAACTGAATTCATTTGGAAAAAATATATTTTTGAATTCTCCCTGCTAATTACTCTCTAACATTGAAAATAAAACCGCAAGGTTCACACTTTCGCGTAGTTTAGTTAAATAATTGCATTATACACCCCCACCCTTAAGCGCGTGCAATGTAGGATTGACAACATTCGGCGTTAGTTCTTAGTGCTTCATGGATTAAAATGAACATATTATGTTTATGTTTATGTGAATTTATATAGCTTCGGTTTTGCGTAGGAGACGCTTCAAGGGCGTTTTACAGGTGCGATATCCCGAAAAAATTACTTTTTAGGCTCTTCTTGTAGAGTTCTTGGTTCTCCATACATCGCAACACTGGAGGCAGCATGCTTATGTTATGTTATGGGTATATATGTACGTAAAATACCTGTACTTGGCGTGAGGAAATTTTTAAAATATAAAACAAAACCAGTCATATAAATAAGTGATATTTAAATGCAAGCGTTCTATTGCAAAGATGTCTGGATATATATAATAAGTGATTATGGAAAAACTTTTTACCAAGCACAACACCCTAAACTTTTTCAGTTAAGTACTAACGCACGCATTTTCAAAAACTTATACTGTAATCAAACAGACAATGTTTAAGTAGAAAACAACCCGAGTGAAGATATCTTTAAACGCTCTTCTATTTATTATGTACTCCGACTCAATATTTAAAGAAGCTATACATGATATTGCTGAAGGAATATAAGTGAATGGTAACCATTAAACAATATTAGATATGATACAGTAGTATTAGCACACAACGACCATGACCTTTAAACACTGGTAACAAAGGCAAATGAAACGAGCAATAATAACAATGCAAAATTAAATTATTAAAAGTATCCAAAAGATCACCTCCTACATCATGATCATTAACGATGAACCATTCGGGTAGACGAGTGATTGAGAAATAGGACCCACCTCAAGAAGTAAGAGCTCAAAGACGGCAAGAAATGCGTCTCTCAGAATGAGATCCTTACTCTCCAACGGCGACCCAAGAATTCAGCTAATAGTGCGTATGATTCAATATTACATTTTCCCCATTCTCTTACATAGGAGAGAGGAATAGACCCTAAACTGAGAGTTAATCCATAAAGTAGAGGCATTTGAGATGTGGCTCTATAGACGCATACTGAAAATTTTCTGAGTGTGTACAATTACTGATTGATTAAGAAGTTGAAGTCCTCCGGCACATGGAAAAAGGACGAGAAGTATAGCGGACAATCGAGATAAGAAAACTTGAATATCCCGGACGCAGTATATTATGAGCGGACCAAAATACAGTCTTCTTATCTTCTAGAGGAAAATAAGCGGAAAAACAATAGTAAGAAGACGCGGCATCTCATGGCTGCGTAACTTGTGGAACTGGTACCAAAGTAACTCGACTAAGTTATTCCCAGCGGCGGTGAATAGAATCCATATCACCGATATGATCTCGGACCTCCGAAAGATGATAATGCAAGAAGAATAATATTTAAAATCTGTCGACCTCTAATTTATTCTCCAAAAAAAATTTAGACGATTCGCTAAAGAACATCAAAATTAAATTAAAAATATCAAGATAAACAATGAGTTAAACTAAAGTAAACTTTATTTTAGATTACAGAAAAAAAACTAGCCGTGTTAGTAAAATAAATAAATTTGAGAACCCCTGACCTTGTTGTAATATTACCTGTCATTTTCGGGCCGGCCCTTTTTATTCAATAAATTTCTCGGAGTTAATCGAAAAGAAATACTTTTTCTATCCAGTTCATAAGGAGACAATGTAGAACGAGGGTGCGAGACAAAAAAAGGATGGGAGCTGATCCTGAGCCGAAAGAGGACGCAGAAACCAAAGGAGATGAATTCATTGTCTCGTTTGAATGTTGAAGAAGCAAGCACCGGCTCGCTGCTCGCGTCAGGTACAATTAATCTTCGTGACTATTAACAAATCGGATGGCCCGAAGAGTTCGGTGCCGCCAGACAACTTGTCGCGAGATGATAAACTGTATTTTCCTACCTTTATTTACCTATTCAAATATAAATTTAAATATTTCATTTTACAAAACTATGATATCGTGTAGATAATAATTAATTACTGTGTTTTCATATACTGTAAAAAAATTGAGTCTAGTTGCTCATTTTAAGTTTTTTTCTTTCTCTAGAAGGTGTATTTATTGAAAGATGAAATATAAAAGTCGCTTATTAAAATAACTAATAACAAAACTCCTGCGCAACTTTGCAAGTAAGGGATGCATTGTATTGATGGTGTCATTAAGGTTTACTTCTTGTTACTTACTTACATACTTAACATCACGCCGTTTCACGGGGGGGTAGGCAAAGGAGATAAAGCGCCATACTATTTTGTCATGATACACAACTCTTGCCGCATTTAAATTCTGCATCTTCCAATATCTGATTAATTTGGTAATGCCTCTTTCTTTTGTGGTGGCCCTCTCTTTCTGGCGCCGTCAAAATTTGTGTTAAACCTTTATTTTAATTACCTTTCTTTCCTCATTTTTTCGCTCATCATGCCCAAACCAGCGTGCTTTTTTTTGATTGTATTAATTATGCTAAGATCAGCTTTACATATATTAATTTCTTACTGTATCATAAATGAATTTTCACATATACGTCTAAGGGATCTCATCTCCACTGCATTCAAGCAACTTTTGTTCCTTTGCTGTTCCAGGCTTCTCTTCCGCACATAAATGTTGATACTTGTTAGGATTTTCAAAACTTTTAATGAAGAATATTTATCTAAATATCATACATTTATATATAACTAGCAAGCAATTAAGCAGTCGGCTATCACATATTGCTTGCTGCTAGGCCCTACGGGGAGCTGTCTGGGCCGCTGCGTGGTCTGTAGTAGCCTCTGTTCGGCTATTAATGGTCGCTGCGCGACCGTTGCTGTTTGCTTGCTGCTTGACAGTGTGGTCGGCTACGGTGGCCGCCTCGCGGCTGGTAGGCCTTGCGGGCTGCTGCCTAGTCCGCTGCTTGGCCTATAGGAGCCACTGCGCGGCTATTGATGGCCGCTACGCCATTGCTATTTGCTTGTTGCTTGACAGTGTGGTCGACTATGGTGGCTGCTTTGCGGCTGGTAGTGATGGCTACGCGGCCGGCCTCTACAATGCCGTGTCCTCAAATTTTATTAATGCTCTGGAACAAAATAAAAAAAATTAAAAAATGTCCGAATAACGACATTCGGAATGTGAAGTTCTAGCCTGAAAGACAGCTAGTATATATGTACATGGCAGTTAGCCAATATATCATAGACAATGTAGGTATTGCACGCGTTTCCACAATATAAAGTCTGCGACTTGATTCAAACAGGAATATAACATTTTTCAAACAAAAAAAAGCTTTTTAAAGTGATAAACATTATAAAAAGAATAAATAATTTCGTTCTTTTTTGCGTAAATATTTTCACAGTGTTTGACATATGCCGCGTATACGCAATTGCTCAAAGACAGCTAAATTGACCAGTACCTACCAAAAAAGAGTACGTATGTGACGAGATTCACAGACAATTTTTAAACACACATATGTGAATTATACGTAAACGTGTATAAATATTAAATACATCATTTTTATAAGTGACCAGTAGATAATATTTCATGTTTTTAATATTTGTTTATTTGAAAATATATATTTTAAAATATTAGCAGATATAATAAAATTATAATATATAAATATTTGAGAGTGTAAATATTTAGTAATTTATATCCTTATGTATTAACTTATATCCAAACATATCTCACTTAGAAATAATTGTGAAGTAATACCTACATAATAATAATATAAGCATGTTAAAATAAAAGTCATCAATTGTAACAGTAGTGAGTAGTAGTGTATGTAGTAGTTTCTACACATTAAATATTACCTGCAAGTATTTTAGAACAATCTGTACTTTTCGCTACTTTATACGATTTCGCCATTTGTTTTTTTCAAGCTGGCAGTGGAAACACGTACAATACTTACAGCATTTTTTGAGCATTTATATTATAAGAAGTATAATATATAATAAGAAATACACAAGCGAACAATGACATAAATACACTAAAATTATGGTTTGACAACAACTTACTCTCCTTAAATTCCGACAAAACTTACTTTATTCCTTTTTCAATAAAAAAACCGACAATCTCTTCAACTTTACAAATTATTGTACATGACACCAACTGCAAAAAAACTAACTGCAATGACAAATGCTCAACCCTAGAATCTAAAAGAGAACTAAAATACCTTGGTGTAATAATAGACCAACACCTAAAATGGCACAGCCACATTAGCGAGTTGGTCAAAAGAATAAGGAAATGCATATATATGTTCATAAGATTGCGTAACACACTAACCATAGATAATTTAAAAATGGTTTATTACGCTTCTGTCCATGCACTACTCCAATATGGAATCATTGGATGGGGAGGGGCGTATAATAACATCATAAACACAGTGAAAGTAATCCAAAGATCAATTATAAAAGTAATATTAAAAAAAAGAAAAATCTTCTCTACACAATTACTTTTCTCTAAATTCCAAGTTCCAAAATTAGAGAATGTTTACAAAAAAACGTCAATTATACAACTAATTAAAGAAAACATAACTGCTAAATTTGAAAAAAACACATTAAGATTCAAAAATAATTTTAAAATCCCAAAATATAATACCAAACTGTGTCAACAAAACTACATATACTTGGGCATAAAAAACTTCAATAACCTACCTACAGATATTAAGAAAATCGATGACTTACAACAATTAAAGAAAAAAATAAACCAACACTTTAGATCGATACAATTTGACAATGCATAACAAGACATATAGCTAAGGAACAAATAAGCCAAATCCAAAATAAACTAATAAAGTGTAAGCCCCTCACCAAGCACATGAGCAAGTCTCATTTTTGGAGAGGCAAAGCAATAAAATAAAATGTATCTAAGTAGATTGTAATAGACAAATGTATTATGATTTAAATGTAGTTTTAATGTTAAATAATAAAAAAAAAAAATAATAATAATAATAATAAACATACCTATTTACTCATGCGTAGGCCAAAAATAAAAATGTTTTCATATTATTTACGATAGGTACTTCATTTTTGATAATGATATCGAAAATCTCGGCCCCACCGCTACCATCCGTAATAAAAATAGTAATAATATATGAATATCAAAATAATATATTTTATTAAAGTCAGCGAATTGTAGATATCACAAATATCTTGTAGATATCACAAAAATCCATGTAGGTTCATATTCATATGCTTAAAAATTCCTCAAATATATTTTATAAATATTTTTTTATTATCTAAAAGAAAAAATATATATTCATTTATAAGCTAAAATTAACCGTACCAATAAACGAAAAATTAAATAATTTATGAAAAAAATATCGTGCATTAACTTTTAATGTCAGTTCTATTTCATAAATTGCTATTAGCTTATCTTTATTTTCAATTGATTAATTGAATCTCATAACGTGCTTCGAGAAATATTGTTAATCATTTCCTGGAAACTGGATCAACCGCGCTGGTTATCCCACTCTCGGAAAAAACAATCTTTTAATCGAATCATAACTTGCAACTCTGGATAAAAACACACTGAATGCTTCGAATATTAGGCAAATTAATATGATGGCTTATGAACACGACATGCATCCTAGAACTATATGCAGTAAAGTATCTGTTATAAACAAAGAAAATAAATATTGAAAAAAAAATATGCGAGAAGAGTGGACACAATAAAGGGTTGAATGTCGAGGACCGGTGAAAGAATTGGATGTACAAATATTTACCAAGATTTCCAATATTAGTAAAAATTATAAGCGTTTGTATATATAAATATGTACATTATTGAAAATTCGCCAAATTATTTTATGTCATAAAGAACTCTCCGTCCTTAATACTCTCGATACCGAATAAGGCCAGAAATTTGAAACGAATTCAAAAAATTGTGTTTTAATTGTTTTTTAAATCCCTTTACACTGTTGTAAAGCGGTACAATAAAATACACACTCTAAGCGGGTCATTAATTTGAGGTTTGATCCATACTGACAGTTCCTAGAACTAGTTCGCGGCTAGTCACCCTTCCATTACATCGCCATAATCAGTGAATCTATTATAATAATTAATATGGAAGCCTTTATTATGTGAGAGAACTCAGTGATCGGCGGTCGGGCGTTTCCCTCTCTTCTCGAGCGCCTCAGCTCGCCGCGGCTCCGCCGACTCGCGAGCGGCCTTCGCCGGATGCGCCGTTTCCAGGAATCCAGCTTTGACTCCGTCGGGAGCTGCCAGAAGCGCTCTCGGGAGGGAGCTTTCGGGCTGACTGACAAGTGACGCCGCCAGGATCGCGCCGGCGGGAGAGTCAACCGCTCTTCCACCTTTATACGGCGCGCAGTTCTCCGACGAGTCGCGAGATCGATCTTCGATTAAAAGTGTTAAAAAGATTCTCGGAATAAGAAATAAATATCGAGAATCTTTAATTATACCTTGCATCTATTAGGGAACTATTTGTTTTACGATATCTTAATTTATGTAAGACGCGAGATGTGCGAGAGAGAAACAAAGTGAGATAAAATAAAATGTATAATTTTTACACCTCGCTTATTAAAATTTTCACGATATCAAGTAGATATTTATTATTCGTAAAATTGCAGTACAAATTTGAACAGTTAAATAGCTCGTTACAAAAGGAACGCTTACTACAATACTTCGATCAAAAGGAATATTTTACCTAGTACGATTTTTAAAATTCTATCGATCGAGAAATAATTTTTTCGCATTCGTTATAAGTTATAAGGGCTACGGCGGTCGATAGTTTATTTATTTTTCGGAATTGTTACGCGCAGCTCAAAGTTCATTAAATAAAAAGGAATACAGAATCGGTGTCGAGTATAGCTATAGATACTTGGCACCTACTTACGCGTACTTAAATACAATTTGTCTAACAACTAAGTATCGCTCGTTTTTTACTCATTCGCCACTGTTCGCTCGATAGTTGTCCCATTTGAGTATATCCAGTTATACGACATTTAAAATGTAGGGTACAAACGATGATTGCAGGAGTGTGCACGAACGCCACGGCGCCGAGCGTGTCCTCCATCAACCGCATCCTGCGCAACCGGGCGGCGGAGCGCGCGGCCGCCGAGTTCGCGCGCGCCGCGGGCTACGCGCTGTACGCGCCGCCGCCGCCCTACCCGCCCTTCGGCTGGGCGGCGCCCGCGCCCGCGCCCGCGCTGGGCCCGCCCTGGCCCGCCCTGCGCCGGCCCCCCTCGCCGCACCTAGGTTGGTATTCCTGATTACACATATTTAAAGGTGTTATTTATTATTTATTTCATTAAGATAAATTATAGAAGTCTCACAGAAACGAAGCTATTTACGACGTGTTTAGTGTGACCTTCAACCTTTCGGATACCGACTATCGGGAATTGCGCGAGGTGAATAAGACCGTAATTTTGAAAGAGTGGCGAGAAAGATGGAACACGGCGCCTCTGGGGAGATAGACTTATTATTTTCTCCCCGGGGTAGTAGCGAGAGGGACGCGGGGGTTATCCCCCGGTGCTGGACCGCTACGCCCTGCAGCTTGTCTCGGGGCACGACACGATTTGGGACTCGCCGCCGCACCGTGGTGCGCCTGCGGGCGGGTGCGACAGACACCGGGACATATCCTTCGGGGGGTTGGAAGGGGTGGGGCATCGTTCCCCTAGACGCGATGACCTCATTAAGGATGGTACCAACCTCGGACTCTTCCGGATGGGTTTCGTGGATGAGACTTCGACAGTAGACCTGTGGACGTCTGGACTGGACTGTAACATTTTCTGTTTTGTCCTTCCCCTATAGGGAGAATATTTTGATATCCTTTCTACCCGTCCCTCACTGTCCCTCTTTCCCACTCAATTTACCCTTGCCTTCATTTTAAATTTTATACTTTGTATTTTTTTGATTTGATGGAGTATTTTTAATAAATAAATAAAGAAAGTGTGTTGAGTTCTGGAGGAGGCGGCCCGAAACCTTTTGATGCCGCACGGGAAGGGCCGTTAGTGAAAAATTGTCAACCTGGCGACGCGTAAGTAGGACCGATATATGAGCGAAAGCTCCCGGTCGGTCGGTGGTTGGGAAGGGCATTAGTTTTTTCCGATAGAATTAGTGAAAGTTGCGTTGTATTAACTCAGATCATACAGGTTGTAAGCCCTGGACCATCGTACAAAAGATTTCCATACACGTTGCTCATATAAATAGCTTCGACCCTGTGAGACCTCTGTAATTTTATTTATTAATTTTTTAGTTAATTTTTTTACGGTTTCCTTATATAATTTTTCTTTTATATTTTATAAGTTTAAGTATTAAGCACTAATAAACAGAATGATACTGGCGTAATGAGCTCTTAATTTTTTTTTACTATTATTATCAATTTATTTTATATATTTAAAGACAAAATGATATTGAAAATATTTTTCTCTTATTATTATAGTATCAGTACATCATAAATGCTCATATGTATAAAATTAATATTAAATCATTAAATTGAAAATTGATGTAATATTTTTTGTGATTACTTTGTCACAATATTAAAACGATGTTCATCCAAATTTGAATTAGATGTACCCACTACCCACCTGTCATTGTCCTCAATCCGCCTTTCCACGTTCCTATAAACATTGCCAATTCCTTTTAGATTTAAAAGGTTCCTTAGGTTTAATTAAAAAAATATATTAGCTTATAAAGGTTCAGAACAGTTCGTCCAACTTTATGAGGGAGAATACAAATATTAAATCCCTTTATATTATATGTATTGAAGACAATATAATTTTTAAACATACTTTAATATGCTTTACTTTAACTGACAGATTTATATTCATCAATTTATCAAACATTATTTATTAGAAATAATTATGATTTATTGTTATAATAAAAATATTTAAGTTACAGTACCTACATGTACGAAATTTGTCATTTTTCTATTATGAATTCCAACTTTACGCTACCCATAACTCCCACTGATTAAATATTGATACACAATAGCTACATTAGTTTTAAATTTAAACAATTTTCTCAAAATCAAAAGATATTCACTGCAAAATACACTTTTTGAAAAATGTCACTTTTATGTACAAGTCTCGACATGGTTATTATTTTATTACTATAAATAATACCTATTTATTAATGAAATAAAAACTACCGTTCTCCCTATTTCTTATATTTAAATATTTTCATCTCTTTAATCATAAAGATTTCCCAAAACTATAGCTCCGGCGCAACACTATTTGTTTAACGGTGAAAACAGACTATTCATGGACGCCTTCCTTCCAGATGTGGATGGAGATGACACAGGCTCCTTAGATGGAGAGCAACCCAAGTTCCGCAGAAACAGAACGACCTTCAGTCCAGACCAGCTGGAAGAGTTGGAGAAGGAGTTTGAGAAGAGTCACTATCCTTGCGTCTCCACCAGGGAAAGACTAGCATCCAAAACGTCTCTTTCAGAGGCTCGAGTTCAGGTGATTATATTTTATTACTATTTATAAATAGTTTTAAAATTTTTGTAACTTGCTTTTCTAACATCTATTTTTATTTATGGCGTGATGCCTGTTTTAAAATTATTTATAAATTTACCAAAGATGGAGACTGAAAGTTTTTTTAATATAGATACATAAAAAAGTATGTCTATACACATGTAATAACGACGTTCAAAGTCTTTTTCACACATTTAAATGTAAAAAAATATTTTAATGTTCATCTAACCTCTAGAATTCACAAAATACCTAGACACATGATTCCTTAAGGATTTTAATAATTCACTCGATATTAAGTTTATCTCTCGGTATGATTGGTGTTTCTACAAACAAACTTCTAGCCTCTATTTTTTGTTTGTTATTACCTAATAATTATATGTATTTAGCACACCTATTGAATTCAGTTCCATTGTGGCCAATGATACTTCTGAATTTCGGATATTAATTCTCGAATTAATAAATTCATTTTTATTGCATTCTATATAATTATACTATAAGACAAAGATTTAATATTTAACGATTGCTTAAAAATTTAGTCTAATACCTATCTACATACTAACACCATTTTTCCGTCGGCAGAATATTTATTTTAGTTACGAAGGTACACTGATCCGCCGCTTCTACGTTATTCTTAGCAAAAATAAGATGACAAATATTACTCTCAATATAAACAACAATACAAAGCTATTAAAATGTACACACCGATATTCTTAGACATAAAAACTACGAATTATTATATTAAATATTCATATATAACAATATATTTAATCATACACGCAAAATAGCGCTAAATATTTCAATGTTCACATTTTCCGAATCGAATGTTGTTAAAAAGACTTATTTTTAGGTTTTCATTAGATCTACTTGTTTGATAAATTTATTCGATCCTTTATCTGTGTAGTTTTGTGTACCAAATGACAACCAAACTAATACTCGTATTGACTGACAGGTTTGGTTTTCCAACAGACGAGCCAAGTGGCGGCGTCACCAGCGGATGAGCCTCCTCAAGCGGGGTCAAGGCTCGCCTCCGGCCCAGCCGAGGCCTTCCGTCCCTGGCTCGCCCCCTGCCGCCCCGGGCCCGGGCGCCGGCCTGCCGCGGATGGGCGGGGAGCACAGCGCCTTTAGGGCCCTGGTGCCCGCGCGCCTGCGGGACCTGCGGGACCACTCCTCGGACGAGGAGATCAACGTCAACGACGAGTCGGACTGCGAGACGGAGGAGGAGAGGCCGCTCTCGGAGAGGAGGTACGACGTGTCCGGCCCGCCGAGCCCGGTGCCGGTGGGCGGCCGCGGGAGCGGTGCTCGGCTCGCGAGCGCGCTGCCGGGGGAACACTGCCAACCTTTGCAACTGACAAAGCACGATCGATGAATTATAAATAATGTCGATAGTTGATATTAATTCGAGAAAATTATTTATAAAAATTACACGTGAAAGGTGTAAAACCAATACGAACAGAACCGACATTGTAAATTATTGGCGATCGTTAATGTTTCGAGTGAAAAATACGTTTAAATGCTAAGTAATAATAATTGTTATTCCAGTACGTTGGTTTCAAAATGCAGACATTAGTGTTTTTGAGTGTGATAATATATGAATCTAAGATCTCTGTCAGAACATACAAATTTTATAGATAATAATTAATTTTTTTATTTTATATGTGTAAAAATTGTAATTGATTTATTTTTTGTAATATATTAAAAATTATAGCGAAAATTTTTGATTAAACTGTTACAATTATGAATTCCGAATTACTTATCGGAAATTTTAAACATCATCATTATTATTATTATTATTTTTACATTTATTGTTCATCCGTGAAACACGTGAAACTTTATTACACAATTTGGTTCCGTTCTTGGTGGGATAGTCAGGTGCGAGAGCGTGCGCAATTTATGCAGATTTTAATAACGGAAAATGAATTATATATTTATACCAGCCAAGGCTAAAGAAATTATTGTATTTATGGTAATGCAATGGAGTTGCAATTATTTGCATGTGCATTTGTGTTCTGCTTGCATCGCGTGAAATACAGGGCCGAATTTGAAAATTGTCGAACTAAAAAAATTATCTCGACCTTTCTGCGACATTCATTTTAAATTGATGACACATAATTATACAACTTCTACTTAAATTATAATAAGTTTTAATTAATAACTTTATAAACTGCGATTAATTAGTAAAAATACCTATTGTGAGTTTGGAACAGATGTAGGTACCTATTTGATGTATGTATGTTCCCATGTACTTACTCTTAGAATAAAAACAATTTGAAAGTAATAAATGTATAGTTTCTATCTGTTTTAGGACTGCAGGACCCCTAAATCAAAATTATATTATGACAATTTCTTTGGGGTGCAGAATTTATGTATATCAAAATTAGGTGGAAGTTTAGACTATCGATATTTTACGAGCGTATCAATTAATAACTATTAATAAATTTAATAAGTGTATTATATTTAAGACACGATTGGTGATATAATATTGTATTGAAATGGTAGATATAAATTAATATTGAGCGAGAGAAGTGAATGTAATTTATTGCTGGACCGCACTGTAAATAATGTCTCATGGATTCCAAATGAACTTTATCTAGTTTGAAAATATAAAATAAATAAAAACATAAATTGTTTTATTTATTCGTTGGTGACTTGAGTTGGCTGAACGTTGGAGCTGCAGATCTCAAAATCTGGAGACTACCGAGACGTATAATCAATTAAGCATTGGCATATAAAATTGAAAAAAATCTTAACGGTAGTCTAAAAGTAAGTATACAATAAACATGGCTGTTTACATACACCATTATGCGGACTATCTAAGAATTCTACCCATTTCCCGGTCACTATCCTTTTATTTCATTTTTAAAAACATATTTTACCTATCGGCCTGAATGCGACCCATTAAAACATTTTTAAACATAAGATAAATTACATATAAACAAAATATATATATATATTTTTTACCAATATAATACTTGCAAAATGTAACTTAATATTTTCTATACAAATTTCATTTCATTTATTTCATTGCTTTACTTATAAACATTGGTAAGGTTTGATTTTACTTTGCCTATCTCACTAGAGAGCTCTGTGTTGAGACAGGCAAAGTATACAATTATAACTTACTTATATGCAAGTACATTTTATACAAAATAGGTTTAAAAAAGTACATTTTACACAAATAGTGTTCTTAAGATTGTTTTTAAAATTGTTTTTTGAGCAATAATTAAAGGATTAATTGCAGTCAACGTCGCTCCTCTCCACGCAATTACTTCGTGTTCAATAATCGTCTGACATATAGCGTAGTACACTGTTTTCAAAAGTTTAATATCGAGAAAATTTCTTATATTTCTGAGAAAGTAAAGTTTTTTTAATTTTATTGGCAGTGAATTCTATACGGTCAGTCCATTTAAGTTTAGCTTCAATGATAAGGCCTAAGTATTTTATTTTCTCGGTGCGATAATATAGGAGCACTGGCAGTTATCATCGTGGGGATTGAAGCAAGTGTGTACTTTTATTTTATATTCATTGGAATGTTGGGTATTTTCTTTTATACTATAAGTAAGGGTTTTGTAATTTGGTTTTGTTTGTGTTGAGTGTTACAGTATTACTATCAAGCCAGGTTTTAGCAGCATTGGTACCTATTTGGGTTTTTTTAAATGTAGATAGCCATGTATCAGCTTGGAATTGTAAAACAGTATCATCTGCAAAACACATAACATTCCCATTCGTGAGAATTTTGCAAAAGTCATTGATATAGATCGAATACAGTAATGGACCTAGTACACTACCCTGTGGGACTCCGAAGCTAGTTACAAGAGGTTTGCTTGTGATATTATTAATTCTGACTTGTTGTTTTCTATCTGTAATATAGCTTATGAACAAATCTAATTCTTTGCCTGAGATTCAATTTTTTCTAACTTGTCAACTAATTTTGCGTGGGATATTGTATCAAAAGCCTTCGTAAGGTCGAGGAAGATTGATATACATTTTTGTCCCTTATCCAAATTACTAATGATAAAATCAGTAACAGAGGCCAATAGCTTCGGTTGTTCCCAAATTTCTTCTGAAACCAAATTGATTATCTGAGATTATTTTATTTGTATCGAGGTAATTAACGAGTTGAATACAATACAAAGGGGAAAAATATTGCGTTTTTAGTATCTGAATTTATGGGGATAATTCTTTTTACATTAACACTGTTCAGTTATATTAAATAATTAGTGTTGCTATGAAACTTCTATCTTCTAATGTTTTTAACATTGACACTGTTAATTTATGTTAAATTAATAATGATACTGTATAATTTCCATCTACTTTTACCATCAGATTCTCTACATACGAGAGTCGACTAATAAACAGGTTTGAGTCCAAACAATTAAATTTACCCGCTGCCGCTGTTCATTGATGTGTTATAGGTACCAGTAGTCTATAGTAATATATTGCTTTTGTGTGATTGTTCAAACTGCTTCTAATGGTTAAACTACATACAAAGATAAAAAATAAGAAACCAAACTTTTATTTAAAACATAGATACGTAAAAATAGAGCTAGGTAGATAATACTATAAACACACAACAAAAAGCATTAACGTATATCGCCTCAAAGGTAAACACAATTAAATAACGAAATATTCTATTAAAAAATACGTTATAACCTAGAATAAAAATAGTAACCTATAGTGAAATTTTTCAATCAATTTATATTCTCCCAATGCTATCTCGGGTTTAATTTAATTCATTTATATAGACAAATCAGAATAATAAATAATGTTGAGAAGACATTTAATGGTTGATCAATTAATTCGTTGTGTTCGTTGAATAAGAAAATAGTATTTTCAGTGAACAGTTGTAATTATTTACGTATATATTCATAATGCAGTAGATGAGATAGTGACATCTGTGTTTAATCAAGGGGATAAAAAAAACGCTTTGGATGCCGGTCGCGCCAAGGATAATTAGAACACACACGTGAAACGAGTTGTAAAAACTTAAATATATATGAAATTTTTTATAGATGTGGTACTCTATCATGGGTGGAAATGTTATCACTTAAGCTAGGCGTACGATAGGTCGTAAGCTCTATGAATACCCAAAGACTTCCGTACCTACTTTCCCATAAAAACATATAATTTCTTCTCGTTGAGACGTCTATAATATATAATGATGTCCTTGGGACAAAATCCAGTATTGTGTTCTGAAAAATTTGGACAAACTCGAAATATTCTCACCACCTTATTTTGTGGCCTAAAGAAAAAAATACATATGTCATTATATGAAAGTTGTCCCCAAAGTTGTGTTTAATAAATATCTCAGCATCGATCAAAATTATACAAATGCAAAATTAGTAGAGTGACTTTATGTGACGTTCCTTTACTGTTTTACAATGAAATTGTATTTATTGATTGATCGAAGAATATTTTTGAACTTTTGGTGACATTATTATTAAAATAAAACGCAAATCACTTTGTTTTCACTTTGGTTTTATAATCTAAATGTTTCAAGAACAATGTTCTCTGCTTCAGGATTGTTTGTGTACTAAAAATTGAAAAAATTGATTTTTTTTCAAATTTTGTGCTAGAAAATCCTTTTAAAAATGTGATTGTTATCTTTTATAAGAAGTACAAAAAAATAATTCAAAATTAGAAAGAAAAGCGTCACCTTGAATATGACATGGATACAGGACGACGTTATTTATTGTGATTATCTGGCGAAGAGTATTAATTTGACAATTGACAACAATTCACAAACTTCAACTATTAATAAACTTGAAATCATGTTGTGTCTTTGAGAAGCATTTTACCAAAATATTAATTTTAATTCTCCGATCTGGCTTTTTAATTGGTTACAAATACTTTTGTCTTAATTTTATCTTAATAGCAGCCCTCAAGACCTATCGGACACCATTGTACCACCGTACAGAAAATATCACCAGCCGCGAAGCGGCCACCGTAGCCGACCACAGGGTATCGTTTAAGTAGCAAGCAGCAAGCAAATAGCAATCGCGTAGCGGTTATCAATAGCCGACTACTATCGGCCGCGCAGCAGCCCAGACAGTCACCCGCAGGGCCTAGCAGAAATTAATTAGTAATTATTTTAGTACAGTTTTATCACCATAACGCTAGATGTACTTGTAAGATAACATATTCTGCGTACATATAAATATTCAGAATCTAAAGATTTTTTCTAAGACACTGAAAACGCGGCCTGTCAACTAATGCTTATTATATTTTTTAAATTATTTTTTATTTTTATTTTATTTAATTCGGTCATCCAACAGGGAGACACAATTGCTTGATAAGATGAAATACAAAAAAATAGTTAAATGTCTCCCTCAATTAAAGGATAACACAAATAGGACATAATTATAGATAAGTCAAATTGACAATGACAGATAAAACATCATTTAAACCAAAATTATAAATTTCCTAATTTAGCTTTAACATAGACATAAAGTAAGGCTCGTGATGTATATAATATACATAATATTCATGATCAGGGAGGGGGACGAGTTTCTAGTATCTGTATTATAAATAATTTTATAACAAAGGATTTATCTAAGATCTTAATCTTAAATCTTAATCTTAAAAAATAATAACCCACATTTTCTAAAAAAAAGCCGCAATATACATTTCCAGTAAATGTCCAGCCCTAAAAAAAATTTTCTTCAAAATATAGACGTTGAAACCAAGACGAGTCATTTCATCAACCTTGTACTAAAACGATACATTTTTCGTTTGTGAAGTTGTATACATATATTTTTAAGCTAAGCCAACGCCCAATTATTTGTAAATAAAAATAATAATTTACAAGTTTCGATAGCTCGATTTCAATTATTTCAATAACAAGCGCATATTTGTACACGGACGTGCACTTCACATGATCAAAGCATAACTACGTTTACCGTTTACACTGTATTCGTTTACCCGGGTACACGTCTTTGCTAGAACTGACCATCCATTACATTACATTATAATCAATACAGTTACAATAATTTTGCTCTTTTACTTAATAACCAAAGCAGATAATAACTCCTACAGGTATATATATTACAAGAAAATACTTCTTAAAGATTGTATTTCATCCCACGCAAAGCGTTTTCGGTTTAGAATACAGTAAACGGATCCACATCTTTCCCAAAACTGACTCTCATATTGTTTTCTTTCATCAAAGCATCCCGATTAAAATTTACATGCACTGTTCCATTAAGGTGGTTCCGGATCTTTATAAATAATAATAGTAGATACATTAATACACCAACATAATAATAAATATAGTGAGGTTCTCATAAATAACAAGACATAACAAGAATATAATAATAACAATTAACTATAAAAAGTCTATACATATTAAATACAATCAGTTTAACAATCCGATAGGAGAATAGTACCTACATCGAGTATTTCACAATTCTTTGATAGGAAATTCGGCAAACTTTGAAACTGAAGAATATAGAAGAGACTACATGGACTGCACGCCACTGGTAAACTCAGATTAATTCCTCTGTAATCCGGTAATGAAAAGATCAGGATTCATAATGATTTCTACCTCTAAAGCCATCTCGAAGCCATATTACTTTAATAAGTGAAAATTAAGGAACAAGCTCATCCTTAGAATAATGCAGAAGGCTTCCGCTTCCAAGTAGCCGAATCCCATCTCTCGAGTCGTTGCAAATAACTTTTCGACATTTGTAATGTGCTACTTCTATCAGCTCAATCGAAAATATTGTTCAAATTATGATGAAAATTGATGAATGTATTATTAATAATCACCTAAGTAAAAGTAATTTTAATTTTTGAAATAATTGAATCACAAAATATTCTTGTTATTTTTATGGATTATCGATGAACTATAAAATGCGATTTCATTATACAATTGTTAATTATATTCCTTACGATTTCCTTCCTTAAAAGTCTGGTTTTTCTAATGATACTTATCAGATATTTTGTGAAAATCCTGTGCTTTTGAATTCGTTTCACATATTCGAATTTCTATGTTCGCTCATACATTAGCCCAAAAAAATAGGAACTTCGCTGTAATAATAATTTAGTGATGCTTCTTCACTCGATCACACAAAGATTTTGGTCGAGCACAACGACATTTAGTGAACTTTCACGGTGTACAATTTATTTAAAAATATAAATACTCAACAAGTAATCTAAAAATTTACTTGGTTTCAAGGATGAATTTACTTATAATACTTGGATGAATTTCTTAGTTTGAGGAGCAAATTATTTTATGGAAACATTTCCCCACTTGAATTTCGACGTGTTTTATTATCTGATTTTAACTGATTTTATTATCTGAACTTAACTGGTTAATTTTTATCAAAATATGTATATGTATATATCAAAATAGGTATATTATGTGTATTTATTTTGCTTCATATATTTTTGTAAAATTTTGTGGTTTTCGAACTATAGTATTGTGATGGTCGACATAGAGATAGATTTAATAAATTTAGAAAATCTTAAAAAATAATATTCAAAAAAGTCAAGTATGGACATCAAAAATATATTTCTTCTGTTTGGAATCGTTTAAAAGTAAAAGCCTGATATATTTCTTCTCAAGATTCCATGTATTACAAGAGGCTAACAAAATATTGAATATTCAGCTATACAAGTAATATTTCTTAGGTCTTTATTATACCTTAGATATAATTCTGTGTCAAACTAATATTGTTTATGACAATCCTAATAGACTCGACCTTGTGAGTAGGTGCAAACGAGCCTTTATTATTTATGAATCGGAACAGCAAGTCTCGCGTGTAGCGGGTGCTTTACTGTTATTTTAACGAAACGGACCAATCACAGGCGCGCTTTGCCTTCGACGGGTTGAGCCGGAGTCGACCGTCCTGATGACTGAATCCGGCCAATGGCGAGCGCCGGCGGTGAGGTCATCGCGCATAGGATGAGTCACTGCACTAGCGTGGATTTCAGAGGTATGGTGAAATCGTTACTATAAAAGGAGCGAACACGATATACTCAGCCCCTTCAGTTCGAGACCAGACTTGCGAGCGGGAGCGCTGCCCAACAGACTACCGACGGAGCCCTGAGTTCCAGAACAGCATTTGCGGACGGAGTTGCTGCCCGGACGTATGGAGGAATCTACCATTCATCAGTACCAGAGAGGATCATACCGCCACTGTGTAACAGCTAAGGAACACATTTATATTATCTATCGATTAATTATTTTCACTATTGAAATGTATTTATTTTGGGAAGATTTAAAATCGGAGCAATAATGTATAATTAATATCACGATTTCTTGTGTGATCTTGGCTCAATTCGTACGGGAATATCTCCCAAACGAATATATTTTGATGCATGGGGATTTTCATACCATTTGTATTAACAATTGATTTTACGGAGCTCTATAAGCAGTGCTTAATAGATTCATAATATTGTCGACGCGTTATGTATTGCATAACCAGATATCAATCCAAATCGTACGAGAAATTCTTCCGAACGAATATATTTTAAAGTATGGGGATTTTCAAACTATTTTTACTAATAATTGAATACACGTAATTCTATAAGAAATGCTTAGTAGCCTTATAATAACTGTGTTGCATAAGTATTGCGCAATCCGGTCTTTAGCCAATTCTTTATGATTTGAGTACCTCGGTACATCTGGCTTAACAAGTAGCTTCAGAACGACGAGTAAAGGACAGAATGGGGAGATCTAACTGAAATTGGAGTTTTCTGGTTTACGAACGTTGAGCTAGGTGAGGTTGTGGATGACGCTCGTGTCATAAGCCTGGAATTCGCGCAAGCCCCTGTGAGGTACTCTTAAAAGCGGGACCTCCCTTGTTGATCGGAGTGGCCACTAGACTCGACCTTCGCGCCTCATCTTGCTCAAAAACAGCGTAAACCAACGTCGTGAATTCTCTGACTTTGGAAGGATTTTCATGCCTGAATGCTGTAAAACCTTGATAGAAACGTTAACTTCTATTTCGTCCTCTGTAAGAAAGACAGGGCCAGAATAAATATAAAAATCATTCACTCATCTGGAATAGCTGGGATATTATAAATATGTTACTAACACTCTAACATTTGTCCAAAGTAAATGTTGCAAGATGCAGAATCGTGGGACGCCATTCTGAAAAGGCATAATGAGATTGCACAATAATTTGTAACATCGCTGACTATGCCCGCAAATGAGGCTAATGTCGTCATCAATTCGTACCAAAAGAGTACATGATTCTTCAAACACCGGCCTAAAAGAAAGGCGCCTCAAGACAACACACATCATCAGAAACTCGTACCAAAAGAGTACGGCCTTCTCAATTATAAGCCTAAAAGAAGGGCGTCACGGGATCACATCTCGTAAAGAAGAGATAGAGTCTCGGGATGCAGTAAGTTCCGGAGGAACAAGGGGGGCCGTTTAGTCACTTAGGAAGTCGGCCACCGGGTTTAGGCGGGCGCGGAGCCTCAACCCCTCTCAGCAGAGATGCTGAGGGTTTAAAAAACCAAAATTTAGCATTTAAAGAAACTATTATTTCATATAAACTCACGGGCTGTTGTAGAATCCTTTCGAACAAACCATCCCCGAGACCTTATCTACTTATTTATAAAGAAGTTTCACTTCAAAAAATGTGGTATTTCGTAGATAGCAAATATATGTATTATTTTCCCACGGAATTAATATGAACAGGTTCATGCACGTCTAGAACGAAGCCATTCAAGGTAAGAATTTGCTAATACAAAGTGTTTATAATTATTAATTCCAGTGTTATTTAATATGTGTGAATTTTTCCCTTTGCGCCGTTCGAACGATTTTACTGGTTTGTCTCAAATCGAAAATGTTTTATTTCTAATACACGAATTCTTTCTAGTGTATGTATTTTATTGTAACATAAATGTATCGATTATTAGGTTCGTTAGATGTTTTTATTACGTAATATTATGCAATTGTTTCCACACTGCTCCTATAAAAGAATTTGAAGTTATTACGATACACAACGGGGTCCTTCATCCATTAGACGAATCATGTGCCAATTCAACGACGTATTACGAATAGTATATATTGTATTTATCGAGATTTAGTCGCATTTATTATTTCTAGTGAGGTTTTTAGTATTGGTTCCAGGCGCCATTATGAGGCGGAAATAGTTCATATTCATAGCCCGACTGCAATAGGTATTTTTGTCGCGTAAGAGGTAGCACTTTTAGGAATATAGCTGTGTTTTACGTTTCGTCCCTGACGGACAGGATGGTATAGCTGTGGCTATTTAGGTAATATACTTAGTAAATGCAAAGGGCATTAGGTATTATCAATATAGTATGCGAACCTAAGATGTTAGAAATATTTTTAGTTAATATTTTTAGTTAATATTGCATTCAAAAGCGCAATTTTCACAGAATAATTATTTCCAGTTAATAATATATATTTTAGTTAAATGTATAGTTAGCACAGGCAGAGTATTAATATTGTATAGAATACATTATTTATAATATTTCAAGAAGGTATAATATTTTATTCCGCGATCCTTTTATAGTTACAGCGTATCTGTCGACCTCAGCCGTTGCCACCCGCGCCATACAACTATTTTCGCTAACATCATACGGCAAATGACTTTATTCATTGCAATGAAATTTATATTATTTAATATTATCTTCCATGACGTATTTTTGACGGGTCACCCCATAGGATTCATCACATTGTTAGCCGCGGCCAGGAGTTGGCAGATTAATTGAATGTAATAGCTAAAATTAAATATCAGCTCGCGGCGATTAAGCAACGGCCTTTTAAATAAATTATTAATACAAAATTCATCGTTAATATGATTAGGATGCCCTCTATCATGCAGGGTCATTACAGTATTACGTTTTATGTAAAAAATAACTCATGTTTTACATTCACCTTTTATTTTCAATATTTTCATAGTGTTTTAATTATTTGTATATATTATCAATTTTCATTGTTTGGGGCAAGCAGAAGGGATGCTGGAAGAGGAACTTACCGCTCTTATCCAAAATGCGATCTTATCGAGGCGCCTCCGATACCTTTGTTTCTTGCCCGGGGTGGACTGTATTCTTCTTCTTTTCACTTATTCACAGACACAGAAATTGTTAAAATTACCAAAAAAGTCGTGTTACGAACTCAAAACTAAACTTGCCGTACTGGCATAAAAAAGGGCTCCACTGTTTCGGCGCGCGTGCTGCAGGTCGACTCTAGGGCCGCGAGAGCGGTAGGAGCAGGGGGAGGAGGGGAAGGGAGTGGGGTACATAGAAATTATTCCGTGGACACTTGCATTGGAACAAAACATTCATATTGGCATTATTTTTTTTTAAATTTTCTATTGATTTTTTATTTAATTTCTAATGATATCTACTGTGTATCGCATATAATAGATCTATTTGTAAACGGGAAATCAAATCATTTAAATGTCGTAATTTTATAGATAAAAATGTAAAAATAAAAATAATGTTTATCATTTTATATATATAATAATAAAGTTGAAATATAATAAATGTGCACTACAGAAGTGTGATCCTTGCGGAAACATCGAAACAATCGTTTAAAAAGAAAGCATCCAGACCGAGAATCACTTTATGAACTACCATTAAACTGGTCCGGATATGGAACATTACCAACAATTAATGCTGGCACGGGTTTTTCGATGCGGTGTAATGATCGCCTTCCTCGCTTTATCCTCCATCGATGGCGTCTCCTGAATATTAATTAATTCCCGAAAAAACAACACATCCGCGCAACAATTCGCCACAAAGAGCTCCACTCCTTTGGCCGGAGATTCCCGCAATTAAAGATGTTTATTATAATACCAGCTGACACTTCCTTGATTTTGTTTTTATTGAGAGAAATGATTTCTTACACAAAACACACCTGTCCGCCGCGCGAGGGAAATCACTCGTGTCAGGACGATGGCGCGGGAGAAGACAAATGATAATTGTTGTAAAGGAGAAAGCTCCTTGTACATTTCAATGAAAATGTCAGTGTTTTATTGATTCAACAAAAAACTTGTTTCCAAAGTGATTAACAACTGTTATTTGTTAAAAATGATGACATAAGTACCACCATTCATAAATGTCTTTATTTAGCATTATACATATATTCGTCTATTACCTGATTCAACAGTTATCGGAAGTACCTACATAATTATCCGGCTTCTGTAATTGAGTGGTTAAGATAACTATCTTACTGGACAATGTTCTGGAATTAATCTTAACTTAATTTTATCTAAACTGTAAAATAATATGAAAAAGGGAAGAGTGGTGATAGAAATCGAAAAAATGAAATTTTCGAAGATTTAGAGTAGGTACCTAAACGTTTTATAACTATGCATACCAGCTAGGTTGACCAGATGATTTCAAATGCGTACTAAGATGCGCCGTTAACCAACCACCGCAAGGGTAGCTAATAATACACCAATACCCTCTGTGTATTATGCACACGTATCGGTGTATTAAAAAGTACAAAGTTATGACACGTCAACTTTATCTGCCTTAGATATCGAAAACAGGGAAGCAACACACACCAATAGAGAAAAAACTTGTGAATAGGCTAAAAAAACCCCAAAATAGATGATGACGTTTTAGTGAATCCTACATATAGTATACGTAGTGTATTTAAATTATATCGAATGTTTTTTTCCATCCAAAAAGATGAAGCGCGGAAGCTGTCCTCTGTATACATGTAGTTAGAGCCAATTGTCAATTGTTGCAAAATGATGGAACGACTTGAGTAGCGATATTGCATTAAATTTTCCCAAAAGTTTGGCGACACCCAAGTGGAAACCAATCACAAGATCCAACAGACTTTCGGTAAATGAGCAAATCACTATTAAAGGGATGATACAACCGCATAAACGACGGCCGCTCATCAGCGAACAGCGAATAAGAATTGAAGAACATTCAATTTTGACCAAGGATTTAGGCTTGAAGAGGGTGTCCGCATATCTGATTTAGCCATTCTCCACCAAACGACTCTTCCGACACGATTCCGTGTAATTTTTGGTTATTCCCCATCTTAAAATTGTCGCTAAGTGGGACCAAGATTTGAATCAAGAGAAGACATTATGCAGAACATGAGGGCCCAGCTGAATGATCCAAAATACGCGTTTTAGCAGTGTTTCCAACAATGACCACCAGGAGAAGTATGTGCGTACGTAATAAATACGTAAAAAATAACAACCAAATTTCATGTTCAAAATTTATTTAGCGACGACACACCGTTTGATTCAGCGATACCCTGAATACAATCTGTCGCCTGGTAGCGTAGCAATTATAAAATGGTAAATTACATCAAATTCAAAATTCAAATTCAAATGTTTATTCAATGTTCAATGTTACAAATGTTTACAGTGTTTACAAAATTTAATGAAGCTTTTTTCATTGTTGTTGAGTGTCTTGGCAGCAAGTAAACACTAAATTGATTTGACGCCCTGCCTGCTACACTAGTAATTTACTGTATTATAGCAGACAGTGCTCTTCCAGTAGTATAATGTTCAAGAATATTTATTATTTATATAACATTTGTGAATAAATCTTATTGCCAATTAAAATTAAGTAATAGTAATAATTAAATGTTTACAATTTAATAATGGTGTTAATTAATTATATTATAGACAAAGGAAAAAAAATGATCTGAATAGGATATTAATAAAATAAAATAAAATAAAACAATTAAAAGTATTTAAAAAGATGACAGTAACAGTAAGACAGTAAGTGAAAAAAATGATCTGAATAGGATATTAATAAAATAAAATAAAATAAAACAATTAAAAGTATTTAAAAAGATGACAGTAACAGTAAGACAGTAAGTGAAAAAAATGATCTGAATAGGATATTAATAAAATAAAATAAAATAAAACAATTAAAAGTATTTAAAAAGATGACAGTAACAGTAAGACAGTAAGTGACAGTAAATGTTCTTGTAGGAATAGTATATTTTAAATTTAGTTTATATGATGGCTTTTAATAGGTTTTGGGCATGCTTCCTTCCCTTTTCATGCAGCCAGAGTTTCACTTTAGAAGAAAAATACGCGAGACTATGGCTACATGTTTTAAGTTTAGTGTTAAGAGTATTGAATGTTTTTGGTGCTTGGAAGAGGTGAAATCTTTGTGAAAAAGTTTTTTTGAATTTTGGTACAAGATAGTTGCAGTTCACCTGTGCCCTTGTTGAATGTGAGTGAGTTATTTGTTGGTGATCTTGTTTATGTCGGAAAAAATATTTTAAAGTGTTGAGTAAATATGTTTGATTGATGTCCAGGACGTGACATTCTCTGAAAAGTTCTTCTGAATCTTTATCATTGCATCTTTAAAAAAGTATTTGGTTGTATAAGTTATAGACTACCCTTGTAGACACACATACCTACTACACCTTTAAAATAAACCGGCAGGAAGCAATTACGTTCGAGATTACTTTTGCTAAAATACTTACAAAGTGGATCCGGGTATTTTAATAATTAAATGTGCATTTTTGTTTGGTTCAAAGTGCCGTAACAATGCTTAATAAATCATTCACGTGATATCCTGTATAGGCTGAAAATTATTGACGTTTGTTTCCAGATACAGGTGCAAGGGGACTGGCAAAAAGCGTCTACCATCTAACATAATTTCTTCTGCATCCGGAATGCAACTGACCGCATTCCACGCGTCAGAGTATTAGCAGGTGCTTCGGTTCCCGTTGATTTAACGATTCATTGGGTGTCGCTTATTTTTACTCAAATGCGATATCAAAAAGAATATTTGGTGCTGATTTTTTATGCTGAATCACCAACAGTATTAAAAAGTTTTTACTTAATAATCATACTCTAGCGCTATAAAAAAATATTTTAACATAGAAAAATGTCAATTTAGTACGTTTTTTTTCTTTTTACGTTTTTTTTCTTTTAATTGAATCGAGTCCTTTAGGTTGATATTTTTTTCGATATGAAAAAATTTCGTCTTGCATCCCTTCAAGCAATACAATGATGAGTTTTTACTAATACCACAAAGACCGTCTTTGGGTCGAAACACTATAAATTAGAGCAATCGACATTGCTTCATCCTATCTCTTGTGTAAGAATCCGTGATAAATTTTTGATTAAGCAAATAAATGCTTATAAAACTTATTGCTGATGAGAGCACTGTGTGACATTGAATAAAATTTTTGAAATAAAACACAAATCACTTTGTTTTCACCACTTTATTAGATTAAACAATCTACATGTTTCGAGGAAAACGTTCCCTTCATCAGGATAATTCTGTACTAAAATTTTTTAAAAGTTAAACCAAGCAAATGTGTTACGATGAAGATTCGCATGAGGGGGTAGGTGAGGGGAGGGGGGTTAATTATTATGGGTCATCTGGAGAAGATGGAATGTTAAGTGGAAAAATATTCAAAATAGGATCATGCAAAATTTTTGTCTGTGTATTTATTATATTAGAATTAATATTAACGTTTTTCCTAATTTCAAGTATTTCTAAATTATTTATTTGTGGGATCTGGTAGCTGAAATGTAAAAATTTTAAACCAGTGTTAATATCAAATGTATGGTCATATTCTATTAAATATTTTGCAAAATCACTCAATATTGCTAGTTAATGCTTTGATATGTTCTTTAACCCTAGTTTCAAAATTTCTTTTTGTTTTGCCAATATAAAAATTATCAATCGTCACATTTAAGTCTATAAACTCCTGATTTCATGATAGGATTATCACAGTCCTTGTTATTTAGTATGTATTTTTTAATTTTTTACTCGTATAAAAGGCCGGCTGAATTGAATTAGGAATATTTTTAGTTATTATTTCTGACAAATTGTTATCGACAAATAAAATTTTATGCCATTGTTTATTTATAACTGTTGACATGGGATATTGTTTAAAAAATTTTTGTTTTATCTTTTTATGTAATAAATTATCTATTAATTTAGTAGAATAAACATTATAATATTGTAACGAACAGGATGAATGATAGCCCTGAAAAGGGCCTCCTCAAAGAAGATGACATTGCCGAGTTCCATGGTTCGCTGCGGGCACCGATCAAGGCGGACCTGTGACGTCATCTTGTTCACGGGCGACCGGGCAGGACGCCGGTGCGTCATCACCACCCTGAGGACCATAACGACGGGTCCTATGCTTTGATAAATTTGTGAACAAATTTATGTATGAAAATTTATAAAAATAAATAGTTGTAACATGTTTTTAAATTATTACATATTATTGTAAGAACCTAAATATTGACATATATGTATGTACTTTGTCACATGTTTATTTTTAATAAACGAGAAAATCGCTGTTGCGATAGACCGGGGTGGTGAGTGTAGCCAACTGTATGGCATAAAAACAGATATAAGAAATATTATTGAATATTTCCGAGTGACGGCCAACTGTATGGCGGAAAGACAGATACAGGAAATATTATTTCCTACGGCTAACTGTATGGCCTGACAGACAGAATTGTGAAATATTGTTTAATATTTCAACATATGTATCCGAGGACAAAGAGTTGGTATGCGAAGGAAAATCGGGCTGCAGACCGATTGTTTCCGATAAGTCGCGAAGCCCTGTCTTGTCAGATCTCGGAGAAATCTACATATAACTTACAGTGTTTTATAGGCCTAGCGACGGGGCTCATCACTGATAAGGTCCCGGGCGCGACAGCCACCGAAAAACGGTATTTGTGCCAACAAATACGAGAATTTTCGACCCAAAATTGATTTTCTTATATTTACGAAAAACGAGGGTTTTTTTCAATAAAATTGGTATCAAACCATAATATTTTTGCTAAACAAAGTCATTTAGACTAAAATCTGAAAGAAGATCATGTAAATAAAAAAGTAAAATTTTTCTCATTTTTTACGTAACCACTATCAGCAGTGATCCAATGACAATAAGGGTCATTTTTCAGTCAAAACTTCAAAACTGTCCTACGGACGCTACAACAGTCGGATCAACTTAAAACATTTTTTGTTGAATTTCTCTATCCATTTTACATGTTTTTACATACCTACCTTGTCAGGGGCGCACCTGAAAAATAAATTAAATTTAATTTTTTGCAACCCACTTTGAAATATTTATAAGTATCTGAAATTTTATTGTACATAACTAAAACTGATATCAAAAGTTATACCCATGTGGGCTCTTTGTAAACTGCATTAACAAACATGTATAAAACATAGTTAACAATTTTTATAAATTTAATTGTGAAATTTTCCTGAGCAAATACCGCTGCGATCGGTATATATTTTTTAATAAAAAACTAACTTCGGTCTTGCGGGTCCAGGCAATTACGTCATGCTATAAGCAAGACATAGCACCATGTAAATGACGTGATAAAAACCCCGGTGGGGTGGCGTAAAAATTCTAAATAATTTTTGAATTCTGTAAATAAAACTTTCCGAGCTATTTTTTAGATAATTTCGCGTGCGCGAACGCGGGATAAAAACTCTCTGTGATTGGCTCGCGGAAATAAGCCGGGAGGTATTAACTTTGTGTATAAATTAAACTTCCGTCGGCGTACAGATTCATTCCGTTCTGTGCTTTATACGCCGTCTGGACCACTTCACCTGACTTTTATTCAACACCTCTGACCTCTGTTTTTTGGATTTTGGAACCTCGACTGGACTACCTGCAACCGGACAATTCACTTTTGTGAATTTTTAGAACAACCACTGTCAGCGGGTTTACGATTACCACTGTACAGCTTTGGTTTACGAGTACGGGAGAGTCGAGTACGGGAGACCTGCGCATCATATCTTCGCGTATTCTGTACGGAACAAATATGCTATCTGTTTAGTAAGATTTAATTCAGATGTAAAATTAAGATCAGATAAAGGGATTGTAATTAATCTATGTAACATGGAGTGAAACGCCGCAAGTTTTTGGGAAAAGGGATGATTCGATGAATTGTGTTTAACGATATCCGTGTACGTTGTACGTGTCTTTTCTAAAAATGTTGAATTCTATTTTGTTATTTGTCAAAGTTAAATTTAAATCTAAGAAATTTAAACTCTTATCTTTACCTATTTCTAATATGAATTGAATGTTTTTATGTAATTTTTTGAGAAAATTTAAAAATATATTTTATTGCCTTTCTGTCCCTAACCATATGCAAAATATGTCGTTAACATATCTTTTCCAACAAAATACATTTTTTAATAAAAGTGCACCACTATTAAAAATTCTTTCTTCTAAATTATTAACGAAAATATCTGCAATTAAAGGGCTTGTGCTACTTCCCATCGCTAAGCCATCTTTCTGTTTAAATATTATGTTATTGAATTGAAAATAGTTCTGTTTAAATATGACATCAAATAATAATGTTAAATCATAAACTTGGTCTTTTGTCAAATTTGAATAATTTAACAAATTAGTGATAATTGTTTTACTTTCTTCAATTGGAATGCTCGGGAATAAATTAATTCCATCAAAGGACACCAATAAAGCGTGGTTTGGAATTTCTATATCTTGTAGACAATTAACTAATTCTAAAGAATTCTTAACCGTGCATGTTGGTTGGAAAACATCTCAAAGCTTATTATATATAGTTGAGGCTTAGTAATGATGACCGCTATCATTTACAAAATCTTTGATCATTATTTACGGTCGTCTTCATTTTTATTACAGTATCACGAAAAAGAAAACTTCAATTATTATTAATTTTTTCTTATGCTTTATTTATCAATAGTATTATTTGTACATGTACAAATTATTGTTTAGTTTAGTATATCCTTAAAAAAACATCTAATTTACCCAGATACAGGTAGATACCTACTTACGTAGCATATGGGTTAGATTTAAAATAATTTTAATTATGGTTGTAGGTACTATTTATAATATTCTGGTATTTTTGAATAAAATATTTATAATAATGCAGGTAAACATTTTCTCACCTGATTATCTTTACAAGAAAATACATAATAATATACACATAAAAAACCTGTGCACATATCTGATTTTTTGGCGAAATAAATAGTTACATATTTATCTGTTCGTATGACCTTTCAGGTTGAATGGCTGCTTTATACGTTATACATCCAACATTGGGTGTGGATACACGTCACAAAAAATATTCGCACTATGTAGGTTACATGTTACATATTGTAAAAACACTCGAAACAAAGGACTGAAGTTCTCATTTGTACATTGGCTATCTAATTTTTATGCAAATGCTTTCCGCATACTTAAAAAAGAAACAAAGTGAACACCGCGTCACTTCCGCTGCGCCGCGCGGCGGAAGCACTTGTTAGCGCGGAGTCGTTTGTTCCATGACGGCACACTTCTGCTTCCTCCGCGGGCCGCAAGAAAGTTGACGAATGCTCCGCCACTAAATATGTAATCGATTCCTTCAAATCTGACGACGGTTGGAAATTAATTCAGACTGCATTTCATTTCATTTACAGAGGGACCCAAATCACAATAATAAAAACGGACGGAAATAATTATTTGTATGTGTGTGTGTGGTTATGCAGCATGCGTTTTAGGGTGGGTCACCGTTGCAAGAAAAAAAAATCTGTTTTCCATCTGCCACAGCAATAAAAGTGTGACAAATAATGTTTTTAACCTACGTATAATATTTGATTGCTTGATTGAGATAGAAAATAATATCCCATTACAATGGGATATTATTTTCTATCTCCGAATTGATTATAAATAATATATGTTTCACAAGAAAATGTTCACAAAAAATACAATTCTGTTATTATTATTATATTACAAATTGCGCAAAAATCTTTCGGCAACATATGTTTGACAGTAGGAATGGGAGCTTTAGACTATATTTCTTTAATTTTCATCTCAACAAAATTACACCTATGATCAGAAAAATTGTCCATATATGAAGAAAGTAACAATATAAAGTATCAAGAAAGTAAAGATTACTTATTGAAACCCTAACTGAAACTTATCTCAAAAAAACAATCGAATAATTGATTTCAATCCGAAAGGCAGATAAAGTTAACAGAATGTAATAATATTCCACACATTTTATTTTGAGACAATTTAGCACCTTTACATTGCTATGCCCCATTAAAAAGTAGATTTTTTTGTCCAACCGTAATGCGTATTTGACGCGGGTTGTAGTTAACTAAAGGTTGCAGCCTTCAAAATAACCAAAATTTTCAAGAAATCACCTATTCCTAAACTTATATTCTTATACGACCTTTACACGTTGAGCCTACTAGCTAATAAAAATTATTAAGTTAAATTTTACAACATAACAATATAGCTTAATTAAAAAAGGTTTACAAGCAGCATTTTTTATTGTTTTCGATTTAAGCATATAAATTACTCATCCATAAAAACCAAGTTTTTATTATACTCCCTTTCTCATTGAAACACGTTTACTCCACGCGACGGGCTAGAAATTTAAACAATATATAAATCAGAATATTTTGAGTTTGTTCAAATCTTTCAGAACAGTGCTGGATTTATGTCACAGAGACATTATTAATCAATTAATGTATATTATAGATATTAATCAATTAATGTATATTATAATATACATTAATTGATTAATAATGTCTCTGTGACATAAATCCAGCACTGTTCTGAAAGATTTGAACAAACTCAAAATATTCTGAATTGTAAATACTGGTAAAAAAGGAATTTAACAAAAATTGGAAATAATATTTCCTGGCGTATCCTAGTGTAATGCAAGTATTCGGATGAATTTCATTACACATTAATAAAGTATATTGCTTCTAAAATTCCGTAAATCAATTGTAGATTTTCTCATTAGCGACATCTGTGGGGATTTAGGGGAATGAAAATGGCTTTGTACAGGCCGCGTGGATAAGGCGCTTACAACTCATATATGAAAGCTTCACGCAATTTGAACATATATACAACTTCCAAAAAAATGAATAAGCATGGTATATTCTATCATGGGTGGAAATGGTGAATGTTACAATTGTGTAAAGTGATCACTTAAGCCAACCAATAAAAAGACAGGTCATAAGTCCTGTTACACCCAAAAAGATTTCTATACCTACTTTCCCATAATTAATACAGTTTCGTCTCTGTGAGATATCTATAATATACATTAATATATAAATCGTTTAAATTTCGAAAAATCCAAAATTATACTATAATTATTAATTTTTTTTAAACGAAAATTTGTTCCATCATTGTTATCGTCGCCACGAATCTGCCTGCCATGTTTCCAAAGTTTTTTCGGCAGACAAGCAGACAAGCCGACAAGCAGACAAACAGACGCTACGAGTTAAAAGAAAGGGAGTAATAATGAAGAAAGTACCCATATTATCTATACCTATAAAACTCGATGTCTGTCTGTTGTCTATACAATTCCACACCGTTTATCCGATTCTCTTCAAATTTTGCATACTTATGCTTTAGGACCCGGCAGGTAGCATGGGTAACATTTCCCCCCTATTCTCATACCCCTTCTCCTCCCCTGACATATTTTCAATGCAAATCTGTACCGTTTGACCGATCAGACTCAAAAATTTGGAAACTTATTTTTCAGGACTCGGCGGGTAACATATGTGACATTTCCTGCCTATTATTTTACCCCTTCTCCTCCCCCTGACATATTTTCGCTGCAAATCTGTACCGTTAGACTGATCCGACTAGAAATTTGGAAACTTCTTCTTAAAGACTGGGCGAGTAATATATTCGACATTTCCCCCTATTCTTTCAACCCTTCCCCTCCGCTGATATATTTTCGATGCAAATCTGTACCATTTGACCGATCGGACTCAAAATTTGGAAACTTATTCTAAAGGACTCGCCGGGTAACATAAGCGAAATTAATCTCATATTCTTTTAACCCTTCCCATCCCTTGACATATTTTCCATGCAAATCTATACAGTTTGACATACCGAACTCAAAATTTGGAAATTTATTCTAAAGGCGGGTAACATGTGTGACATTTTCCCTCTATTAGAACCTGTGGACGGATCCCACGGCCGAGCGCAAAGTCTAGATTATAAAGGAATATTTGGATTGACGAACACCACGCGCAGACTACAGCATAGGGCGTGCGGAATATAGGCTGGTATCCAGTACATAATAGGAACTTAGCGCTAGAATTGCACAACACCACGCAATATCTATTTCTAACTTATTTTTTAATGCAATAGTATACCCGATCTGCCGGTCAGCCAGGTAAGGTAATTCCCGGTCGATTAACACACAAATATACTAAATGATATAAAACGCACACAGAATATTCGGAATGTAAATTATCGGAAAGCAGCTACTCGAAGACGATTTCTCCGAGCAGTAACTGAAGCTAATAATTAACGTCTTTCATCAGATGCGTTTGTGCCCAGATTAGTTTAATCGCATTCTTTCAGTGATCATACAAATAGTGAATTACGTGGGTGAATACACGAACAGTGTGAATATAAAAACGAATAATCTATATATTAATTACCTTAACCAATGTCGTACGTTTCTGCATTTGGATGATGATTTTTATTTGTATACAATAATTTTGAAATGGTGCACATTGGGATATGTGGCGCGGCGGATAGCACGTCTGACTGCGGATCGGAAGATGTCGAGTTCGAATCCTGGCAGGATCGATTTTTTTTACGGTCGAGAATATTTTTTTTGTTGAAATTTTAATTACATTTTTGGTTTTGAACATTAATTTATTATATTAATTTTTTTATGTAACAAACCAAATTAAACAAAGAATATTAATTACTCTAACCAATGTCGTACGTTTCTGCATTTGGATGATGATTTTTATTTGTATACAATAATTTTGGTATGGTGCCAATTGGGTTGTGTGGCGCGGCGGGTAACACGTCTGACTGCGGATCGGAAGATGCCGGGTTCGAATCCTGGCAGGGTCGATTTTTTTTTACGGTCGAGAATGTTTTTTTTGTTGAAATTTTAATTACATTTTTGGTTTTGAACATTAATTTATTATATTCATTTTTTTATGTAACAAACCAAATTTCAATTTCAATTTTTCAATTTCAATTTTTATTTATTACATAATATGTACATTACAAACTTTGTGTTCAATGCATACATATTATTAACTTACATTTAAAAATATACATATACACATATACATACACATCCATATACACATATACATAAACACATATGTATACATACACACACATATACATATTGTGTATTAAAATAATAATTTATTATTAAACAATTATTAAACAATTAAAAGTGACCTGTACAATCTGGTCAAAGGTGTAGGAGAATCCTGCTTCGGAAAACCCCCTCAGACACATGGAATATATCAATATCCAAAGCGATCTTGTTCAGCATAGCTGTAGCTTTTCCAACAGGCATAACCATCGGCAGGATGGTCCTGTATATTGGAATGTGAAACAATCTATGCTGACGATGTCTAAGGTAATTATCAGGAACATACAAACCAATGCTCTGCATAATTTCAGTATTGTCGATCATACCGATACGATCATACGATAATAATTAAACAAAGATTATTTTTTTATAATGTTGTATAAAAGTAATCAACACTGCGAGAAGAGAAGGGAGTAGGTACCTACCTATTGAACTATGGTTTACTCCGCTCTGACTTATTAATCGGTTAGAAATTTTGAATAAATACTTTGTCTTAATTATATCTAAACTACCCGTAATTAAAAGTGGAAATTTACCAGATACAATTGACCGCGAAGTGGCTGACGTAGGCATAGGTAAACAATTGTGTTTGCTGCACAGCAAACACATTTAGCCGCGAAGCGGCCACAATAGCAAAAATGGAAGTTTGCCAGATACAATTGGCCGCGAAGCGGCCACAATAGCAAAAATGGAAGTTTGCCAGATACAATTGGCCGCGAAGCAGCTGACGTAAGCATAGGTAAACAATTGTGTTTGCTGCACAGCAAACACAATTGGCCGCGCAGCGGCTATCGCTGGCCGCGGAGCGGCCATCATTGGCCGCGAAGCGGCCACAATAGCCGCCCGCAGCGCCTAGCAGTAAGCTATCGGCGAAGCCGATTGCTTTCCTGCTAGTATGAATAATTTGTATATAGGATCCCTCTAGCGCCGGATAGCAGGTAGTACCGGAAAAATCACGTCAAAACATGAAATAATGCTCTTATTAAATAAAAATATTAAGTGTCCAAATGAAACATTATTATGAAATTATTCTTTTTACTAAAAGCCTTAAGTGTCCGGTACTGGAGGGACTCCTCCTACTGTATTCTTCGAGATATTGGAGCTTGGAACCGAGGTTCTAACTGAAGAGTATGCTTTGTTTCCTGTAGTCACACTTTTGAGGGGTTGGACGAAGGCTGGAGGCTCATCAAGGCTGCCTTCGGTGGAAACCATGGCATGTCTACTATGATGGATGATAAAGTGGTACTTGGACGTCTATAACTGAATGTTCAAAGACTGGATCCAGTATTTTGACCGCTCCACTCAACGCTTTTCTTAAATGTGTATCTTTTATTTAAATAAATTTACTTATAAGTATGTATTCTTATAAGAACGTGTCCAATATAGTAGGTAGTTTGAAAAAAAAATTCTACCCCAACAAGTGTACCTATCGAGCGTGAAATTGACTTTGTCCTAATACAATCGGGTCTAAAATATTTTTATAGTAAATATATTTAAAATGCCAATCATTTTCATTCTATTTTCAACCTTAAAATTCTACTGACTCACGTCCTGTTGAAATAATCATAAATACTGTTTTTTGTCAGAAAAGCGTCTTAATTTAGTACTTAACTACGCACAATGTTCCCATACAGTTGTGACACTAAAACACCTATCGCTTGTAGAAAGGTAGGCGGGTATCATTAACAAATTGCTAGACCTAATAAAACACTGTCCCTTTCACACCCTCGAGGTACATTGTCTTATGTTTCATTTATATCAATAAAACTCAACTGTAACCCACTATGGGCAAACTGCAGAAAATTATAAAAAAAACAATTTTAAACCGCAAGCATGAATGTTACACGGAAAGATTGCTTAAAACATTTTTATTGTGTGCCCTAATATTATACTCTACATGCAATTCATCTCTACATATCAATCTTGGAAGATGTAATTTAGTTACACTGCGGAAAGATGCGAGATTTACTTGAGAGCTAAATTTGACACGCTCGAAAAAAGGTTTAGAACTACTCAATACCTGTTAATAATTCAGGAACAATTTAATGGTGATATTTTTATTCAATCCATTTACTGGTACGCCGCGAGTTGGAGATGTTTTTTTTATCGTCTGCTTTCATGTTCCGTCCTTCTTACACCCTTGTACAGCCCGGCCAGATAAAGTTGTCTCCCCGGACTTCACGATGCCATAACAATAAATTAGCCACGAAGTCCGATGGGTTCCCGATACGTACGAGTATCGGCACTCGCGGCCAGATTCTCGTCCTACGCTTCTACCGCTGGACGCTGGACTCGGGACACTGGTGCCGATGGTGGGTTCTTTCAGTATGTCCGTACTGTGATGGAAGAAATTTTCATCGACACTATCTAAAAAGAGAGATTCAGGCTCGATTGTTTCAAGTTGGATCAAAGTCACGGTAGAGTTTAAACTCGAGTTTTTAACAACTTTTTCCTAAAACGGGTTGTTTTAACATGGATTAAGCGGAATCTGTCAGAAAACTCCAAGCGAATATTTGAGTTTTTACTCTCGATCAGACGCGCATGCGCAGTGCTCGAATCAATTGACATCTGTCAATAAAATCTTTTTTTTTTAATTTTCGACATTTTTAATACTTTGTCGAAATATACAATATTATGTAGCGTGACACAGACTTTTCTAATCCTACAGTATATCCTTAACAGGAGAAGTAATTTACTTGGACCTCGAACAATACTTTTTTGTCGGAAGAAATTGATTTTTTCGAAATGAATTTTACCGCAGGGCATTGTCGACAATATTTTTATTCAAGGTTTCTATTTCTATTGGGTTTTGATAATGTTACATTTATATCGGTGAAAGGTGCGTAGGTGATGTATCTGAAACACTATTTATTGAACTGCGGAGAGGGTCAGCCATTACCAGATCAATGGCTCCTCAGACCACATTTTAATCAGTCGAAGAGCATTATAAAAATCAGAAATATATTTGTCAGTATGTCCAAACAAAATATCAAGTTACGACAAACGGTACTAGGTACCAGATTTGGTAATCGCTATATTGTAGGAGACCGGGATTATACCCTTGAACCATATGTACAGCAATTTTTAATGCTACAACGCGCTGGAAGGCCCAATTAATTGCGGTCCGGCAAAAACACCTAGATTTTAAAGAAATCAGAAAGATGTATTGCGACCTCACTGGATTGGGGGCCGGAATCTTCAGTATGCAGAACCAGTGACATGGCCAATGGACTACGAACTTCGATGTTATTTATTAATATTGTCGGTTTGGTCATGTAGAACTAATGAACAAGTAAAGGATGGTAAGAAAAATTGCTTGTCGAAGGCAGTAGAAACAGAGAGCGTCCGCGGAATAATAGTAATAAAACAATATATTCGGTGTATAAAACTCTTTTATTGTATTTTATATACCTACTACCTGCTCGTACCCGTTACACGGGTTAAAGATTAAGTTGAAAATAAATTTGTGGGGGGAAACAATGTTTCGATTCGAACGGTATAGATTTTCATCGAAAATATATCAGGGGGAGGGGAAAGGGTAAAACGGGAGAGAGGAAATGTTACCTATGTTACCCGTTGCACGTGTTAAGGATTAAGTTGAAAATAAATTTGTGGGGGGAAACAGTGTTTCGATTCGAACGGTATAGATTTGCATCGAAAATATATCAGAGGGAGGGGAAAGGGTAAAACGGGAGAGAGGAAATGTTACCGATGTTACCCGCCGGGTCCTAAAGAATAAGTTTCCAAATGTTGTGTCCGATCGGTCGAAGGGTATAGATTTGCATCGAAAATATATCAGAAGGAGGGGAAGGGGCAAAAGAATAGGGTAGGAAATGTCCCTTATGTTACCCGCCGAGTCCTAAAGAATAAATTTCCAAGTTTTTAGTCCGATCAGTCGAACGGTACATATATCAGGGGGAGGGAAAGGGGATAAAAGAAAATGAAAATTTTAATTTAAAAAATACAACTTTCAATTATAATTAAATGAAGCTATAAATAAACGTGAATTTCCTACTGATTCTTCTTTAGTTGTGTTTTGAAAATCTGTAACTGAACCGCATATAATTTATTCGGTCGTGGATTTGGCTTCAGTTTTCTATTACCTGCAAACAATGAAAGGGTTATAAACAGAAAAACTAAAGAAATACAATATAGATCAAATAATAACATATTGTTCTCGCAAATACTAAATAGGTAGGCAAACACTTAATTTCATCAATAATCTAACCATCCTGGCGCATTTCATCATATTCTCGAACCTACTTCGAAAATCTGTCGGACAGTACGCATTTAGGCGGAAACAAAGTCACAAAGCATTGTATTCGATGCGTAATGTGGCCTACTAGTTTCATGGCATGCGTTTGTCTATGATTAGTTAACGCAATTGCAACACTCCTAACCCAATATTTGGCGTGAAGCAACCGTTACTAGGCGGTTTCCGTAACCTTGAGATCCAGGATTCACGCTTACTTTGATCCAACTTGAAACAACCGGCCCTTAGTAAATTTTTTTTTTTACCTTAAAATTAAAGGAAGAAAAGACGATTGATTAGTTTTTTTGATCAATTTTTGATCAATTAGCATTTATAGATAAGAATCTATTTTTTCCCTTCAAAATTGAATCTCATCATTTATACAAAATCCTAATATTCGTTCAGTATCATGAATATATTATATGAGAACGTGCCTTAAGAATATATAGGTAATTTTGTCTAATGGTTGAAATTGTTTTAATTGATAATTATAAAATTAAAGTCTTTAGAATATGGTAAAAAATTTTCTGTACTATTAAATATAATATTAAGTATAAGTAGATAGGTACACAATCATATTATATTATATATAAGTAGATAGATACACAATCGTACACACTATTTAACGCTGGATGGATCACTAAACAAAACATAAAGAAATACTGCATTATAAAAAAGAATCCTTCAACTACAATAATCATGAAAAGTACCTAATGAATTAGTAACATATTTTCGTAAGCAAAGGTCCTTCATAGGTCATCCGTTTACAGCTTGTTTATACTTGTACTGAAATATTTTCTTGCGTATATTGATTTGTAATTGAGCCAAAAGTGGTCGCAATAAAGGATCACCCCGGATTGTGTCTTGTTGTGTGATCAGACTGGTCAGCACAGGACAAGTCTGCAAATACAGGAGAACTGGCCAGCTTCACACGAGTCCTTGCGAAGGAGCTGGGCGTAGAGTGGTGACTCGTTTATTATTACATTTAAAGATTCTTTCACATAAATCTTACTTAAAATAACACGAAGATAAAAATTCAGTCAGAGTCGCTGAAAGTACTTCACGCTCCGACTCTTATCTCTTCTGCAATATATTTTCATTCATTTTCCATCCTTGATTGAACATACATATTTTATTATTAAAATTTTTGATATTTAAAGCATTAAATTTGTGATTGGACATTATAACAGAGTGTTAAATTAGTATAAACAGCTACCACTTTGGTAGTGGTTTGTACTAATTTAACTAACACTCGGCGAAATATGCATTTGCAGTGAATATCGTGCCCTAAGAGGCCCCAGTATACGATTTTCGTATTTGCTCTCGATTTTGTTAAATTTAACGTAGTTTAATTAAATCATTTTGCAAAACCCATAGCTAAACAGGATTCTAATCAATTTTATTATGATAGATCCATTTACTCTTGAAGCATTTTCTTAAAAAAATATGAGCAAATATATTGTTATAACATCAAAAAAATTAAAACCTCGAAACACTATTTTAGTTTTCATGCAATAGTGTCACTTATCTCGTATATTTTCAAATAAAGACCATATTTTATTTATAAAATGATTGTATAAAGTGTGAAAAAGAAGTGGTGCTATTCAGACAATAATATTTTTCGACAACTTGTTAAATATATCGTTTTAAAAAAGACGTTAAAAGAGTTTTAATTGAACGTACTTTTTCCTATATTGCAGTATCCATAAAACCATTAAAACATCGATTATTTTAACTAACTTTTACATGCGTACTAAGAAAATTTCAGTGTCATTAATATCAAAATATTCAAAAAATTATACTTCATACTCAAGAAGTCGAATTAATTAAATCGTATAGTCTGAAATGCGCGGGCTCGCCGCTGCCGGGCGCGCGGCGCGTTACGGTGCGCGGGCCCTGCGCCCAGCGCGCCGCGCACGGCCATAACAGACTATACGATTTAATCAATTCGAATTCTTGAGTATGAGGTATAATTTTTTGAATATTTTTTATTAATGACAGTAACATTTTCTTAGTACGCATGTAAAATTTAATTAAAATAATCGATGTTTAAATGGTTTAATGGATGCTGCTTTTTTATGGATGATGGATATGGATATAGGAAAAGGTTTAATTTGTGTCTTTTTTAAAACAATATATTTAACAAGTTGTCGAAAAATATTTTTGTTTGAATAGCATCACTTCTTTTATATATAAATAAAACTAGCTGTTCATACCCGGCGTTGCACGGGTTAAGGATTAAGTTTAAAATAAATTTGTGAGGGTAAACAAAGGTTCGATTGAAAGGTATAGATTTACATCGAAAATATGTCAGGGGGAGGAGAAGTGGTAAAAAAAATAGGGAGGAAATATCGCCTACGTTACCCGCCAAGTGAATAAGTTTCCAAATTTTGATCCGATATAAGCGGAGGAGAAGGGTTAAAAGACTAGGGGGGAAATGTCGCATATATTACCCGCCGAGTCCTAGCGAATAAGTTTCCAAATTTTGAGTCCGATCGGTCAAACGGTACAGATTTGCATCGAAAATATGTCAGGGGGAGGGGAAGGGGTATGAGAATAAGGGGGAAATGTTGCCTATGTTACCCGCCGGGTCCCAAAGCATAAGTATTCAAAATTTGAATCGAATCGGACAAACGGTGTGGATTTGTATAGAGAACAGACAGACATTGAGTTTTATAGGTATAGATATACGAGATTAGTGTACCAAAGATAACTCTATTGCATGAAAACTAAAATAGTGTTTCGGGTTTTTAATTTCTTTTAATGTTATAATAAAATATTTGTTGATATTTTTTAAGGAAATGCTTCAAGAGTAAATGGATCTATCATAATAAAATTGATTAAAAGACCGTTTAGCTATGGGTCTTTCAAAATAATTTAGTAGGTTTACGTTAAATTTAACAAAATCGAGAGCAAATACGAAATTCGTTCACGCGTCCACAAAGTTCAAGCCAATTATGCTCGTGATTTGATGTCAAGTAAACACTACATTGAACAATTATTACTAACTATAGCTAGTTGAAATAATTAATCTTCACGTTGTCAATATATTGAAGAGTGAAAACAATTTTCTTGTCATTATAACATTTTCCATCTGTCTAACTATAAAAGTGTTTTTAGATTTTCACAGCCCAAAACCTTCCGATTACAGTTTTCTGGGATATCCTGCCAGTTATACTACCTTTTTTATCAACTTTTCGGGTCTTATTGCCAGGTCCATCATTAAAGCTAAGGTTGGGCCCTGCATTCGAATCCGCGTCAGCCAGAACGGTAGTTTACACTCGGCAGAATATCCCAGAAAACTATATCTAGTAGTTCTCATGCATTTTATGCGTCCAGTTACAGTTCCTGACAGAAGACTAGGCTTACTTTTGACGATATTGATCGATATATGTATATATCTGCCATCCGATTTTCCGTCATCTTTCTATTGACTTCAGAAACCACCTAACCTAAGCGACTTTCAACTTTCACCCACATGATAATATCAATGGAAAGCTAGTACTGAACAAAAATATTACTAACTAAGTATCACGCCCTCTCTAGAAGGGCAGAGAGGATAGAATTCCACAGTCTTCTGTCCTGGAACACCACTTTTGCTTCATACACTTTCATATACCTTCTCATGCACGCTCTTCGGTTGTTGAAGCTTCTAACAGGGCCATCCTCTACTATTTGATTTATCTGATCATGCCAGGTCTTTCGCGGACGCTTTCTCTTTCCGTTGCCTTCAATACTCGCCTCATAATTTTTTTTTACCATTCTTTTCTTACTCATATTTTCCACATGGCTAGTATTACATACAAAGTTTTCACACATACGTCTGAGCGACCACATTTCTATCGCATTCAGTTTAATTTCGTTCTTTTTTTGTCAATTCGAGGCTTCATTCCATACAGCAGAATTGGCACCAGAACTCCGTTATGTACCGCTAGTCTCGCTTCCTTTGACAGAATTTTGAAAAGGTATCAAAATATTTCGACGATTATGTTTGATGTGTACAAATAAGTTTACCTCAAACTTAATAACGTTTAATAATATTCTTTGATTTTTAAACCAGTGTTCTTGTTTTTCTCAATTTAATTAGAATACGAGATATACGAAAATCGTTCAAAACCCACATCAATCTTTTCATTCAGACAGTTAAGCTAAAGAAGTTCGTACACAAAAGAAGCTGCATTAAGAGGACACTGCTTTCGAAGATTATTATTTCAGATCAAAATATGTCGGAACAGTCGGACAGACAGGGCTAAGCATCAATAATTTATTTAGAAGAGAGTGCTTGTTGGGTGGAATGCCGCAGCGTCACCACGCGCCGTCCAGCGTGGAGTCACACCGCTGCGCTGTTATCTTAACGCGATGGAAACAAGAAACACGGCTTGCTGGTGAGTCGCTGCTGATGCGCCCATAAATCTCCTTTCCGGTCCGGCCCTGGCTCCTACTGCTAACTGGGGCCCGTCTCTTAACTGTATTCCCTCAAAACACACGCATAGCGTGATTTGGCTTGCTTGAATCGTTTTTGTTTTTTTTTAATATCACGTTTTGACAGGAATCTAATGTAAACTAATCTAAATAACGATCGTAGGTACATTGTTTGTCAAATTCAAACCATGTGTTAATAATTTCAATTCAGGATCTAATTTGACGAATAAAATTGACCAAATATCTAGAAGGAGACAAAGAACATACCTGATATCGTGTTATTATTTTTTCGCTTTGTAAAATTTGTCAATCTGCACACACATTTTATCACACGCAGATTATCATCAGGTACAAATGACTAATTAAATCATGTCTACAAAGATATGCTTAAGTTCAATGTAATGATATAACAGATAACGATAAAACTAAGACGATGATAAAGCGAAAGGCGTGAATGAGGCAATACATATATTTTTGAGCATCAAAATCATCATTGTCTCAATCCCACTACCCAATTTCCGATAAACAAAAATACCTCGTCCTTCGCTACATTCTGATACGGATGAGCACGTTCCACGCTTCGGTTTCAGCAAGGGTCCTTTTATTTAATTCTTCAGAAGGGTCCAGTACACATTCGTGCTCAGTATTCAGTTAAAACTACAATGTCTTAATATATTTTATAAGTAAATTTTGTAATATACACAAAATCAAGAAAAATATTAAAACGTTCGTAAAATAAGCATTTTAGTCTTGTAAAATTAGTTAAAATTTTATATTAAGAAATGAATTCCATAGTTTGGAAACATGTGTACTTCTTACGATGAGAATGGGAGATGGAAAAAATGAAAATCAATAGCTTGTTGGTCTTGTGGTTAGGACACTCACCTCGTGATCCAAAGGTCGCGGGTTCGAATCTCAGCCCAGACTAGCAAGTTAGTCCTATTTTCATAGCACAAGCGTTTAGCTTAGTTTGAAAATAGTAAGAATATTGATGTGACACGTATTCCGTGTTCGCATCTCTATTTTAAAAAAAAAAAAAAAAAATAGTAGGTAGTAGACCTGACGACATAATTGTAGTTTTGAAGATTTTAGTTATCCTTCCCGGGAAGTTATGAAGCAATGTGAATGATATCTGAAGTTACCCTTGCATGTAACATTCGGGTCAGTCTGCATGAAGTAAAAGCAACAGTGAGGGTAGACTGAGAACTGGCGGAAGGCTGCAGTTATGACAGACCTACAGCAGGGTAATATTTTGTACCCATTATTATTCAATATGGTTTTGGAGAAATTTTTTAGGTCCATAGACCAGTTACCGTGTGGAGTTGAACTCGGTATGGCCGACAAAATATTCGATTAGCTCTAGTGTGTGATGATTGCGATGGCCAAAGAACGTATACGTAAGTAAAATATGTATTCTACCATCACAGCCATTACCCATGTGTACAATCTACAAAAGCAATGTGTCAAGTACGCGATGCGACAATATATCAAGTACATGTGTCGCATTTAGAAATAATAGAACCGTAGAAACTCTGTTCGGTGACGTGAGGATCAACGGTGACACAGTAAAAAGGGTGGACAATTTGGCAGTCATCAACGAAGAAAATAATTTAAATGTTGAAATTGAAAACCGTATCCAGAAAGGCTTAAGAGACATAGCATCCATGTGCAAATTACTTAAATCAAAATTCCTGGATAGAAACACTTTAGAGCTTTATTAAATACTATCTAAAGTAATAACGGAGTGGAAACACTGACGATAACTCTTAAAAAAATTTAAGAAGAAAGAGGATCTTCTAGTTTCAAAATAAAGCATTGTGTACAATACTGGGGGCTATATCCGGCGTTGCAATAGGTAACAAAAAAAATGCAGAAATTCGATCCCTATCAAAAGAACTTACATAACCAGCACCAGATCTAGTCGACTTTATTAAATGCATTTTTTACGATTTTATTTTATACTTACAAGTTTTATATAGCAAGTATTATACAGGGTGTACCAGATCTAGCAGCAGAAACTTGGCCGGTAGATTCCTGACTATGTTTTGAGTCTAAAATGTTCAAACAACCATGACCTAATATTAATATGCAGTGTCAAAGTTTGCATTTTTTTTCAATATTTCAGACTTATTTTTTGCAAAAATTGAACTATCATTACAGTTACTTATACTGATTATGAAAAAATCATTTGCTCCAATACAACTTAAATAAAATGATAAAAACCTTGTAAAAACTATTATTTTTCAATTTTTGCATTGTTTTTATCATTTTATTCGACTTGTACTAAAGCGAATGAATTTTTCATAATCAAAATAAGTTGCTGTAATGATAGTTCAACTTTTTGAAAAAAAATAAGTAAGAAATATTGAAAAAAAATGTAAACTTTGATATTGCATATCTCCATAGCTATTGATATTAGGCCATGGTTGCTTGAACATTTTAGACTTACAACATAGTCAGAAATTTCAGGAATGCCAAGTTTCTGGTGCTAGCTCTGCTATACCCTGTATCTATGTTCGGTTAGTGTCCATAAGTTAATAATATGTGCTGTAGAATGCCTAGGCTAGGACATTTATATCGGGCAAGTAGCGACAGAAAAACAGCACAAAATTCTAAATCACCTGGGAAAAGACACCCAAGATATATATTTTTATTTAACAACAATTTTAAATTTTAATTAATACAAAAAAGGTATGAAGAACAAAGTACTAGCTGATCTGGAGACATCAGGGGAGAAAGAAGGGTAGGATGGCCAATGGGAGAAAAAGAGAGGCCTGGTGTGAGTGCGAAGATTTTCAAATAAGACTTGCAACAAATGTAGAGGTGGCCAGGGTAAGATGATATTATTTCTACTAGGTAATAATTTATTTTGTGTTAATAACACAACAAGGCACTGAAGAACTGTGCCCTCAGCAGTAATGCAGAGCCAATGTGGTAATTAGACCAATCACCCAATTGGAAACGTCGGATTCTCGCCTCTCCCGATAGTCCGTATCGGCTGGTAATATATGCTGGGTGTCTCCGATTAGTTGGTGTCCGTGTGGATTGTGTAACTGTATGTGTGTGTTTCTGTTTCAGTAAATGTATCCATTGAGAAAGGCAGTTAAGGGCATGCGACTGATTCATTTTTATGTAGCAACCACAGATATTTCAAGACAAGAATGGTTATAGTGTGCGTTTGTAAAATATATCAATATTAATGATTCCTCAAATTGGTGACAAAGTAAACTTGTTTACGTAAACTTTTTCAGTAGGTACCTAGGCCCATGTCTGATTAGTTCAAAATATATTAAAATTCTTGAATGCATTTAACATTTGGAACAAATTTAAGAATTTATATATGCATTCGAGAAGTTCTTCTTCAAAAGGCATCAGAAGAAGGCAAATGTAATCACATGGAATAAGGCGAATGGTATCTTGAGCATAGTCGTCGCCTACATCACTCTTGCAAAATGTTCGGCGCTAAGTACAAAAACTAATGACTAGATTTGAAAAAAAGTGTGAAAATAGAGTGAAAATACACAAAACTGCAGTTGTAGTAATGTTGAAAAATTGTTATTTAAATAACATTCTCGAATCACACGGATGGGGCCGACCGAAGTGATAAGATAATATTAGCGTAGAATGAAAATTTTCGCAAAAGATCAGCATTCATATAGATAAAAATAATATTCAAATTTTGGAAGATGATTAAAGACAAAAATTAAATAAGTTTACACACAAACTTTTTTTTTTAAATTTTAGTCACGTAACACTTTTTGTCTTCCAAAAAAATTAAATATATGAGCAAGTAGGCTCCATAAGTTGATTCGTATTTAATAAATTAAATGAATCTATTCGATGAATGATTCACATGAACATGATCAATCTAGATAATATCTTAATTCATTATCTCAAGTTAAACAAACTATGTAATTTCAATAACCCATTACTACGTAATTACGAAAACTCCTTAATACATAAATATTATAATTTTAAATATTTCAACATTCAAAGTTTTCTTTATCTAAATAAATTTTATTTTTCAATTATTTTATTAATTAATGTAACGAATTACCAAATCTAATTCTTCCAAACAATTATTTTCGTTCCGTAAAATATGCAAAATAATAAAAAAGGATACCAAAAATGTCTAAATGAGTATTTTAGTAAAGATACGTTCATTATTTGTTTTACCAAAAATATATAATTTTGTTTAATATGTACGCTTCGTATCTGCTAGCAATAAAGCCGAATGAAGCTTATTTAGCAATTGCCACGATTACTTCAAAGTGTTACAATATATGGAAGGTCAGGTAATTTGAATACAGTGTACGCTAATAAAATTGCTAATAGTCAGTGAAATTTACACTTTATTGATATACTTTCGACCCACGACACCGCATACCACTAAAGGAGAGAATCTTCTGCAGGGTAACAAGTATCCTCTCACAAAATCATAAACGGTCTAGCCAGTTGAACCAAAACCTACCTAAAGTCAAAAATATAATTTCAAGCCAAAGAGAATTTGTTTTTATTACAGTTTATTATTGTATGACGAAAATATAAAAAAGACTACGCACTTGGTACTTACATTTGATCATCTTCACGTCCCCCTTAAGCTATAACTTAACAGAACGAAGTATCGAGCAGTACAAGATGAGAAGTATGGCCGAAAATATAAATTTGTGTATATTATATATGTATTTATACTGGAATGACTGTCTTAATAATATGGTTTAAAACAAGGGTACACAAAAGGAAATGAATGTAGTACCTATTGCTATGAAAACGTCCAGCATTTATATTTTATGGAACAATTATAATAAAAAAAATATATATTATATATTCGGTAACTAACTTTTAGACTTACCTGGATTTAAAAAAAAAGTATAACTGGATTTGTGTTGATTTGGAAACGAAAAAAGGATTTAATGTGTTTTGAATGCCACTGATTGCAACATCGTTACGGCGGCGGCTGTGGACACTGCTGTCCGATTGTCAATTTTTTCCTAACTCTAACGGGACTGCAGTTTTGAGAGGATTTTTAATACGAAATCTGTAAGTACATATATGTTAGTGAAACTTGTATGAATTCGATATATACTACCAAGGGTATGCAGTAAGAACATTGAAATATGAAATTTACATACAGAAACAAGTGTTTTGAAAAATAATCTAAGATTGAAATATATTGCAAAGAGATGTATTGTAATAAAAAATAATTACGCGTAACCAACAATTTTACAGAACTTTACACCTTTTACACTGAAATTGGAAGATACTAAAAGGATCCACACGAATCAAGTAATGACTCGAAACATCGAGAAAGACATTTATCTATAAATAATAGGAGCGCTGCAATGCGTGATTAAGTCTAAGCGACGTTTAACCACAGCGATATTAGTAACTAATATTAGATATTAGTAATTATATAGTAAATATTAGTAATAATAATAATCAAGCGAAAACAGTGTGGCCATCGTGGACCGATTAATAAATATCGGAGTAGGGTCCGTTCATTTTATGAAAGCTACTTGCATTAGTGTGAGTGATACCCTTTGTAATACTTAAATTATGTTTTCTTAGCTACTTTTTAATGGTACCTACCTATTCGTTTTTTTTAAACTCCACTGTCCACTTCAGTATCACGCTTACGGGCGCTCGGAGCGGTCGTTTTTTTTGTTTAATATTTTTTGCATAAAGATACTGTGAGTACCAAATCGCGAATATGTAGAAGTTATGAAAAGGGAGATCGCTTTAAGGCCAAGCAAAGGAGATAATCTTGTGATGGTCGACATAGAGAAAGATTTAATAAATTTAGAAAATCTTAAAATAATAATATTCAAAAAGCCAAGTATGGACATCAAAAATATATTTCTTCTGGTTTGAATCGTTTAAAAGTAAAAGCCTGATATATTTCTTCTCAAGATTCCATGTATTACAAGAGGCTAACGAAATATTGAATATTCGGCTATACAAGTAATATTTCTTAGGTATTTTTATTATACCATAGATATAATTCTGTGTTAAATTAATATTGTTTGCCAATCCTAATAGACTCGACCTTGTGAGTAGGTGCGAACGAGCCTTTATTATTTATGAATCGGAACAGCAAGTCTCGCGTGTAGCGAGTGCTTTACTCTTATTTTAACGAACGGACCAATCACAGGCACGCGTTACCTTTCGACGGGTTGAGCCGGAGGCGACCGTCTTGGTGACTGAATCCGGCCAATGGCGAGCGCCGGCGGTGAGGTCATCGCGCATAGGATGAGTCACTGCACTAGCGTGGATTTCAGAGGTATGGTGAAATCGTTACTATAAAAGGAGCGAACATGATGTACTCAGCCCTTCAGTTCGAGACCAGACTTGCGAGCGGGAGCGCTGCCCAACAGACTACCGACGGAGCCCTGAGTTCCAGAACAGCATTTGCGGACGGAGTTGCGGCCCGGACTTATGGAGGAATCTACCATTCATCAGTAGCAGAGAGGATCATACCGCCACTGTGTAACAGCTAAGGAACACATTTATATTATCTATCGATTAATTATTTTCACTATTGAAATGTAGTTATTTTGGGAAGATTTAAAATCGGAGCAATAATGTATAATTAATATCACGATTTCTTGTGTGATCTTGGCTCAATTCGTACGGGAATATCTCCCAAACGAAGATATTTTGATGCTTGGGGATTTTCATACCATTTGTATTAACAATTGATTTTACGGAGCTCTATAAGCAGTGCGTAATAGATTCATAATATTGTCGACGCGTTATGTATTGCAATCCAAATCGTACGAGAAATTCTTCCGAACGAATATATTTTAAAGTATGAGGATTTTCAAACTACATTTACTAATAATTGAATACACGTAATTCTATAAGAAATGCTTAGTAGCCTTATAATAATTGTGTTGCATAAGTATTGCGCAATCCGGTCTTCAGCCAAGTCTTTATGATTTGAGTACCTCGGTACATCTGGCTTAACAAGTAGCTTCAGAATGACGAGTAAAGGACAGAATGGGGAGATCTAACTAAAGATTGGGGATATCTGGTTTGTGTTAGCCTAGCTGGCTGAGGGGTGGATGATTGCCGGCACTTGGGCGTGGAACCCGCACAAGCCCCTGCAGGGCCCCTTTAAGGCGGGGTCCTCCTTGTTGCTCGGGGTCGTCAATAAACCGACCACCTAACCTCATCTGGCGCAAACTACTTAAACCAACAAAAAGGTTCCCTATGTCTTTGGAAGGATTTCCATGCTTGAATGCTGTAAAAACTTGATAGAAAACGTTAACTTCTATTTCGTCCTCTGTAAGAAAGACAGGGCCAGAATAAATATAAAAATCATTCACTCATATGGAATAGCTGGGATATTATAAATATGTTACTAACACTCTAACATTTGTCCAAAGTAAATGTTGCAAGATGCAGAATCGTGGGACGCCGCTCTGAAAAGGCATAATGAGATTGCACAATAATTTGTAACATCGCTGACTATGCCCGCAAAGGAGGCTAATGTCGTCATCAATTCGTACCAAAAGAGTACATGATTCTTCAAACACCGGCCTAAAAGAAAGGCGCCTCAAGACAACACACATCATCAGAAACTCGTACCAAAAGAGTACGGCCTTCTCAATTATAAGCCTAAAAGAGAGGCGTCACAGGATCACATCTCGTAAAGAAGAGATAGAGTCTCGGGATGCAGTAAGTTCCGGAGGAACAAGGGGGGTCGTTTAGTCACTTAGGAAGTCGGCCACCGGGTTTAGGCGGGCGCGGAGCCTCAACCCCTCTCAGCAGAGATGCTGAGGGTTTAAAAAACCAAAATTTAGCATTTAAAGAAACTATTATTTCATATAAACTCACGGGCTGTTGTAGAATCCTTTCGAACAAACCATCCCCGAGACCTTATCTACTTATTTATAAAGAAGTTTCATTTCAAAAATGTCTTATTTCGTAGATAGCAAATATATGTATTATTTTCCCCAGGAATTAATATGAACAGGTTCATACACGTCTAAGACGACACCATTCAAGGTAAGAATATGTTAATATAAAGTGTTTAAAATTATTAGTTTCAGTGTTATTTAATATGTGAATTTCTCCTCTTTATGCCGTTCGATTGATTTTATTGGGTTGTTTCCAAACGGAAATGTTTTATTTCTAATACACGAATTCTTCTGGTGAACGTATTTTATTGTAACATAAATGTATAGATTATTAGGTTCGTTAGATGATTTTATTACGTAATATTATGCAATTGTTTCCACACTGCTCCTATAAAAGAATTTGAAGTTATTACGATACACAACGGGGTCCTTCATCCATTAGACGAATCATGTGCCAATTCAACGACGTATTACGAATAGTATATATTGTATTTATCGAGATTTAGTCGCATTTATTATTTCTAGTGAGGTTTTTAGTATTGGTTCCAGGCGCCATTATGAGGCGGAAATAGTTCATATTCATAGCCCGACTGCAATAGGTATTTTTGTCGCGTAAGAGGTAGCACTTTTAGAAATATAACTGTGTTTTATGTTTCGTCCCTGACGGACAGGATGGTATAGCTGTGGCTATTTAGGTAATATACTTAGTAAATGCAAAGGGCATTAGGTATTATCAATTTCGTCTGCGAACCCAAGATGTTAGAAATATTTTTAGTTAATATTTTTAGTTAATATTGCATTCAAAAGCGCAATTTTCACAGAATAATTATTTCCAGTTAATAATATATATTTTAGTTAAATGTATAGTTAGCACAGGCAGAGTATTAATATTGTATAGAATACATTATTTATAATATTTCAAGAAGGTATAATATTTTATTCCGCGATCCTTTTATAGTTACAGCGTATCTGTCGACCTCAGCCGTTGCCACCCGCGCCATACAACTATTTTCGCTAACATCATACGGCAAATGACTTTATTCATTGCAATGAAATTTATATTATTTAATATTATTTTCCACGACGTATTTTTGACGGGTCACCCCATAGGATTCATCACATTGTTAGCCGCGGCCAGGAGTTGGCAAATTAATTGAATATAATAGCTAAAAATTAAATATCAACTCGCGACGAGTAAGCATCGACATTTTAAATAAATTATTAATACAAAATTCTTCGTTAATACTTTAGGAAGACCCTCTATCTAGCTGGTTCATCACAGTGCTTACCGTGACCAGGAGAACGATTTATATTGAAATACAATAAAATGCTTTATAATATTAATTGAACAGCATTTCGACATTAAATACAGTCTGCTCGATTTGATTAGGACCCTCTATCTAGCTGGATCATCACAAACACAATTATTTAATTGAAATATTTCGCATACTAACTTATTGCTGGCGTCAAAAATAAATTACAGAAGGATGAATCAATCGCGTTGTTTGTTTACTAAGTGTATGTATATATATTTCACTTGTCGCAACACACCGATCGCTTCATTTGCATATGGTTTTAGGGTGACACATATATTTTTCTCAGACAGGATACATAAATAGCTCAATTTGCACGTCAAACGACATTCAAATGTCGAGGTCAATTCGTTTGCGTCGCCGTTGTGCCAGACAATGGAAACTAAGAAATACCACAATTTGACAAAAAAAAGGAGGCGCTAGATCGTAAACAATACTAAAACCGCAAGAATGTCAACACAAGCGAATGGTTCGGAGGACGCGAAATAATAATCAAACATAATGTTATATATAAGCAACAGTATAATTAAATTGCAAACGATATGAGTCATACGAATTATGAGGAATGATTTCATTCCACTTATATCTATTTAATTATAATACTACGTTAACTGAATTCATGGTATAATTGAATAGAAGTTATAGATCTGGGCTCAACCAGCATAAAAATTAGTGGTATCAGTGGTATCAATGGTATCCTCATATCACCAAAATAAATAAACGTGAACTAACGTAAATTGCTTGTCCACAATTAGTACCACGTCAGATGCCTATATGTTTACCTTGTTTAAAAAAATTACTACGAGCTTGCAAATTTTTAAACAGTTAACCTTGGTCAAACTAAATACTATTAAAAAGTAGAATATATGGTAAAGTCGCGCTTTAGATCAAGAATACGTTTTTACTTAAGAGACTAGGTTTGGAAAAAATAAAATTTCTATTGTAAAAAATGCGTCATGTTTACTTGGGAATTTAATCATGCAAGAATAAATACTTTAACTGCAGTATAAATGTGTCTTTGCCCAACGCGAGGGAAGACATACTCCCGCTGTGACCCATTCTCCTCCCCTAAAGAACTAATTTCATTAATCTCTGCACATATTTTATACTCTGATTATATTACTATTTAGCATCGACTTCATACCGAACTCAACAAAATATTGAAGTTCTGAAAGTTCCGAAAGCATTTATAAATATATATGAGAGGTAATAAAATTAAAACTTTAGTAAAATTAAATTTAAACCAGTTAAATCGCCGATAAATAAATAGCCGACTAACTTCCCAATGAAAAAAAAACCAACGCATTAATTAAATACGACGATACCCATCAACTGACAGCGGAATAATTGACAAACCAATAAGATCTTGGCTTCCAATAATTATTCATTTCATCACTAGACTTGAATGATTTCAATTTTGCAATGAAATTTATTTTCAAAAACGAAAATACGACACCAATTACAATTTAACTATCAAAATTATTTTCAACAATAATGTGCTATTGGGGCGACAACTGTTCTTAGATTTTATATTTATATTCAGCTCGATCGAAGCTTAGAGCGTTCTGTACAGATCTGGGTGTATTCATTTACCGTAAATTATTAAATACGGTTTAATGTAGAGTTTCGGATACAATTCGGCTGCTTTGTTAGCAATAAATTAAACCCAGACGTAGCACTGAATGTTTCAATCAATACAAGTACAACGTAATATGAAAATAAAATTTATAGCGCGGTTAAATAAACGGTCAATTTTCCGATAGGTCGGGAATGCGCTGAACTTTTGAAATATCTCCGTGATCGTATACAATTAGTGCGCAGCTAACTCGATGAAATAACACAGTAAAGCTGCGAATTCATAGAAGCAAACATAAATATTTCATAATTAATCCGGCATTTATTTGTAGACTTAAATTTCACTGGGGACCGATCAGGAGCGTTTACACTCGAATTAGTTTTACATGATTATGGACTTTGGAAAATATGAAAAGCAATATTACATTTCAATTTAATTAATATCCAAAATTTTGATTTTTAATGTGGTGTCACGATGTAAAAATATGGAGTTCTATCCTCTCTGCCTACCCATGCGGTGAAACGGCGTGATTGTTAATTAGTTTACAAAATTCAATTTAATTAATTGAATTGGTTAAACGCTACGACAAGTGCTTCAATTTAAATTGCAACTATGCGGAAAAATAAAGAAAATATGGGTCCCCCAATAAAATAAGTGAAAAAGTAAAAAAATCTTAATATTTTTAATTTCATATCAAAATTTACCAGAGAAAACACCAGACGCCGCCAAAATATTATTGAAATGAAAAAGATTTTGGAGGAGCACGATATCTATCACATATTTAATCGGTGCTCTGCCATCGTAGATTGAAAATAATAGTTTTATTATGTGTCCGATATACGTGCAATACAATGCATACGATATTATTACAAAAACTTAAAATTATTGTATGCACCACCAGATGATTAAAAAAATTAAATCTGTGTGATAATTTGTCTGTCCATTGCCTCTAATTCATTGTGCGCCAAATAAGAAAAAAATTGCGTCATTGTAGTGTATGTACGTATGTAACGCGATTTAGTGGAAAGGTCAGGGCGGCCGCATGCGACAACAAAGCTCCAACCAACTGTCATCCTAGTGAGTGCTATTTTTAAAACGGAAGCGTTTTAGCTTAATTCTAATAAAGAGAGAAAATGAACATCGCGTTTTTTGATGCTCACGTCTAAACGCAAAAAGTTAAATGTGACATTCGTCGCAGATTTTGATCTATTTGCATACAGGACCTTGACGAAAGTATAGTCACTCCACTCCTTAGACATCTCACTGTCTCCTTGCTTTTACTAACCGTTATTTGCTATTTAGGAACTTACCTTCTATTTCGCTTACCGTCTTGATTAAATAACTTTTGGTCATAAGTATTTTTTCCGTTCACTCCAAACACACCAAAACAAACACGCATAAGACCACAAAAAGCGGATTTATAATGGAAGGTTTTTTCTTAAAAAAAAATATTTTTACAGAAAAAATTCGAAACTTCACTAAACAAAATCAGCAAGACCAGCAACTAAAAATACTTTACGTGACATTGAATATTTGTCAATGCAAAAAAGGGTTAACGAAATTTAAATCGACCGATTTTAGTAATGAAATTAAACTTTGAAGTGGAATACCTAAAACTGTCAATGAAGATTGCTGCAGAAATTGAGGTCAATCCAATATCAAAAAAAAAGGGTAAGACCTGCTTCTCATTGTTCAGGGATCAAGCATTTATTTAGAAAATCGGAGGATTTTAAAAACACGATGTATGGCTACCACACGAAACCAAAATGGTACGCGTACCATAAAAAATAAGGATGAAAAGTGAAAGGTAATAGATTTTCTCCACACAGCCCTAGATCTAGCATCACCCGATTATCACTTCATTAGATTTTTGTAGCATTACTTAGATGGACAAAAATTTAACAGCGTTAGTGAAATAAAAACGGTCCTAATAGAGTATTTTGCAACAAAGCGTAGGAGTTTTCATAAATGAGGAACCAAAAAAATGTTAATACAATGGAAAAAAAGTCATATCTATGGAGAATAAATTTTAGAATTGTAAAAATATTTTTTTTTTTAAATTTCTTCATTTCAAAAAAACCTATTTTATAGTATAAATTTGTAATGTGTCTATTTTTACTTTTAAGGCTACAGGCCGTGAATACCAATACACGTCACAAAAACACCCAGGCAGAAAACTACATAAATATATACTGACCTCACCAAGAATCGAAATGGAACCTCCGGTATGAGAAAGCAGTGTCGTGCCTACTGAACTACGAGGGTCGCCATCCTTATATTAAATAATTTTTCGAAATAAATGCTTTCCTTTCCAAATTTTTCTCAGTTGCACTTTAGGACCCTGACGAAAATACAGACACTTTAACTTTCGGATGTATCACATTGTCCGTGCCTTTACAAATTGTGGCATACATCATTACCCTTTAGGGCCTGTGAAAAACAAAGGCGCCCACCCTCCCCCGCAGACAACATATTACATAAAATTAAAAGAGCGACTAATCTTGGGAATTATACGCGCGCGGTGGTATGCAAAATACGAAAGTCGTGTTATTCCAAGAAATGTGAAATAATTAATCTGGAATTGCATAAGAAAAGCCGATCAGTTTCCCACAGTGTTGCTGCGGTGCGCAGTGTGCATTTGACTTTCTCTTCAACGAATGCGCCGTACCCCGAGCCGCGCAATCTCTGAAACGGCCGACAAATTATCCTTATTAGGAAAACTACCGGCGGTTCGGAATCAAACAGATATTATTACACGGGCAAATTATAGCATTGCATCATTCTACAATTATCAAACCTAACTTTTCCGACTATTGCTAAAGATGGATTCAATCGTTGAAGCGGACTGATCCACGTATTGCCATACTATAAATGACACCAGCTTAAAGCGATTGAAATAATAATTACTTAATCCAATCGGAGAAAATGAATCTTTTCTCTTATCCGCCGCTTTGTTGTTATCTCCCCGCCACTGTTTACTTACTCAGTTTAAACTGTGTTCTTCTCATTCTATTACCGATGATGATTCATTGCTTTTTCGTATGCATTTGTAATCTTAAAGTATCATTTTATAGACCAATCATAACCCCGTAAATAGTGGCCGGCAGATAACAGCAAAGAACTGAGAAAATAAAATATCGAGAATGTCACGAATGTTTAGTGAAAAATATAAGTATACCTAATTCTGATTGAACTGCGGAATGTGTGTGAAAAAGTATGAAATATCATTTATATTATTTCGTAATCGGGTCTATTCTTCTTGTGTGTATAGTTTTCTGGGATATTCTGCCGTGTGTATGTGACCTCTCTGGCCAACGTTTCGGATCCCATTGCAGGGTCCATCATCAGGGCTGATGTGATGAGTGAGTGTTGAAGTGTAGGTTGCAATACCGTGCCGAAGTCAGGGTCTATTTTTATTGGTTTGCAGTTTCATAACGACCAAGTTATGTACGATCCCCCTAATTTTTAATAATGTACACTTCGTCAATTTTGAATCCATGAATTAATTATTTACATACTTAATACAAGAAATAGTAATATTATTTTAAAAGTTGGTAGAAATCAGTTTGCTTCACATACATCTACTTATTTCTTCATCCACATCACGTATTCAAATATTAAATTAAAATAAATATTTCCGATACAATGATAGAAATATTGACATTTGATAGATGTCGACACACTTCACAGAATTTTTTTCGCGTACTTAAAAAAGTATATTTATTCGGTCTATTTTTGAATGTTCGGACAACAATCACCATTACAAGAAATTCGTTATCCTAAGAATATGAGGGGATGTCAGGATCTGCTAAGCTCATACGTGCGTACATACGTAGGTTTTATATAGGGCTAAAATTAATTAAAAGGTATGTAAAAGTGTGTATAAAAGAACGCATTCTCATTGTTCGGTAATTCAGAATGAAATACTATAGAATAGGCATTAATGATACATAAAATTATAAAGTTATTATTTATTTTTTATACAAGGCGATGGTATACTTATTCCTTTAATTAAATAGATTAATATCTGTGTCATTTATAACAAAATTAGCTAGTATAACGCCAAACATTCCAGTACTGACAGATAAAATATTTCACTCATTTGACACATTAATTATATTACTTTATTTATATTTATAAACCACAACTAATATAGAAATATATATTTAAAGTAATTCTTGTTATCTTGAGCGTTTCGATAATATAAATGGGCATCCTTAGCGTTAGCATTGTTGTCTATCGAGAGTTAGAAAGTATCGATCATCGGCGTAAAGATGTCTGAGATAGCTAGCTACCTACGAGGGAGACTGAGCTATTATGTCGGAGAAACATTCCACCTCTAATCCAATTATAGCGGCCAATAGGCATGCCGCCTAATCGTGCATACTGGCCTATGAGCCAATCGGTAAACAGTATAAAAAAAATGCACCGACACTAAAAAATGTTCAGTCTGCAGCGAAATTCAAGGTAGGTCCATCAACGTCGATGATAAATTTAGAATGTTCTGGAATATTTCAAGTAAACTAAATTACGTTGTGAATGATTTCTTGGTAGGTAACAGCGTTCTAAAATATAAAGACTCGAAATAAATAAATTGGTAAAAAAAAAAACTTTTTTATCAAAATTTGCAAACTTATTCTGTAGGAACAATGGAATGAGTCAAAAATGCAGCTTTTCAGGAGAGCCAAAACAAAATTGGGGAATTTCGATTGTTTAGAAAATATCTCTTAATGCTTTTTTTATTTTTATCTAATTTTTGCACCAGTAGTTTAGATTTTTGCACAAGAACGTTGAACCAAGATGACTGATGTTGTTTCTTGGCAAATTTTTTAAATAAAATTAATAATGTCATTTGTCCTTTTACAAAAAATTTAAAAATGATAGCATTTTATTTTATTTTCTGACTCATCTAATTTTTTCTTGCTATATATGTATGTATTTAAAGAAAAACTCTGCATACTTAATTCAAAACCCGATTTTATTTACTCATTCCGTTGTTTCTTTTGCCCATAGAATTAATATATAATAAAAGAGATAACAAGAAAACAAAGTTATATTTTTTTAGAATTACAAGTATCGATTTGAATTCAAATAAAATGCTTGAGATATTTGACTTTAAATATGCATTGCAAGAAAGAAAATAGCTGAAACCAAAGCAGTAGATCGACGTTCTTTTTTTAAAAAATAAAGCGTCTTAGTTTATTATTTCGCTGTTAAATAGCCGCATCATTTGGAAGCATCGTGGCTGATAATGTAAAAGATGTTAAGAGCTTAATATAGTTGCGTAGACCTGTAAATTCCAAATCGTAAAAGCTGTGCAATCTCGATGTCAGAGTTCGCGTTTCGAGTTTTAGCTGCTTCACACAAACTTTCTGCTATATAATTAAGGGAGAATACCTACCTACAAAGTGCGAAAGAAGGCAATTTTTGTGAATTTTTTAAAGAAAAGCAATATAAATTATGGTATTGATATCTTTCTACATGAAAGTAGGCATGCTTTTAAGAATATGTTAAATTTTTTTTATAAAAAAATATTCAACATTGGCGGAAAATTTTTGGGTTCTGTCGACTGCCGAAAAAAAGGTCCTCCACAGTGAACACTCCCATTTCATCTGTAATCATCAGAATAAAAAAAACAAAAAGATTGTCAAAATTGACACTACAATTTAGTCTTTGATGTAGGGGTTTTTGAAAATATAGATTTTTGATAAAATGGCGGGCATTTGAATTTGAAATAGCGTTTTTTAGAGAGAAATTCGGGTTTATTATGCCGATAAAAAAAACTAAGTTATTTTAAAAAAATCCTACGACATAGACTAGATAATTATGTATAGAATAACCCCTAGAAATTTCAAGTTGATTGGTTCAGTGGTTGCCACTGAACCATTTTGGTCACTGATTTTCAAAACATGGTTTCGCGTAAAACGTGTTTGAAAATTGAGCAATGAATAAATCGCGAAATTTTTCAACTTACATAAAATCATTGAATCCAGGTTCATAATATAAGACCTCCACCTTGCTTAGAATTCCTATATCATTGAACACTCTTCACAAACATAATAGAAATAGGACTTACGTTTCTATTATGAAAGAGCCCGACTGGCAGCTACATGCGTGTTTCGCGGCGCGTAATCAAAAACGAGATGCCGCTGTGTTATTTTTTGAATTTTTGCTTGAAATTTTCACCAGACATTTTTAAGAAAATAAGATTTTCTTAAAAAAGCTTTAAGAAAATTTTAAAATCGATTTTTTCAAAATGTCTAGGTAGGTATTCTCCCTTAAGATAACATGCCTGAAATCATGAATCAGTTTACTTTATATTAATAAATATAAATAAGCAGAGCATTAACTCTCAATTATTTTTGCAGTAATTTCACTTCGTGGGTGATGAAGCAACCTCTGCCGAATAAATAATAAAAAAAAAAAACTTTGAGGCTATTTATCTCAGTTTGACGTAAAAGTCAGATGTTATAATACAATTTAAAGAATCATGGTTATCTTACTGTATACTTGGTAGTTAATAAGTATAAGGATTAATATAATGATAAACTGGAAAATTTATGCAAATTAAAAAAAAATATATGCATTAAGTATGATTTATTAAGTATTTCCGTGTGTTTGAATAGGCGAGCCGTGACAATATTAGTATCGATAGTCCACATCGATACTACGAATGATTTATTTATCAAACGTAATCCAAGGTATGACATTACCGAAGCGCCTATAAATCGCACAAACAGATGTCTGGGAGAGATAAAATTCGATAGAAGATTTTACTGGCTCTCTGTTTTCCGGAAGCACATCTGGATCACTCTCCTCGGAAACTTTTCAGCTAGATTATAGGCTGGTATGTACTTACATAGGTATATTCTGAAGAAGAAATAATATCGGTGTCTTTTTAAAGTTTTATTTAGGTAAGTGTGAAACGTAATACATATTTCCACACATCACTAATATATAATTTTATTACGAGCATTCAAAAATCTTGATTTATTTTTTAGAGTTTCACGATTTTCATTGAGAATTTGTAAGGCTGGATTGTGATCAGGTGTCGGTAAATCGCGGCTTTTTGGGGCTATTTATCTTACCCGATATTCAAATGATCAGTTAAAAACATTTGCTCCTATTAATAATATCAGCGAACAATCATTTTCTATTATGAACACACATAAAAGAGTGCATATAAAGATCAACCTAAGAATTTATGAGAACAACCGAATAATTTATGAGAATTTAGTTTCTTGTCTAAAATACAATACTGTAAAAGCTTTCTCAAGCAATGCAAGGTCGCCCTTCACATGAGCTTTATATTAAATTTAATTATTTAAAATATACCACAACAGATTTTTAATGACCCTGGTAGTCAATGTGACATTAATGTATAATGTAAAAACATTTTATGACAATTATGTTACAATATATACTCGTACATATTAAAATGTTACAAAATACATATTTTTATGGTAAACATATTAGAAACACTGTAGATGATAACATTTAAAGTTATTTTATAGACAAATCAATTATACAAGATATAAAATAACTGCTAAATATACAGTGCGTAGGTTCCGAAGTCAACGAAGCGACAATCCTCGGAGAAATTGCATATTGCTAATTTGGTTCAAGTAGCTGTTAATTATGTTATGAAAATTTAGCTTTTAAATTGAGCCCGAGCCAAAAAGTACATATCCAGGTCAGCATTACTTGAAAAAAAAAACAGGTTGAAATTTCCTTTTAGTAATTAATCATTCTAGGTAGGGCATGATTAATATTAATATTTATTTAAATAATTGTTTGCCTTTGTATAAGTTTTAAATCAACAAATGTTGATTTTAAAATACTTTAATTTAATAAAGACATTTTTAAATTAAGTTACTTTAGATTAATCTGAAAAATACTTTTCCACTTGATAAAATAATTAAAAGCCGTTCCTAGTCTGAGAGAATTTTCCTATCTAATCATTGTTAAAAAAAATTGCCAATGGCTCGTGAAGGATATCTCATAGCTCGTAGTAAAAAATTTACGGGTGGACTCCTGCCCTGATAATGAGTCGAAAATGTTCAAGCAACTATGACTTAATATCAATAGTTATGAAGATATGTAATATCAGATGATAATGAGTCGAAAATGTTCAAGCAACTATGACTTAATATCAATAGTTATGAAGATATGCAATATCAGAATTTGCATTTTTTTTTCAATATCTCTGACTCATTTTTTGCAAAAAATCTAACTATCATTACAGAGACTTATATCGATTATGAAAAATTCATCCACTTTAATAAAAGTCGAATAGAATTAAAATAAACAAGCATATATTTGGTTCTTTTATTTCAGATGTTTCACGAACCCGTTTTAGGTGTTCGGTTCAGTCAGCTGTCAGATAAAATAAGGTGCAAGTGAGAAAACCAGACTGAAACTGAGACGGGGAACTGACTTCACGGGTCGGGTCCCAGATAAAGTATCGAGCAGATTGTATCGGTTATTTACCAGTTGAAATGATCGTGTAAACAGACCTGTCAGTTCGTATTCAGTTGTAGTGAATCGCCAGTTTACGGCGTCTCACATCAGTGACGGACAAAACATAATGCAGCCTAGTGTCTAAATAACCGTCACTTCGTTTCCTTAGTAGAGAGGATAGAACGCTACACTATTTTGAAGACCTGGCATGACCAATCAAACCAAGTGTCTATAATAATAAAAATTAAATGGTGGGAAAATGTAAATTTTGCAACAGTAACGATTAGAAATGTGATCTGTTTAAGAAAACAGCCTTTGTTCAACATTGAACAATTTTTCTGGGTGTAAGCCTGAGGTGTACACCAATATCCAAACCACTGTTTATTTGCAAGTTTTATAGGTTGTTTTTTTTTTATTAAAAAATAAAATAGAGATGTGTACACGGAATACATGTAATAAATATTATCACTATTTTCAAACTAAGCTAAAACGCCTATGGAAAATAGGACCAACTTGCTGGTCTGAAATGAGGCTCGAACCCGCGTCCAATTGATCACAAGGCAAAAGTCTTAACCATTGGACTAACCAAATACTGTCTGTACACTGTTCCGTCCGTATTGATATTCAAAACGAAACTATTTCAACTTGCAAAATGTTTTTCGGAGGCATGTCGGGAAATAGGAGAAAAAATCTCGATTTGCGGATGGAGTTATTTGAAAAACATTAATAATCTCGCAGAACTATATTTCTGCCTTGATTACGAGTCGAAAATATTCAAGCAACTACTTCCAATTAGAATTTTGTCGGAATTTTATTATTTTATTTAACTATTATTGAAACGAATGAATTTTTCGTAATCAATATAAGTTACTTCAACGTTTTGTAAAAAATAAGTCAAAATATTGAAAAAGAAAAGTTAACTTTGATATTGCTTAACTCCATAACTATTGATATTAGGTCATGGTTTCTTGAACATTTTCAACACATAATCAAGACAGGAATTCACCTGTAAAGTTCTGTTACACCCTATATACTTGTACGAAACAAAAGAACACCACATGAACTCGAAATAAAATACAGACGATATTTGAAGCCTAGCTGTAACCCGTAAAAAATGACGATACTTTTACATGTCGGTTCCTAAAGAATAAGTATTTATTTATTTACAAGAAAAAGAAAAAAAAGATATTATAAATAAGTTACGGACGTTACACGACGGCACTGACGATGCACTGACGGACGGACAGACGACGACATTGTTATAATTTAAATACCAAAACAAAATGCAATAATCTGCGTATGAGGCGAAAAACATATTCTATTATGCACGGGTGGTATTCACGTATCTGAGGCGCTTTTTGTCATGTTAAACATTGCATCACCAAAATAAATAAAAATAAACCGGTGACATGTCACTTTCATCACGTGATGCAATTATCAGATTCATACATTAAGGGGTGTAGAAAGACACCATTCGTGTGTACAACAATACAAGGGTTGACCCGCTCTCCCGGTGTAAAGTTCACCATTGTCCACGAACACGCCGATCAGTCACCGAATTGTGACATGTAATAAATATTGTACCTACGTGTGTAGACTGCGCGTACACGATGTCTGCCTTCGCTTTGCAGAGGGGTGGGCACAGAAGCTTTTAATAGTTTTTCATATCTGGGTAGCAATCGAAAGGCGTATAAATAAAATTTGAATAATAGCAACCGCAGTTAATGACAGCCAGTCGATATATATAAAACGACATATAGAATAGTATTACTTTTCAGAATATTTTGAGTACCTGTGTCCAAATTTTTCAAGAACACAATACTGGATTTAATCCCCAGGGGGACTCGTAATAGAGATACATTATATATGTCTTATAGAGACGAAGCTATATTTTTATATGGAAGTCTTTTTGGGTGTTCATAGGGCTTACGGCCTATTGTACGGCTAGCTTAAGTGATCACTTTACACAATGTAACGTTCACCATTTCCACCCATGATAGACTACCACATCAATAAATTTTTTGGAAGTTGTATATATGTTTAACTTACACAATTTGTTTCATAGGTGAGTTGTATTTTTACTACCCCCACTACCGCTCGATAGTATCGATGATTGGTGACTGAGATACATAAAACTGTTATAGTAACGATGGTCGATTAGCGAAAAATCAGTTATCAATCAATACAATCTCAAATAACGGTTAGTAAGTCACCGGTTAAAATACCATAGTTATTTGAAACATACATTGAAGCGAACGCAAAATAACACAATCAAACCTTCTTATCAGGCGTCAAACAACACCCTCTGTAAGCTCTTAGCATGTCCAAATGAAAGGTACTAAGGGCCTAAGAATGGTGATATATAAAAAATCCAATGCTTTAAGACTGGTTTATATAATGCATTCAGTTCACGATGATTTTTGTAAAATGCATTTAGTAAAAAACCACTTAAGCTTATTTGGATAATGAAATGATATCGCCGCACCACAGGGTACTTATTGTAAATACAGTTTTTTTATTTCAGATGAATGGACGTGGTGCACGAGGAAAACCCGCACTGCCGGTGGTGATTAATTTATTTCCAAGAGCAGAAGCATCTATTTGTAAGCAGTGCGTAATATAAACGATTTACAATGCGAACTTTAAAAGTATACCTACACCTTAATAATAATAATAATTGGATAATTTGTATAGCGCCGTTTTCGCGAAATATTCACCTCAAGGGCGCTTTACATAGAGAAATTATTATCTTACAAGACAACTTACTGCTAGAAAAGAAAAAACTTATTTACTATTACTTATTCACTAGGTGGCATACAAGAAGTGGAATTAAAATTGAGTACTATAATAGTTTGTGAGTCCCTGAAAGAATTATGTGTTTTCGCGGAGTGCACAATATGAGTGGAAAACATTAGCTAGCGTTGTTGTGGTTAGATTTTATAGGTTTTTATAGGATTGTCTAAATAAATGCGTCTTAAGTTGTTTTTTGAACAGTGGTAAGCTGTCAGTTTGTTTCAGTTTGTTAGGTAGTTTGTTCCATAACTTTGGTCCAGCCACCGCGAAAGCACGATCACCGAAATTAGTTTTGTGGACGCGATTTACTTCAGCTAACCTATTTGTATTAGATGTTGATGCTGAGCGAAGTGTTAGTTGTCTATTATTTGCGGAGAATGGAATGCAGAAGTCGGTTATGTATTGAGGGGCCATGTTGTGAATAGCCTTAAATATTGTAAGGCAAAGCTTATATTCAATCCTCTCTGGACATCTAAGCCAGTGAAGGTTTTGAAGATGGTTTGAGATGTGCGCAAACTTTGAAACGCCGGTAATAAGTCTTGCGGCGGCATTAAATACAGATTGTAATTTGTTTATTTCCTGTTTCGGATAAATTGGACAGAGTTAGCATAAAAATAACGAGTACATTCAAAATAACATCGTCATTTAAAAGTATGTGTAGCAACATCATTTTTGTACCATAAATGATTAAAAAAAAATCTAGGCAATATTATCACTGTTTTTAAAGCATACAGTACATACTAAAGCAAGCATGGAATGTATGTAAAATTTAGTAATAAAATTTTATTGTAAACATATGGCAGATGTTTTCCAGCAGAATACATAAAAGATCGTGCGAAAAAGACCAAAGCTGTTGGGTCTGTGAAAAAAACCTCAACAATTTGTCGAATTTATCAAAAATCGGCATTCTTTATACATTATTTTCATTCATAAATATATTTGTAAGTACATAGTAATAAAAAATGGGAGGGCGCTTTCGGCGAAAAAGCAAATTTAAATAAAAAGCAATGTTAGGAATGGGGGGTAAATTTTGTAATCGACGGCAGGTGCCACCAGTATATTGATATAGAGTTGGTAAGGGTTGAGTGTTTTGGGGTGAACTCGATACCTTGATGGACTGTCGTTGAATGAAATAATTAGGTAATAATAGAATTAAGTGAATCGTATTTAAACCGAACAGTGTAAGCGGAGAAACAATAGTAAATTTCGATGTTTTTTTATAAATAATTTATAACCATTAAAAAATTGTCGACCAAAGACGTGGCACGAAAAGGTTAATCAGATACTGGAGGTTGATCCAGTAGGAATCTCAACAATCGTGGAGCTAGCATGCGAAGATGTATTAATGTGGATGAGGCAAGAGTTGTGTCAGGATAGAAGGGTGTGGCGCTACATCTTCTCTGCTTACGTCCGCGGAAACAGCGGATGGTAAGTACAAGACGGAAATTTGTGACAGGCTCGAATTTGTAAATTTGATAATATAAAGATAAAAAATTAGATCTTATTTTTATACGACTTGCACAAATAGGTCTACGTAATTTTATTGTGTAGAAGGTGCATTTTTCTAATAAAGTCCAAATCATGAATCTAATTTGAAAATTAGAACACCGCAATGCGGCTGTACTCTAGGTAATTATTTAAATTACGTCTTTCGCATCCGTCCTAGGACGGGTCTTAAACACCAGCGAAAAAATGTTGAAATAATTAAAACGATTTTTAAAAATAACGTAAATAAAATGTACACTAAAAATAATATTTCAGTAGGTGTAATATTTCAATACAATTAAAAAAACAACTTTTTTTGGTTATTTATTTAATTTTTCCAAATAAGTGGACGATCAAGAATGCTCTTAGGTCTTCACGGCCAATCTTCAGGTTTGTGTTTTCTAGGGTATTATACCGTGTTATTACCTTTCCGGCCGACGTTTCGGATCCCATTGCAGGGTCCATCATCAGGGCTGATGAGTTGTCGGCTGGAAAGGTCGTAATAACACGGCATAATACCCCAGAAAACACAAACCTGAAAAGTGGTCGATCGTTTCGGCTGATTAACTTTCATCACTCTGATAATGGCCTAGACCTAAACAGTCGAAACGATCGTCCATTTATTAGGAGAAAATAAACATAGAGCCAAAAAAATCGTGGTTGATTTTTATTGCATTGATTAATATCAACTGATAAAACATAGAAAAGTGCGGTGCACTTTACTAAATGTGTTAAAATTATATATCCAAAAAACAATAAAATCAGAATATATTGGTTAATCCAGAGTTTATAGAATAAAATTACATTACAAGAGTGGCGTGTTTACTTTCGTCGAAACAAAAACAGCAGTTTGCCAAGATTTTATTGGACAACTTGTGCTCGTGATCATGTTTAGCATGCAATTCAAAAGTTACCACAATAACCTTTCAGATTCAATATGGGCTAGTAACTTAAATAATATGATTTTAGTGATTATCTGTTAACAATAAATGCTCATAAAATAATTTTATAAAAATAAAATTTGGATTATAGTGATTAAAATCAGCAGCCTAATTTCCTTGCACCGCATCAGATAGGGATATAGTTAACATGACGTTCAAAACAAAACAAAAAGCTACAAAACATTTTCGATTAAAAGTTTGAAAACGCCCTCTTTTGACATGTGCCGTAAATTACGAGACACCGAGTACTAATAGAGATGGATCGCACTTTTTTAAATGGGCGGAAAGGCTTTTTGACCAGACCGCAACAAGAACAGTGATTTAAAACACCCAATATTCAATATTGCTGGGCTAAATAAAACCAACAACGTCAATAAAATCTCTAAATGCGGTCCAAATTACATAAATTCATCCGAGTTGTGGGTCGGTAGTAATGTATTACGGTCATTTATTAATGTGTTCATTTCAAGGCCGTACTAAAACAATTTACAGGGTAACGGCAGCTACCGTAGAAGCGCATGTTTCCGAAAAGAAAATTTAATTAAAATATTGAATGTGGAAGAAAACTATAAATGCAAATATAGTATGTGGGTTGTCTGGAATTCAAATGTACAGGGCCTTACTATATTTTTTTGGATCGGTTAAGGGCCGGTTGTTTCAAGTTGGATCAAAGTAAGCGGTCGATCAAAGCATAGATTTTTACGAAAACGGATCGTCTGATTGGTGGAGAACGTAAAAATCTATGCTTTAAAAGAACGCTTACTTTGATCGAACTTGAAACAACCGGGCCTAAGTGGATCGAAAGGTTAGACATACATTCCTTCATTCAATTTTGAATAGAAAATATTATTTACACTTAGGGTGAAACAAAATAAATCTGATTCAAATTTCTACATGGTTTTAATCATTTTATTTGACTTGTATCGAAGTGAATGAATTTTTAATATACTTCGATTTTATACAAAAGATAAGTAAGAAATATTTAAAAAAAAATGCAAAATTTGATATCTACTTAAATGTAGACATTTCACCCAAAGTATAAATAATGTTTTCTATTTACAACTGAATGAAGAACATTTCTCGAAGTTTTTGCTACGAGTCACCCCGTTTAATGCAATGATAAGACAAGGCCAGTGTGGTTGTCCAAGCTGGATAATCACGTAAAACAAGACGTGAACGGATGGAATACATTTTGGACGAAGGTAAAGTCCGGAATCGTAAGATGTCGATGATGATTGGGAAGGTGTCTTCCAGCATAAGAATGGCGTTATATACTATCCCTTGGGTGTACGGTGTAATGATAATAATGTATGAGGGATGCGGGAAAAATTAATGATAGGTTTACAGAGAGGCGAATAAGTTAATTATACAACATTAAAGAAAAAATAAAAGGCAACAGAAAGAGCTAACACAAACTTTAAAACAAAGTCAACCCCCTACCCTATTCATACACTATACATTTATTTAATCACGCCATTAACCAGTACATTTAAATATCTTGGGTCACTCATCCATAACGATGTAGGATGCGCAGCAGATATAACACATAATTAGTGTGGGATGGTTTAGCTCCACGACGGGAGTCCTAAGTGATGCATTACAATTAAAGGGGAAAGTATACCAGACAAATGTCAGACCCGCCCTGCTCCATGGCTCCGAATGCTGGACCATGTACAGCACCTGCAATAGGCAGCTGGAAACAATGGAAATGCACATGCTGAAATGGTCATGTGGAGTGTCCCTAAGAGACAGAATAAAAAGTTGACGCATTCGCGGAAGCATGGACGTTACAGATATCAATAGCAAGATGAGGGAAAGGCAATTGAAATGGTGGGGCCACGTTGGACGCACAGCATCCGATTACATTGTTAACCAGGCGATCTCCGTGGATCTTCCCCGAAATACATCCAGAGGAAGATCGAAAATTCTCCGGAGGTGCAAAGGGATAGCCTAAATGCAGAAGCACCGATTGGGTGACGTTATCCAGGACAGAAGAACCTACAAGCTGAGGACGAGGAGAGCTGATCCCAACAGTCGACGACGACATTGAGTTGGAGTACATTTCTTCTCTGATTGAAATATTAGATTTTTTGTGTGGTGGAATAATAGTGTAAGATCTCTTCTGTGCCATATTTAAGCGAAAACCATAGGGCTTGACGTAGATCGCACAAATCGTCAGTCATAATGCCCATACAAACTGAAGAATGCGACCATAAATCAGTAGGGATGCGCGACGCTGCAAACGCTGTTGATAATTTTTTACTTTTTTTTGTGAGGAGTTTGTTTCGAGAGCTCTGATTGGTCAAAGTTGATTGGCGAACCGTCTACACCGAGTGAAGCTCAGCATAAATTTGCGTCTGTCATTGATGTCGACAGGTTTGGTGTTGGTGTTTTAAAGCGCACTAATTCTTCTTTTTAAGATAGTTACAACGATGTTAAAAAATATGGAGAGACATAAATAAATTATAAAACGGAAAATTTGTGAAAAAATAAACATGTCTACCCATCACTAGCACTTCGTAAGGCGCATAAGTGCGAACGAGAGCTCCATCGGACCTATCTTTAAAAATTCTACAACCGCATCGTTAGTTGGTACAATCTCGACTATAGGCTTTGATCTCTCGTGTCAGAAATTTGTCTCACCCGTGTAATGGCGGATTACTATATAATGTAATGAAAATGCACACAGACGGTATAACGCGTCACGCAAATTGTTGGTGCCGTGGCGGCTATTTCGGGACGTGGTGGTGTATCCGGTGGCACAGTAAACTTGGTTTATCGGAAGTCGTGTTCGCAAAAACACATTTTGGGCAATCAATTATTCGGTTACCGTAGGGACGGGTTTGGCGGTCAGCCGTGGCGCGGGAGGCTATATCACCATTCAAGGAAACGACAGGCGACCTGCGCCACAGAAGCTTGTTACCCAACAAAACATGAAAGTGCAAATAAAGCAACAAAGAAGATTGAATGCAGAGGAAATGGTAAATATTAAAAATAACCCTTTTTATTGAATTATTGAGAAAAAATTGAAAATGAAATTTTTCATTTACAAAGAAAATTGCATGGTAAATCAAAAACTTTATTTTTAATGACACTTAACTTTGTTTATTGATTTAAAAATTGAAAATGAAAATTTTTATGTACACAGAAAATTGCACGGTATATCAAAAACTTTATTTTTAATGACACTTAACAGAATACTAGGTACGACATACATAAAAACAATACATTACTTATTTCAAACTCAACCCAATATCCCAATTACAAGCGTCTTCGGTGCTCTCTAGCAACATTAGATTATCATCACGAATTTGCACGTGCTCTGCATAGCGATTAAACATGTACGTTACAAGTGGCGAACAAGCAAACAAAATAAAATTGGTAGCAGTTATTGACACACATTATGAACATATAATTGTAAAAGCCTTTAATGAGCGTGAACAAATAAAAAAAAAAAAAAAAATTCTTTACCATTCTCTTCTCGCTCATATGTTCTACATAATCAAACAAATTCAGAGATCATTCCTTTATTCTATCTACTGCATTATATTCAACCTAATATTTTCATTCCTCACTCTTTTTTAAGAGTTTTTCTCAATCAATCTCAATAACTTAACCAACTCAATCAAAAAAATTCCAAACATGCGCCTAAGCGACAGAATTTCCACAGCTTTCATTATTTTTTTTACCAATTCCAGGATTCACTTCTATACGAAAAGTTGGCCCCAAAACTCCATGATGAACCACTATTCTTGCTTCATCTGACAGTTCATATTGGCCACAATAGCATTTATTGCACCATTTACCAGGGACGGCAAATCGAATTAAAAGATATACATTGTACTATCACAATTATTATGCATATTACTCAGATTTTAATATATCATAAAGTATTTTATATCCATTTTTCTTCCAGATTATTTGTTTACGTAAAAGTTATGCTTCAACGTACTCACTGCATGTGCCTGCATTTAAATTACATTATAATAACGTAATTATTTAATCAAATAGATTACGTTACTGCACATACTTTTAACAAGAAACATAATAATTTAGTTGTCTGTTCGTCCGTCCGTCCGTCCGTAGTAAAATCCGTAAATTGCTGTAATAAATACTTTAGATAATTAGAGTGTGACACGCAATCAGCGAGTGGCATATGAAGCGCGGTCACGCGAGGCAAGTTATTATTATTTCCTGTCATTTTTCACGGATGTACGGCTAGCATTTATAAAAAAATAATCATCGTGTAAAAATAATCTATGAAATAGTGTAAATACATGAACAACCTATGTTTTAGTCAAACGAGAAGCATTGAATAACATTATTTAAAAAAGAAAACAGTATACGGCCAAATTAAACATAGGTACATACATATCAAATATTTGATCAACCGGTTTGTTGTGGACAAACACACATGCACGGGTAAACAGTATATTAAAAACAAATATTATCTTATACACTGTCCAATTAATTAATCGGTATTTTAAGGAATGCCATTAGATTAATGCGTACGATACGGAGACCGACCATTTAATAAAATTAAAAGAGGGTTGCCCAAAAACAATTCCCCAATTGACAATTAATTAACCAGAGAATTGTCAAAAACATTATTGAAAAACATGTTTTTAGAGCTGGAAAATAGATTTCGATCGAAAACTGACAAATCATTTTTAGAAAAATTACAAATAAAAATAGTACGTCCAAAATATTATAAATAAAAAGAAGAAACAATAATTATTTGTGCCTCGCGATTGAAGAAAAATAATACTATGTAAGTACATGTTTTCACTATTTTCAAACAAAGCCAAAAAAGACTAACTCTAATGGAGCGACCTTATGATCTCCAAAATTTAAACAGTATTTGTATCGTTTCAAGACAATTTACTTTTAGCCCATATAAAAAGGGCTTTGTAGTATGTATAGTTTCATAGTTTAATAGGATGTTACACAAAAAAGTCCGAATGTTCCGTATTTGTTCAAAATAAAAGGGTTTCAAAAATGTATTACTAATCAACATGAAAATAATTCTCAACATTGGTACAGTCGCCTTATCTTTAAAAACGTAAATAATATTACGAAAAAAATAATTCTATAATAATAAAAAAAAAAAATGCCCTCTGGATGAGGTATTAAAAAAAATGAATCGGTTTGTTTTATTATTTTTAATCAGCAATTTTATGAATGTGATTTACGCAAAGTTTGTTAGTATTCTATATTTAATGACTGTTCAACCACAAAATCAACTAAAAATATTTTAAAAATATATATTTAAGCTTTGCGTACCTAGTGTAGTTGAGTTATATAAAATATGATTTTTTACGTCATAATTGTAATTACGAAAGCAATTTCTGATCTAACAGGAACATTCTTAAATTATTTATGGATTTGGCGTTTACATTGTAAATATTACCCACGATGATCATTAAAAATTGAGTGAAATACATGTTATACCTCTTTCCATTTGAGAAAGACAGTCGAATTAGTATGTGAAAGCCGTGCGTACGACGCGAATTTTGTTGGCAAGTACACCAACACAACGAAATAATGTGCGTCGTACGCACGGCTTTACACATGCTAATTCGATTGTCTTTCTCAAATGGAAGGAGGTCTTACCCCTATGTGAGTTTAATTATAATTTTGTGCATTACTAATTTCGAGAGTAACAGAATTTCTCATCGACAGGTGAAGTATTAAAATACTTTCAAATGTAGAATTTCTACAAGGATTAGGTGTAAGTGCAAATAGATTAGCGTACGTAAATACAAAGAAATTGATAATTTCAACGTTGACAGATCTCGTAACACGGTCGCACAAATTATTGTTTTTACGTTTGCGTGCCCTTGTACGATAAATATTGAGGTCGAATCTCATCGGTTTGCGTTATCATAACAATCATGTCTTGATGCCCTATTATATAACATTGTACACTTGACGAATATTACTTAAATAAATACGATTGTTTTAATTTTTTTAGAAATCAGTTCGTTTTGCGCACATTACTAATTTCTTCATCCTAAGAGTCCAAATATATAATTAAAGTCGATATTTCCGCTATAACGATGGCTCCATTATAAAAATCTTGTCGGCCTGAGCACGGGAGGATTCCCATTATAATCGGGGTACCAAAGTTGTTATATTAGTGACACGTAAAAAGACGGTACTTATTTTTCTTAACGTTACGTATATAACGTTATATAACAGCGGTAGACATGATTGTTGTGCTTTACCGCTATCTGAGACTATTTCCTATTTGTTTTGTTGAACTTTTGGATCGACCTCTCGGATGAGGCAATAAATGATTATCTCACCCAACCGAACGGCGCGGCGCACAGGTGACCGCGCGAGCCCGCCCTGTTTACGGCGGGATGAAGTAGGTGTGACGCTTGTGTTAATTATGGAACGGAGTGATTTACACACGACACACGAGCGAGTTGACTTACGAACCCGGCAGTATTCTGGAAACTGAGGGAAATTAAAAACAACAAAAAAAACTTAATTACGAAGGTAAGAATAAATGTCACATTCGTATATTTTCACCTATATTTCCCGCTGCGGCAGTCACAAATTCATGTCTCCATTTTTTGTTCTTTCGTACAAATGCACCATTTTTAAGAAGTATCAAATATTCCAAATTTAAGCAACATTTACAAAGGGAAAAGTATATTCCATATTTACAATATATTTTGTAGGTGGAAAGTATATGAAAAAAAATACATAATTATGCAACTATTTAAAGAGGGATATATTCCATAATCATAATTATGAAATAACTATTTTGAAGGTGGAAAGTACATATATTCAATATTTAGGCAAAATATTTAAGGACGAGAGTATTCCATAATTCCGCGTTATTTGTAAGATGGAAAGTAATATGAATAAAAAATAAAATAAAATTATGTAACATTTTTAAAGAGAAAAGTATATTCCGTATTTACGCTGGATTTTCAAAGAGAATTATTTTCAATATTAACGCATCATTTTTAAGTTTTAAGGAGGTAATATATTCCATATTTTAAGTTCCATTTTTAAGGAGTGAAGGAGCAATCAGGAGCTAGTCGAATAAATGATTCGTTTGTACCGCTTGATTACTATTTGATTTGTTTGCCGTTTGAAAAAAGTTTTTTTTTTCAGAGGCTTATTTAAAATATGTCATAAAACTTCGTAAAAAAGTGAAGAGAACATTTCGTAGAATAATATGCAATAAACAACGCAAAACAAAAGAACATCATGTAACATGAAATAAGATTCAGATCTTCCGTCGCGGAACGCTGCTACATTTCTTTCCATACAATATGCGCTTATCAATCACACTGCACAGTCGATCACTCTGCTTTGCCGATTTTATGCGACGAAAAAGACGCGGCGGAAGATCCGCGTAGTGTAGCGCCGGCCTTAGAGATCAAAAATACGGGGCGAATCAGAAAAAATAGTATGATACTCAGGAGTGGTATGATGCATGTGTCCCAGACAGTTTTTACACTTCGTTCTCTTCAACTCTTAGCTAAAAAGGTGCATTTTTTAACCCTGTCTTCTTCGAAATTGCCTCAACAAGCTCCTCCAAAATAATGTAAGATTACTTACATTTCTTTGGAGGAGCTTGATGAGATGATTAATTTTTCTTGACTTTTAAAGACTTTTGAAGAAACTCAAGGTCACAATGTGTCCCAGACAGTTTTTACACTTCGTTCTCTTCAACTCTTAGCTAAAAAGGTGCATTTTTTAACCCTGTCTTCTTCGAAATTGCCTCAACAAGCTCCTCCAAAATAATGTAAGATTACTTACATTTCTTTGGAGGAGCTTGATGAGATGATTAATTTTTCTTGACTTTTAAAGACTTTTGAAGAAATTCAAGGTCACACGCAGTAATTTTTTTTGTCACAGGGCTTTTGTAAAACTCGTTTTTATGCAGTTAAAATAAACAACTTGAATAAATTAAACAAGTAGCTTAACGAAGGAACTTTCTTATTATCCAAATTATTTTTTATTATTATTTATTATGTATTAAGATCCAAATAAATGAAAATTGACCTCTGAAATACCAATCATTTAAACCAAATTAGGCCAATCAATTAGAAAGGTATACAGAAAAAGTGTTTGAAAAAATATTTGCCTACTTCCGGGTTACGAACATTTTCATGCTCAATTGCTATGTACAACAAATTACAACAGTAAAATAAAATGTGCTTTCATTAAAAAACAAACATAAATTATTAATTATTATTATTATTATACAGAATCAACGCTTCGGTGCTGTATAGGTGATTTGTCAAATGGGGCGAAAGGCGAAATGGATGCCCTCGTCCGGCCCGGGTTAGGAGAGGTCTCTCCTCTCGTGCAGAGAGGCACCGATGGCGAAGATCGCAGAATCAATGTCCCTAAATAATGGACCTGTCAAAACGAGATAATGCGGACATATTTGTAATCGTCAATCTCGCGCCTCGCGTCACGAATGAAATCATTTTCCGCCGACATCCTCGGCAGGCGAGGCGCGTCCGATTAATCAGCTCCTTTGTGTTAAAAACATTTTGTAATTTCCACCGGGAATATACGGCGCGTCATCATCGGGCACGCGCTTCGGAGCATACAGCATCGCGCCGGCAAATAAAAATACAGAGGTGGCCGAACAAATGTGTGCACACTTTCGCAGTTGTCATCCAGTGAAGCCTGGAATTGACAAAAAAAGAACGAAGTAAGCCAAACGCTGCGAAAATGTGATCGCTCGGGCGCATGTGTTAAAATCTTTGTACGATTGTGAAGAATGAGCAAAATAAAAGCCTTAACAACAGTAGAGAATGCATGAGAAGTATATGAGTTTGACCGAAGCAAAAGTGGCGTGCCAAGATAGAAAAGTATGGCGTTATATCCTCTCTGCCTATCTCTGCGGGGAAACAGCGTGATGGTTACTTAGTTTAAAACGAATTTTTTGATAACTCTAACTATTTTACAAAACATCATGAAAATATACTGAAGTTAATTAAAGTAGTGTGAAAATTTTAAAAACAATATGATGTTTTTCGCACTAAAATAAATTTTGTAACACTTTTTGCTTTATGTCAAATGGTTTACAATTTCTTATAGAACATTACCTCATATTTCACTCTATTTTTTCATTTTTGCCATTATGCTTATGAGAGGAGTACAGTGCAATAGAGAAAAAAGAAAAGACCGCTGAGGTAGTTTTTGGACATGTGAACAGACGAGCGCGGAAAGAATAGTAAGAATCGAGTGTTAGACAACAGAAACAGAGGGCGTCGGAAGACCTGGCATGATTGGATAAACCATATCGGAGGATGACTGTTAAAAGCTTCACAAGTCCGAAACCCATACCATGGTACCGTTGTGATGTTTACCAGGGAAAATCCGGGCGGCCTCCACGTGACACGTTAGCGGAATTCAATAAGCGGTAAAGGAAATCAGAAAAGTCTGGACCTCGGATGGTAAGCACTTTGGTTTTTATTTTTATTTTATTTTATTTTCATTTATTGGTTTTCTTACAGCCATATAATTAATCAATCTTGAAAAAAACAATAATTGATGTACAGAGTTTTGGGCCAATTACAAGAAAACACATATATACAATCGATAAAAAATAAGAAAAAACATGTCCAATAGTGAGTTTGTGTGAGTGTGTGTATTTGTGTGTTTATTTATTTATTTTGTTTTGGGAAAAGTTAACAGCAAAACAATCTTAAAAATTTTCCACTGAATTTAAAAATTTAATTTAACATACATTAATAGCGAATGGAGGGGAATGTGGGACGGGAGTAGAAGGGAAGATATAATGTACAAATTAGTTTGGGTGCGGTAGTGTAGATATTGTTTGTTTTATGTTTCTTATTGTTGCGTTGAAAATGTCAATGTGGTGATAGTTTGTGTTAAATGAATTTGTGGATCTGTACATAAAGGAGTTTTGTTTTGAGTTGGTCTTACAAAAGGGGAGATGAAAAGTAGGTGAATGTCTGTTATTGCGAGTTGGGATGTGGTAAGATATTCGTTGAAGAAGTTCCGGACTATCAACTAGATTGTGTGTTATTTTGAATAGCATCACCGCGTCAGCTATGTTTCTTCGACGAGTTAGGGTCTGCATGTTAAAAAACTTCGCAGAGTCTTCATTGCTTATATGAGATCTAAATGAACGGAGGTCTAGGTATCTTAGGAATCTGTTTTGGACGCTTTCAATTCTATTTTCGTGTACTGCATAACCTGGATTCCACACCTGAGATGCATATTCTAAAATACTACGAACGTATGAGAAATAAAGTGTCTTGAGGGTACTGATATTTTTGAAATGTTTACATGTGCGTATGACAAAACCAAGCATAGATGATGCGTTGGTGACTATGTAATCGATATGTTTGTTGAAATTTAATTTACTGTCAAGTATCACCCCAAGGTCTTTGCTTTCGGATTTGGTAGATAATGTTATATTATTAATTGAATATTCATTAGAGAATACCTTTTTATTTCTTGTAAAGCGTACAACGAAGCATTTAGAAACATTTATTTCCAGGCTGTGGGCATTGCAATACGTGTTCAGACGATGTAGGTCATCTTGCAGCCTTCGACAATCTTCTAGTGAGTTTATGGGAGAAAAAATTTTCATATCATCTGCATATAGGATAGTTTTTGAGTTTAGAAAGCAATCACCTATATCATTGATATAAATGTTAAATAGCAATGGTCCCAGCAGACTGCCTTGAGGTACTCCAGATGTTACAACAACAGTGTTAGATTTAAACCCTGCAACCACTACAATTTGACTACGGTTGGAGATATAAGAAGTAAGCCAACGATAAAGATTGCCGTGAATACCTATCTTTAAAAGCTTGTTTGACAGTGTTGAGTGATCAACCCTATCGAACGCTTTACTGTAGTCGGTGTAGATAGTGTCTACTTGTATTCTGTTATCTAAGTTATCTTGGAGGTATTCTACGAAAGTCAAAAGATTTGTGGTTGTAGATTTACCACTAATGAAACCGTGTTGATTAATATTCAAGGTAGGCTTAAGAGCTGGATACAGTTGGTCATAGATTATTTTTTCAAAAATTTTGTTAAATATACAAAGTTTGGAGATAGGCCTATAGTTTTTTACATCATTTTTTTTATCATTCTTGAAGATAGGAGATACATATGCAGATTTCCAAATAAGAGGGACAGTGCATTCTGTTAGAGAACGATTGTAAATTAAAGAGAGGGGTAAGGCTAGATTGTGTGCACATCGTTTAATAAAGATTGAGGGTATTTCGTCCGGGCCGGCACCTTTGTGAATATCAATTTTTTTAAGATATTTTAGTACAATTTCCTCTGTCACTTCAATACTGCATATATTAGTTATGTGGTTTTCGTGGTTAATTATGGGCGTAATGGTAGGTCTATCATTCGGTGTACTAAAAACTGAGCTAAAATATTCCGAGAATAAGTTTGCTATATCCGTGCCATTATTAGCCTTCCTATCTCCTAAGAACATGCAATTTGGGACACCTTGAGATTTATTACACGTTTTGACATAGCTCCAGAAGTTTTTTGTGTTTAAGTTGATATTAGTTTCAATGTTGTTTAAGTAACGTGATTTGGATTCGCGACATAAATCTTTGTGCCGTTTGCGTAGGAGAGAGAATGTATCATAGTCGGCTTGGTTTTTGAATCTCTTATATTTACAAAAATATTTAAATTTTTCTTTGGTAATCTTGATAAGGGAGGCGTTATACCATGGGGGATATTTCGTATTCCAAGTAAATTTATGAGGAACATAAAGATTAATGAGACTTTTTAAGAAGTTATACAAGTTATCAAGAGCAATTTCTATTTGATGATTAGAGAAAATAGATTCCCAATTAGCTTGTTCAAGAGCGTGTGTTCAAGAGCATCATCTCTTGATATCTGCATAAATATAATATCACAATGCTAATGGTTTTCGTCCCGGAAGACGAAATGTGGAAATGCGCGGCGATCGGCAAGAGAAATTAATTTCCAAATATGTGTTTGAGACTCACCGCGAGGCACCTGTCAATCCGCGGAGCAGCGATGCAATTACTGTTAGTACAATACCTGTATCATCCTCTGCTACACAATCCGTCTGTAATATAATTCGACTCACCTGTAACAAATAAAAAAAATATAATTAATAACATTTCGAAAAAGGTTTGCTTTTTGAACAGGTAAAATATTATAGCATGTTATTTCACTAGAAACATGTAGGCAGAATTAAGTAGAATATATAAGTAGAACGAGCATGAACAAGATACATGAGGAAATAGGAGGAAGATATACAATGAGACTGCCATTAAGTAAGAAGCTCAAATCTCAAAAATCTCTTATGTTTATTATATATTATATAATTTTATTTACAATATTATTTATCTAAATACACATAATAATACTATTTTGTGGATTGCTACT
>JADDOH010002329.1:0-382389 GCA_016648135.1 Agrypnia vestita
TCAAATTAAAAACATCTTGGTATCCGGTGCTTCAAAGTCATTCTCGTCGCAGACTCCGCAGAGATAGTGATCAGACAACAGATGAATCATACATACAATACAATACAACACATCATGACTTCGGCACGGTATTACAAGCCGATACTTAACCACAACACCAACATTCAAGACAACACATCAGCCCTGATGATGGACCCTGCAATGGGATCCGAAACGTCGGCCCGAAAGGTCGTAACAACACGGCATAATACCCCAGTAAACACAAACTTGAAAATTAATAATTCGTCGTATTTTAACACCGCTCAGGCCAGCGACGGATATATTCGGCGATTGACATCTTTTCCATCTGTTCATCGCGACGTAATTCTTTATCTATCTCAAATATCTTATAATTTTATCATTGCATTTGTATGGCGACTCTCACTGATAGGTACCCTTACTTCAACTCTACAAACACATATAAAGACACACTGAATTTTGGATTTCGATTGACAGTGAATATCTTTTACATAACATTAACAAAAAGCAATTTTTTGGTGTGACCATACCAAAAAAGTACCTACTGTGAAGGCAGCGATTTGTATGAAAATTTGGCGAATAATTACAATATTAATAGCGATCTGGAAGCCCTTTCGTAAATCGGCAAAATACTTAAATTTTCTCAAAATACTTGAGAAATCGGCCGCAATGTAGTAATAAAAAAATAATACAATACTATTTCCTCTCTTTTGTGTTAAAAAAATGATAAACGAATATATTTTGTTGCAAGAGCTATTTTTTCTTGTTCTCCTTTAGTACAAACATCGGTATAGGAGACAGTCGACGCCTTTATCATTATAACACGAACACATTAATGTTATGCAAATGTCTGAAACATTTGAAATGCGAAATATGAAAACTTATGTTTGTACTCACTCGTGAATGCCTAAATAATTTTAAATAAATAAATATACTTTATAAAGAAGAACTAGTTCACAATATTTTACAGGTAAAATATCTGTCTAAATTATGAGTCGAAAATAAGCTAAGGTATGATTTTTTTTTTATTATTTGGTAAACTCAGACGCAAAAGAATTTTGATTAAAATCCGTGAAAAATAAATCAATTTTTAATTAATTTAATTCGATTAATAATTGTTCAACATTTTACAGAAGATAAGACAGAAATATTTTTTAAAAAATCCAATTTTAAACTGCTTATTTCCTGTATATCTAGCGACATAATATGGTCGAACAACACATAATACATGAAAATATTTCATAACAATTTATTTTAACAATAACCAATTCATTTAGAAAAAAAATCATTTCAAAAACGCAGTTAGGGGTATAATTACGAAATGAATTACTCAATTGTGAGGTATAAAATCTAAGGCAGCGATATCCAAAAATGTAAAAATATTTTAAATGCATTTCTCGATAATAACTAATTTAAAATGTAGTGGATTCTAAATTTTATGTATCTATGCTTTCCAAAATCATCAAAAAATCTATAAATTTATACGCTTTGTTTCCTATAAAATCTCGAATTCAGTACATAATAAATTAGTAATCCTCAATGACTGCATTATTTTTTTTTTGATATTACTGCCTTTGCTTTTATACCCCACAATTTATAACAATATATTTTATATTGTGAAAAATGTTTTTTTTAACTTAAGTTCGAATCTTTGTCGTCGAAGTCAAGGAAAACGTACGTATATTTAAATCTTTAGTAATGTTTTGTTTGTATTCAGGTATAAAAATATTTGATACAACATACATACTAGCGGTAGATACACAAAGTCGCATTGTAAAAAGCGGATTGCTTTCAAAAATGGAATAATATGTTTGTTAATCAATCAAAAAGAGACTACATGTAAGGTCTAAAAATTTACGTTAATTTACCAAGCTGCCGTGGCGAAATCGGATAACGCGCCGTTTCCGGATAAAGTGGAGGTTCGCCGGTTCGAATCCCGGTAGTAGCTAAAATATTTTTTCGTTGATAACATTTTTCTAAATTTATTAAAAATATTTGCAAAAGTATACGCCGTAGCAACTATCGCAATATCGATGCCTCTTTCGGTCTCACAGCGTTGTTTAAAATCGAGCCTGTCGCGCCTCGAATGTAATCCGAAGGTTTGGGCACACGTGTTGTGTTCTCACTGGCATCGATACACAATACATATTTGCGTCACTACGCACGTCCGCGAGTGCCCATTACTCCATTTCTTATTATAAGTATTATGATCATTTTTACCGCCCGATTTGGAGAGCGCCCCTCCCCGGCCAACCCCCTCCCCCCGCCGCGCCGCGCCCGCCGCCGTAATAACTATTATAAAAATAAAATATATATTGTATAACCCCTACGTACGGCTGGGTTTCTTATAATAATAGCGTCTACGGAGTATGTCTGATACAGACGGCGCTGCGGCGCGCACGCCTCCCAAACTGTTTTCCTATTCAATATCACTTTTATATTCCAGTTTTACAATTTACTTTTCAGACATTTCAACGTTTCATCAGTACTTATTGCAATCAACTATCACCCTCCAGTAACAACGGTCTGCCGAGCCAGTTAAACTTGTAAAATATCAGGAAATACTAGCAACATAATAATTATATTTGGCGGGTATAAAAGCAAAGGTAGGAATATCTAAAAAATTAAAAAAATGTTTTGAATACAGTCATCGAGGATTACTAATTGGAAATGTACTGGATTCTAGATTTTATGTGTCTATCCCTTCCAGTATCATATTTCCTATAAATTTATAGACTATATTTCCTATAAAAACTCGAATTCAGTACATTCTGTATTAGTAACCCCTCCATTCTTTTTTTTGTTATTGCTATCTTTACTTTTATACCTCTCATTTTAGCTAATTACTTGCGTCTTTGAATATATTTTATTATCAAGGTGTGGTTAAGTTGAATTATAATAATTTGTTCAAATATTTTTAAAAAACTAGATGAATCAATAAGGAAAGGCGATATTATTATTTTTCTAAAGTGCGTTTATTTTTTATTATAAATGCATGCTACAGACACAACAGTCAAAATGCATTTTTGTCTTTTTTGTACCAATCTCTCCGCAAAGTAAAATTTTAAAATTTTAAACATTTTCAAAGAAAATAAAAACCGACGTAAAATCTGACAAAACCATCCCATTCTCTTTGTAAAGCCAAACTTCAAACATATAAAATTACTTTTTTCTAGATGGCTTAGTTTACATACGGAACGTCGGTTTATTTAGCTTGTATTAAATGTATGTGTTATTAACGTCTCTGTATGTCTCTTTAATTAAAATAAATAATATTAATTTCGCTGTGTAAATATTTGTTCCGTAGACAAAATTTTTATGTATATTTTCTAATATCTTATTTGGTATAAATATTTCAAAATTATGTTTTAAAATTGACTTCGTGATATAATGTTATAATTAAAATTAAATTAGTCAGTTGTATCAAAAATATAACAAATTTGAAATATATTTAAATTTATGCTGGCGTGCATTACTTAAAGGTTTTTGGGAATCATTGAAATTTTACAAGTAAATGACCTCAGTAGACCTGTGGACGGCCAAGAAAGCGTTAAAATATTGTAACGAGGCTAAAAAGAACTATGCACTCCTGCGAAGTGACAGTTGTTTTAAGTTGTCATAACACTATCGAAGAATCGAGAACGGTCTACAATGTTCTACGGCTTTCGGAAAGCGTCTGAGACATTCAAGAAACATCTACAAGAATCAAGAAGCCACGAGAAGCGTCTCTTAAACACTCGAAAAAGCCAGAAAGTACAAAGTACCTCGACATGGATAGAAATACGGGCCAGGCCGCGCGCGCGAGTTGTTGTTGTTGAGTTGCGTTGACAGCGAAACCAAAGCGAAGACAGCTGCGGGGTGTGGAAGCCAGGGCGGCCAATCGCGCGATAATTCAGACGAATAATTTACAAAAGTTCTTGCGTATCGAAATAAACCGAAGCGAATAATAAGTGCGAAAACTGAATGGAATGTTCTAGTGAAATTTGAATAAAGTGAAAGCGATAATAAAGAGTCTATTTGCGAGTGATAAATTACGAAATAGTGAAAATTAAAGAACAGAGTTAAGTTAAATAGTGTTAAGTAACCTGGACGTTTGATTAATTCATTAATCAGTAATTGATAATTTCCAGCAATTTCATTAATTACTCCCACAGCCACGACATGTGACAATGTGGTGAGATTAAGTATATGAAATGAAATGGTGATTTATTACTACCATTATTTTTAAAATATTTTTATTTAACATTAATTGTAATATCATTCTGCACTTTTAATATGTTTAAATAGCAAATTCCCCCATCGAAATATGCCTCCCTACAATGTTAGTTGACTCCCTCCAACCAAAATACACTTCCTTTGTGAAATAAATCTGATACCTAATACCTGCATTATTAGTGTACCTACACATGTATGAGAATCAGAGTCCCGATAAATCGTTACCGTCACGCGAAAATCCCTCTACTTTTTCATTCAGTGTTTCTATTCTCTATACATACATTCTAAATATTTTTCATTGTTAAATATGATGCTTTTAGAAGAAGAACAGTTTAATATTTAAAATATTTACCCCTATATCGCACATCTTATAGAAGTACGAAAACAAAAAATGAACATTTAAAATATTTTTAATCGGTAACCTTATTTGACATGAAGGATTTCGCACAGGGGTAAAATTTAAAGGTAATTTAGGATTGTCTTTAAAAATATTCAATTTTTAGCACTAGGCATTGATAATTCTGTTTAATTCAAGGTCAAAAGGTGCGTGTCTTCACGCATGTGGCAAGGAATGGCATGAAAATTTTGGCGTGTTAACGAATTCATGGCATTTAAAGGGTTAAAATTAATAGTTAAATATTATATTTCGTAAAACCTTAATTTTTTATTGATAAATAATGAATTTTTACTGACGCTTGTCACTTCGCAGGTATCGCAAATTTTACTGTTTATTTATAATGAACAAGCGATCCCATTGAATAAATACACTAGAGACCATTTTAAGATAAGGGGTGAACTATCTTTAATATGTTAATATGTTATAATTCATGGGGCACAGATAATCATGTTTGCATTCCGAAATAAAACATAATAAAACGCCATTCAAATGTTTAATAAATACAATATCTTAAAATATGAATGAGATTCAAAAAAGGTATGAGTTTAATTAAAAAGAATTCCCATAATTAAAAAATTATCTACGTGCTGTAGGAGCGTTGGCGCCGATGTTGCTCTTTCAACACCCAGCGCTAAGTAGGGGAACTTGTCTGTGTGTGTGCGGTCCGTTTGGTGTGATGATACTTGGAGGTGCACAAAAAGTGCACTGCAAATGCAACACACCTTGCACATCGTTTTCCGTTTTACTCTACAATGCACCTGACTGGAATCAATTGATTTAGGCGATTACTTTAAACAACGTATATTTGGTTGCAAAGATTCGAGCACAATATTTTATTAACCCTAGACACTTGGAGTACCGATGCAAGAATGTTCGGAGGAATTAATAAAGCGCTGTTAGAATAGGGATATTACTGTATTATAAAATATGGAAATGTAAATTATTATTGGTATCATTATAGTTAACTTTTGATTTCTTTTTATGAAAGGGCTCGCCTTAGAGTAGTCTCAATAAAAATACATTGTATAGGATATTTAAAATATTGTTTAAAAATATAATGATTGGAATAACGCCAGACTGTAACACAATGTAGACAAATACAGCTATAAAGGCTTTCGGAAAAGTGCATGCATCTAAAAGGCAGAGCTCCTCATTTATTGTGTTTTTTTAAGAAATTAAATATTTAATGTATTTATAATGACTAAGAGTATAGTAACAGCGAAAATAGTAAACGAATTGATTACGTTTTCAAAGGGGTGTAGTCTTAGAAAATAACGGGGTCAGAAATTGCATTTTTAGAAAATGTTACTAATGTAAATTGACACTTGCACATACAAAGCAGTTTCATTTACTTTTGAATTCTGAATTACCTAATCATTTTTGACGAAATTGGATCAAATTTTAAAATTAATTCATTTTAATTCACATTATTTTTATTTCCACATTCTCCATAACGGTATTAGGACATTTTGGATTCATAATTTAGGTAGGAATCCTAATTTATGAATCCTTTACATCCTGTAAAGGAAAGTATTATAGACAAGCTCTGTTACGCATTGTATAATACATCAAGTTATTTAAATACAGTAAACTTTCGATACATATATATTATATTGTACTTTTTTACTATGCTTTTTTTTATTATGCTTATGTTTGAAATTTTACATTTTTCTGATTTTTTTATTATTATTATGCTTGTTAAGTCTGTTCTATTGATTTGTAATTGTTTTCTACTTTGTATTATTACATTATTTTCGTTTGTATTTCTTGGGCACTCATTATTTAATAATTTCTGAATACATTGTTTGAAGTATTCATTATTTAATGTACAATTTATCCATATTTTAATACAAATACGCTACCGATTATCGACATGTCCGTGTCATGTAAATGCAAAAAGTAGCTTGTTGGTCTTGTGGTTAGGACACTCGCCTCGTGATCCAAAGGTCGCGGGTTCGAACCTCACTCCAGACAAGCAAGTTAGTACTATTTTCATAGCACAAGCGCTTAGCTTAGTTTGAAAATAGTAAGAATATTGATGTGACACGTATTCCGTGTTCGCATCTCTATTTAAAAAAAAAAAAAAACTTTTAAAAACTTACTTAATTTTTTTGTTTACATTGTATAGTGACGTGTATTAGGTAATCTATTTTTTGTAAATAAAATAAAAATATATAGAAACAAATAAATGTAAAATAAACCTTGTTATTTCAACTTAAATTTGTACATAATTAATTTAAGAAGCTTTCTTTTAGATCTTTTTTTTTGAATTCTAAAGCACGACTTATTTGAGAATGAGTTTTTTTTATTTTTCACTTGAAAGCCTTCTTTGTTGGTTATTGTAGTGAGAGAAGGATAGTTTTTCTGCGCCATCTTATTAAAACAATGTATTGAGATCAAATGCTTTATATAGGTGTGCGAGAACTGTGGGAACTTTATTGATTAGTTAAATATGTTCCACACAGCGGCAGACGTCTTCGCTCTCCATCAAGATAAAAATTAATAATTGCGTGAAAAGATTCCCGGCGAAGTGCCGACGCCTTTTACGGCCGTGCAAATATTAAAAAATGTAGATTGCATAATATTTATACAGTTTATTAAATTGTAAAATTGTGATTTGAAGATTTGAAAAAGCATTGCAACGATTTAGAAGCATTTCACGGAATGAAGCATTGTTTACCATTGAAGTGAGTTTTCGTACGAATCAGTAACGTGGGATGGTGATTAAGAAAACAGACGCGATAAATGCTTTTATATTCTCATTGTCAACTTTATAATAACAACATTTAGACTTCATTTCGTAGATGTCTCGTCAAGAAAGGTATCGGTAGAGTCGTTTAATCTAACCCAACGTATTAACTAAAAATCTCTAAAGTATATTCAGGCAACGAGAATGGGAAGAGAAAGAAAAATGAATCTAAATGGCGAGTATTTAATCCATCTGCGTTTTGCAGATAATATTTTAACTTTTTCATACGATTCTGTTTACTATTATTAATATTTGTGGTTAGACATTATAACAGAGTATTAGTTAAATTAGTATAAACCACTACCAGATTTTAGGTCTACAGGTTTTGAAACGTACCCGTTTCTTCGTCAGGACCAACACTACATTGCTATGTTCACAACACTGTACACCACAACCTTAGTACTGTTAACCTTTCACCAATATAGTGTTGGTCCTGACGAAGAGACGGGTGCGTCTCGAAACCGGTAGACCTAAAATCTGGTAGTGGTTTATACTAATTTCATTAAGACTCTGTGATTCTGTTTACTTTCATAACGCACCTAATGCAGGGACTTTTAATAGAGACACACGTCTATAAGATAATAATGAACCGCTTTATTGATTCGATAGATAGATAGATATTCATTTTAATAATAGCAAATTTCCGTTAGTGATGGCATTCCCGTCGCAGATAAAGTTATCGAAGTAAAAAAAAGTAAAATTAATTATCAATGGATATGCCATATCACTCGGAGGAACGACGATGGTTGGACAAGAGGAACCAAGTGGAATAAAGAGTAAGTAATATTCTATGTGGCGCAATTGGAAAAAGGTATGATGTCGCTTCTGTATCAAGATTTAGTTAAATTTGACGGTCTTCGATGATTTATTCTTCAGATGTTTCACATTTACTCGTCACTTGTCAGAAATATTTACCATATCCCTAGATAAATGATTTGTAAGATATGAAAGCAAAGGCAACAATATAAAAAAATAATAATGCTGTCATCGAGGATTGCTAATTTATAATGCACTGTATTCGAGATTTTATAGGAAAATAAATTTATAGGAATCATGATTTTGGAAGGAATGGATTCGATTCAAAATGACCGCATTCAAAACATTTTTTTATATTTTTTGGATATTGCTGACTTCGCTTTTATATCCTACATTTTGTGTTTCCTAAAAATATTTCGAAATTAACTTTTTAAAAATCGAGCTTGTTAGAAAGTTCAGCAATGATAACGTGTAACCAAATTTAAACATAAATTCAAAATTGGTTAACAATAATCGTAAATAATAAATGGAAATAAACGCATTAAACTCCAACGATTAAAAAACAATGTTGTATGCTATAGGTCGACCACAATCAAAAGACCATTCCCTAGCTTTGTCCGGCAAGAAGAAAGCGGGGTGAAGTTACCTGGCAAGCCCGTATTACAAGCCTCAATATGATATTCCAAATAAATATATTTTTTTAGTTTAAAAAAGGTTACTTACTTACTATAAAAATTTATTTTAAGTCATTTTTTGCATTGTAGCAACAGACACATTTTTTGCGCACATTCTTTTGAATTTTGTGCGGTCTAGCTATAACACAAAGATTAGACACCACAGTCCCGGGAAAATATTTCAAAGGGAAATAGCTTATTGATCTAGAAGATAAGATACCTAACTTAGAGAACTGGCAGTTGCGGGTCCGAGCCTCACTCTAGACCAACAAGTTAGTCCTATTTTTCATAGCACAGGCATTTAGTTTAGTCTAAATTTGGTACAAAAATTGATTACATTTATTTTGTGTATGCAACTCTATTCAAAAAGTAAATTTTTCACCAATATTCTGGCATTTTGACGCAGTACTGAGATTAGAATCAACAGTACAGTAATTGAACAAAATATGACGTTCGCACTTGTTAAAGAAGACCGCACATGACTACTGTAAACATTACTGAACCTATGGATCCCGCACGTCGCCAAGAGACATGGGCCCTACCTAAAATTACGCATTGCCCCTAAATTTTCGACACTCAAAGTACACTGTTTAAAAAAACTGCACTATAACACAAAATGTCGCTGCCGACGACATTTTGTTTTATAATAATGTTATTTATTGACACATTTCATACTTGGGAATTTTAATTTTTAAATATTAATTAAGGTGTTTTTATAAAAAAAAAATAACTTTTATTAAGTGAGTAAAACTTAAAAATACGGGAATAAATAGAATATACTGTTTAAAATCTAGTGAATATTTCTAAATTTTCTTAGTACGGATTCTAGATAATGAAGTATACTTTATACGTATATAAAATATAGTATGCGTACATATAAATATTCATTAAAAATTAATGCCGAACAGGACACTAAAAACGATTTTTTGGCCGCGACCTGTCGATTAATGCTTATATTTTATTAATTGTTGTGAATAATGTCCAGTTTATTACTTTTATATAATAACAAAGGTTCTATCTAAGCTATTTCCCTAAAAAATGCAGTCTTGAGTACACATTCTTATATAAATGAATAATATAAACCCATATTTTCGTAAAAAAAATGCCGAAATATGCATTTGCACTAAATGTCCAGCCTTAAAAGAAAGGGAGTAAAAATACAAACTTTGATGTCGCTTATCTATAACTGTCGACATTATCTATTCAAAATCGAATAAGTAAGACTCCCCAGAGTTTTTCCAACTTAGCTACGATACATCCCGTATAAAAAAAATGTTTTTTTCAAAAACGAAATTTTCTAACGCGCTGTTGTTGGGAGCGCCGCACCGCCGCGGCGAGGTGACATTCTACGTATAAAATCTTTTATAATTTTAACGCAAATTATAAATTATTTTATCTCCGGCCCGGCCCGGAGCGGGCTGCTGTTTATTCGTACAAGTTTAAATGCGCCCCGATTTAATTGTACGGTCTTTATTAGGTTTGTTCGGTGTCGAGCGGGCACGCACGCGGCCCGCGCGGGGGGGAGCGAATCACAAAAGAGTTTCTTATTTTGTGATAGACGGAGACAGAGCGCTCCCTCGGCCGCTCTGTCTCCGTCTCTGTCCCGCGCGCGACGGCCGTTTGCGCCCACAAAATAATAACTGCGTATAAAAAAATATATGCTATAAATTTTACAACTCCGTGCTCTCTCGGAGGAGCGTATTATAAATAATAAGTACGCTTATTATACTCAAAGTAATACAATACACAAGCACACATAGCAACACACACAACACACACAAGCACACAGGCTGCGTCGGAGCTAGTCCGCAATACTTAGATTAGAAGATGAAAATGTCATCAATGCCATGATATCAAAAGTTATGCAGATAAGCGACTACAAAGTAGGCATTTTTATTCCCCCGCTTGTCGCTTGTCTGCCGAAAAAACTTTGGATCGATTTTTAACCCTTTTCCCGTTATCCAATCGAGCTGAAACTTTGCAGGCAGACTCGTGGCGACGATAAAAATGATCTAACAAATTTTCGTTTAATTTAAAACAAAATTAAAATATATTTTTGGATTTTTCGAAATTCTAACAGTTTTTATTACTCCGACTCGAGCCCGATGCGTTGAGTAAGCGCGACACCTGTTTCAACTAGTGAATGAGAAAGGGAATATAATAAAAACTTGGTTTTATGGGTTAGTTTTTTTTTTTAATATTTCTGACTTAGGCCCGAATTCAGAGTCAATACTTGGATGATATAAAGGTTAAGAAGGTAGGTACGCCTTAAAAGCATAATTTTCAGTACAAAATAACACTCTTAAATAAAATAACTCATGACTCTTATTTTCTGTAAAACGTTATGCCATATATTAATGTAACTTACATCTAATATCTATATTGTGATTGCGGTAAATCTTATTGTTATAATAATATAATATATATAAATATTATTATTAGCTATAAATAGTATTGCGCTTTTTCCATTGCCAGCTTCAATGTATTACCATTTAAATCAAATCGTACATTTTAAGAAAAACAAAATGTACATATTTTTAAAAAATAAATTTAGATCTTTCGAGACTTTGTTTTCGTTTCTATGAAATTAGAAAATAGAAAATAGAAATTACTGTTTAGGAAGTGTACTTTTAACAGTTTGGTAATGCTTTAAAAATAATAATTGATTTTGATTAATTTTTTAAAACAGTTAAAATATAAACAGCGACTCCACACTGCGATCGGGCATGACGTTGCGTGTGAAGTGTACACACACACAGACACAAAATATTAGTAGTATTAGATTTGCATTATTTATTCTTAGAATTCGTACATACGTAGTGTTTTTCATTAAATTTGTGCTCGCCTTAGTATAGGAACAATGATAATACCGTGTGTACATTGTGTTGTATGCGTTGTACTGTTATGCAGTAACTATGAAAAAGAACACGGCGCTGCAGATTGCGGTCACTGCATTAACATGTTAAGAAATCGCGTGTCAATTTTTACTTATAGAAAATATAATACAAATTATATGAGTGTATTAAATGGCGTGTAAACCGCTCTAGTTTCTCGCACCGTCATTTTAGCTTGTTTGGAGAAATCAGGTATGTATTTATATCATTATTTAACGAACCAAATTGTTTAATTAGAATTAAACCTGTATCAATAAAACAGTATCACTCCTCTGTTGTGATAATGATTATAGCCTTCAGCCATGTATAAATGACTTCGATAAATATTTTATAAATAGTTTATATACGGGTTTGGATAGTTCTCGATATCTCATAGCTCTAAGTGCAATAGTTATTTGCAAATTCAATATTTTGTTAACGTATATTACAGATATCTCACAGAGACGAAACTGTATTTCTTATGGGAAAGTAGGTATAGAAGTCATTTGGGTGTACATAGGACTTATGACCTATCTTATGGTTGGCTTAAGTGATCACTTTACACTTTGTAACATTCGCCATTTCCACCCATGATAGAATATACCATGCTTATTCATTTTTTGGAAGTTGTATATATGTTCAAATTGCGTGGAAAGCTTTCACATATGAGTTGTAACCGCCTTTCCATGCGGCCTGTACAAAGCCATTTTCATTCCCCTAAATCCCCACAGATGTCGCTAATGAGAAAATCTACAATTGATTTTATGGAATTTTGAGAGCAATATACTTTATTGTGTAATGAAATTCATCCGAATTACTTGCATTACACTAGGATACGCCAGGAATATTATTTCCAATTTTTGTTAAATTCCTTTTTTTACCAGTATTTATAATTCAGAATATTTTGAGTTTGTTCAAATCTTTCAGAACAGTGCTGGATTTATGTCACAGAGACATTATTAATCAATATCTCTGTGACATAAATCCAGCATTATTCTGAAAGATTTGAACAAACTCAAAATATTCAATATTTTGTAACTCTCATCACGGCCATCACTGTTAAATTCACCCAAGAAACGTTTGCAATTTTTTTAAACATACTTAAATATTAATTAAATAAGTAGCCAAGATAATTAAACACTTTTTTGTCCAAAAGTAACAAAAAAAATTAAAATAGAAATTAATGACAACTGACTAAACAAACAAACAAGCTTACACTTAAATGATATATCAAAATTTTACAGTAAAATTCCAATAAAAAACTGGCATTTAATAATGTCACTTGTATTTCTAAGAATACATCCAACACAAATATCGTCGCTATATATATATAATAAATCCTATGTGCCGTTTGGTATATTCTGAGATAAACGAATCAATTTTTCATAATTGCACAGACTAGATTTATAAAAAATATTTTAAATAATTTCTAGGCAGACTTTGCAGATGCATGGCACTGTTTTTTTTAGTATACGTTCATTATTTATATAAAAAAATTGACAAATTGTTTAGTTCATCTCAGAATGTTATTAACAGCACATATGATTTTATATATATAGATCGACGATATATAAAAATAAAGGTAAATTCTGTTTTGCGTACTTTTAAACATTATATAGAAATAACTCAATCTATCAAACGCGTAGCATTTTCACAATTCCATGTTTTTTGGGTTGGACCTTTTCAGCATAACTACGTCCCATTATTATATTGTTAGTAGTTCTTGTAGAGTTCCTTCATAAACGACAATAATTTTTTTTCCAGGTTTTAACGATTATTGTCTTTATAGGTGTGTATTATATATATACGAATATTGTGATTGCTCAAGATAGCGAATACACAATATATAAAAAATGGGTTATAAATAATTGAGATTACATTGGCACCTGTACACATCAAAAGAATTGCAATATTACCGACGAAACGTACTTTCCGAGAATTTGTATTTTATTACTCATACCTTGATAAGATTCTTGAATTACTCATTAGTTTCCTATTTCATTTTTTTACACCTTAAAAAGATTATAAATCAAACGTTGAGTATTAAAAGAATGGGTTTATTATAAATTTTCCGTATGTTTCAATTTTATTAAAACTTTCATCGATCCAAAGAAACACTTTAATGCATATTAATTAAACGGACATCGTTGACCTATACTTTTCTATGCAGAATAACAATGCACCACGTATCAGAAATGAAATATTTTGTTCCGCTTGTTTTAATGTTAGGTAACACTACGGTGTGGTGTCGCTAATGAAGAGTACTTAGTACCTAAAGTAGTTTTTTTCTAATTTCTATAATAGAAATTATTCCAATTACAATATAGTATTATGCGTTATATTTCATTCAAACGAGTTGATAATACAAGAAGAAAGCAATCGACCTGTAGCAATCGTTAGATAGTGAATGTTCCCATGTCAGGTGACGCCGTAAAACTCATTTTAATGAACTTATATTTATGAAGAAATTAAACGAAAGAAACCACGGAATAACTTTATTTATCTAATTAATACAAACACATACCCAAATGAAGTAAATAATTACTTTACATACTATCCCGCGTCACGTGACATCTGGTGACATGCTAAATTTCCGGCAGAAATTATCATTAGCCTGCATTTAAATAAATTTTAAAAGATTTGTGTCTTGGACAAATGTCGTCAAATATCGATTTAATGTCATTTTGGTATGTAAGAAGATTTATAATATAATTTAAATAATATAGGTACCTATATACCTATATACATTTTGCTATATTTGTGAAATATTCATCATATAAGATGTGATTTTAATAGACTTGATTTTGTTATTTTTCTTACTGGCAATAAAGACTGCGACTTGATGAGTTCTTGCGTGTGCGTATTCAAGCGTATAGATCTGATGTTGTATATTTGCTTATATTTTGCATTTTTATTTGCGACTTGTATTTTTATGAATAATGTATTATTCAGTGTAATTAAACGATTTACCGAGCGATATGCGAATGTCTGATGAAAGATAGCCGGGCGGACATTTGTATCTGAGGCGATCGCTCACCCAATTTTTTAAACGTTAAGGGAGGAAAAGGTCTGGAAGGTGGAAGAGTTGTCGTCGACAAAATATCATATCTGCTTTCTCCTGCGGCAACGCAACACAGTAGATGAATATACAATTGAATCAAACCTGTTCTATACTCGAGCCATCGTAAGATGGCATTTTTGACAGATCGTAATAGTGTTGTGACACACTTAAAATCATTAACGAAAAAATTCAGTCGAAAAAAAAATTCATCGCACGGTGTGAGTTGAGAAAGTCTTTATACATAAAAAAGGTTATAGAAGAATAATAAAACACATTTCACCAAGTCCAAATTAACGAGCAGGGGTCAAAATATAAAAGTATCAATGTCCGAAAATCATTCGTTCTTTCCGTAACAACGTTAAAACAAAACTGTCAAAACTTTAGAGTATCTACAATATATAGAGGGATAATAAAGCATTTTACCAAACCTTTATACGTGGTAAAATAGAGCTTACTCAGTTTAAACAATAAGGCGACACATGAGAGAAAAAGAGACAAAAAAACATCATCCGGTCTGATCCGTCTTTTATTGTTTTGTAGCCGTTTTCTTTGCCCTCTAATAAAGCCATAGAGAAAGATCATATTTAGAGGGCACAATCGATCAGTCAGATTTGTTGTGTTATTTTGGATACTTATTCTGCGTATTTACGCATATTACACAGGCAATCAATATCCTATAACATTTTGAATCATTTCGTTCATTCCATATTTAATGTTGATGGCCATCACTACTCTGGCGTTCGCGCAATAAAGTATAGCATTTGTCCTCCAATGTTTAGCTGTCATTAATTACGAAACTTCATGTAAGTCTAAACGTCAAAAGTGCCATCATAGAGTGGCCGTACTGTAGACAATAGGTCAACGTGTGAAACCGAACCAAAAAATAAAGGATACAATTCAGGCCGGTTGTCGGCGTTGCCACTCCGCCGCGAACCCACCCCTGTGGTTGTGAAAGTAGAATCATAACGATCAAATAACACGAAATGATGAGGCCATAGATAACGCTTAAATTGTGTAACATGTCATGTTAAAAGGGCGTATGTGACATTTACATAATTATACCCCGGGCCACTTAAAATAAACATTTTTTGTTATTGTCGTGTTTCTGAGACAGATATATAAAATTTCTTAAGTCCACCCGATAATATATAATACTTAGTAATGTGTGTAAAGAATCTTGTTTGGTTATTCGATAAAAAATCTATTATAAATCGATTGTCCATCATTTTAAATTATGTATGCTCGATTTACATTTAAATAAGGTCACACTAAATTATTCATTACTATTCAATAATCATTTAAAAGTTGTACGAAGCAGTATCACTCGGCTTACAAAACAGAAAAGGTATTGGTGAAGCATTACGCTGTTAGATTTATAATTTAGACAGGTTTGTTATGCCGTTCAATAAAGGCTGCAACTTTAGTTAATTAATTTTCATTAAATACAAAATTAAAGAATAGGTACTGACAAAGGTGCAAACTTTACTCAAAAAAAATGCAGACGACATTCAGCATTCAGGTATTCCGATGTCACTGGTCAACAAAAGAACATTTTTGTCCCATCAATAAAAACTGAATGCATTGAAGGTGGCTGTATTTAGAAAAGGTGAAATAATTTGAAAAATAGAGTGGCACATTAAGTTTTCTTATTTATGAGCTTACATTATATTCTATGTTACATTACAAACGTCCTAGTAGCTTAGTACTGTGGTCAGTATTTGTCAATCTTTAGATATTTTAATTAACTCTTTTTTATTCGTTTGGCAGTAACCTGTGGAATCTCTCTGTGTTCAGAAGTAATCTATCTGTAAGGATTGATAGACTACTAGCTATAGCTTAAAGAAAATGGTCACCATGCCCATCACTTATGCTACTCAAGTTGTCCGGTAAAAAAATCCAAATGATGATTTTTAAAAGTAGTGCAAAATATGAATTTTAAGACAGTGACAATCTTGCCGTAGTATTCGTGATTTTTTTTCCCAATAAATTTTCTACAATGAAACATGACTACGCAGTTAGCTCTATGGGTTTTGTTCACCACTGACAACGATTGATATTTCAAAATCTCTCTCATTTGTGGTCCTACAAAGATTCCCTCTGTTATTTTAGAAACACGCGTCCTTCGAAACTTTCATTTTACGTGCTTGCTGGCGCTATCTTTGTCCAGAGCCTTAACTTTTTTTTTTCTTCGTGAGACTAGTGATGGTATTTAAACCGGTGACATACTAACCATTATTTGATATTTGAAGCTGATTGCTTTTGTGATTGGTTTTTGATTGATTGATATTGATGATGGTTTTTGACAACTAATTTTTGGCAATTCAACGGGCAACCATCGGTACTGGATAACAGTTATATCTCAATTACCACCATCGACACGATTACATAAAAATGTTAAAAAAACTTTACCACGGGTAACCGTTTTAAATAACGGTTTGAACGTCACTAAATGAGAAATTTCTCGATATGTAGAGGTGGAAGTATTATTTTAAGCATGCGATCATTTTAATTTCGCATTAAAATCATATATCTACACTAAAGGGACAAAATATGTGTTGACCAGTGTATTCAAAAGCAACCTCCTATTAATTATAAGGGAACCGCTCGAAATGTGTATCCAGACAACTGAACGGTAATGACAGTCTGTGGCTTAAGCAAAGCAAACCTCATATTATATCGTATGAAAGTATGTGCGGTGTTGGGACTCACGAAAGTTACGCAGCTACTAGCGGTTGGCGGCAACTTCCCCCTCCAAGGGCTAGTGCCCTTTACGTTGCGGGGAGGTTGTTAACGAAAACAATAAAATCGTCTTCGTTACTTTGCCTTGATATTTTACACCATTACAACTGTTGTCTCATTAAAATGATTCATTATTAGAAATTATTGTTTTCTAGAAAATGAGACTGACAACAATATAAAGCGTCATTTTCTTGGTTAGATGGTGTTCATCTCTTATTTGATCTGTCATCGTCCACTGCTCTAAACACAACAACACAAACCACTGGTCCTCTTAATGTTTTAGATGCCTTTTCAGGTTTTACTATTTCAACGTTCCTCTATTATGTGCCTGTCATAGCCTTATTTCAGTGTCATGCTAATTGTCAGTAATCTTGGTTGTTCTTCACACTTTCTCGTCAACTTTTCTATGTCCCAGGGAGATATTTTCACAGCTCTTTGAGTACCAGTTTTGATACATAGAATTTATTATGCAGATTGATTGATACAGATACAGAATTTATTATGCAAGAGTTTATGTGGAGAGAATAACTGAATAACAAGTACTGAATTGAGGATCGAGAGATGGAATAGAGCGACAATGTCCTCAAATACATATGTGCTTTGGAGTTTCAGAACTGGAGAGAGCTGACATAATACCGTGATAAGTCAAGGAAGACTCTTGAGGAGGCCAAAGAACCAGGGGTTGTAGAGCCAATTATGACTGTGTCCAGCATGAACAATATAAGCAAGTAATACAAATTGAACCCAATTTATCGAACTTGGCAACAGATTATATTTTCTGTGGACAGGTTACATTATACATCGGGTTATTTAAGTCTGCTTTTAAATAACCTCATGTATATTTAGGTTACGTACAATATTTTGGAAGTTACTTAAATTTTAGGCATAATTTTTCTGTTCAAATGAAATATATCAGTATTCATTATCTATTGTCAAATGTTGCATCTGTTGCAATTCATGAATCTTTATGAAAATTCCATACGAACTATTTAAACGATTGGTTTTAAGGAATTGAATTTGTATTTTAAAAAAAGAGTTTTAATTTATAATTTCAGCCATAGTCTCGCATATTTTTCTTCAAAAGTGAAAAAAGGCTCCATGAAAGGGGAAGAAAGCATGCACAAAATATGTTAAAAACCAAGATATAACCAAATTTTTAAAAATACTCGTACCTATATGAACATATATTTTAATGTTTACAACTACTTTTATTTATTTTCTTTTAATTACCATACAATATAGAATCAACACCATTAATAAATTTGTTAATAATTAATTACTATTACTACTTATTTTTTATTGGCACTAAGATTTATTCATTTAATAACTACTTTATATAAATAATAAATTTCGTTGCACATATACTGTACTTTAGAAGAGCACTGTCTGCTATAATACAGTAAAATATAGTGTAGCAGGCAGGGCGTCTAATTAATGTAGTATTTACTTGCTGCCAAGACCCTCAGCAACCATGAAACATGCTTATATAATTTTGTAAACACTATAAAAAGTTGTCACCTATGAATGTGAAATAAATCTATCTATCTATATATCTATCCATCTATCTAATTAAATAGATTCTCAAGTTATGTCGGTCGCGTTTGTGAGGTAGAGTTTCTCCGAGATTGATAAATCATCTACCATATAATATCATAATGCTTGCGTTTAATGGAAATCCTTCAGAAATTCAAGATGAGAAAATTTTCAATCGAGACGAAACAGTCTTCCTAATCGGAGAATGCGTATTATTTTATGCACTGAATAGTATCGTTTATACCGGGCATCACAATACACAAAAAATATATGAAATGTTCAGTTTTATAATGTACAATTACCACCGACAATTGTGTAGGCGTAGAGCCGGCTTCCTTATAACTCAACATCACGTCTCATTATGAGCAATAAATTTATTCCAGTTTTTAAATTAGCTTCGACGCAGTACCAACTTCACATAAGGAACATCGTTCACCAGCGGGCGCAATAATAATAGACACATATTTTACTAAAACTAATTAAAAAATATATTGATTGTATTATTTGTATGCATCTATTATTTGATTAATTACACCTACGTTTCGGAAAAACCTTTCCATCGTCAGGGTGTTAGGTATGTATATATATATATATATATATATATATATATATATATATATATATATATATATTATATATACTGTATACGAAATAAGACTGAAAAACTTATATATTTATTTAGGTGTACATTATTTTACAGGATGTAACAGAGCTTGTCCAAAATATTTTACAGGCAAATTCCTGAATTGAAAGTGCTCAACAACTAAGACCATTAATAATTATCGAGATATGCGATATCGAGGTTTGTATCATTTTTTAAATATTTTTGACTTATTTTTTTGTAAAATGTTGGACTATCGATACAGTAACTTATATCGAATATAAAAAATTTATTACCTTTAATAAAAGTCAAATAAGATGATAAAAACCTTTCAATTCCAATTGAAATTTCTGCAGCGTTTTCATAATTTTATTTAACTTGTATAGAAATGAATGTATTTTTCGGTAATCGACATGAGTTACTGTAATGATAGTTCAACATTTTGTAAAAAGTTTCAGAAATATTGAAAAAAAAAATGCAAACTTTCGATATTACGTAACTCCATAAACTCCGTATTTAGTCATGGTTGCTTGAACATTTTCGACTCATAATCAATGCTGGAATCCACCTGTAAAGTATTGTGGACTAGCTCCGTTACACCCTGTATTTGCATTTAGATCGCGATTGAGAGTGTAACCCGAATATCCCACAAGTTTTCAAGCCTGTGCCCTGACGACGGATCCTGCAATGATATCCGAAACGGCCAAGGGAGATACACGCCTGTAGCCCAGTGAATTGTGAAGAGAACACAAGCGTCTTTTGTTGCACTATTGCAACCACGGCTGCATTTTGTATTTTCCCCGCGACTATCACCACATTGCCGGCCGAGTCAAACGTTTCTTTAATTAAGAAATTTAAGAAAAAATTACACACTATGTTTTAAACCACTTAATTGCTATACATTTGTCAACTAGTTTCGGTTGGACTCAACCTTCTGTTGATAGCTTTATTAATTTCTAATAATAATAGTCATAATTTATAATAATAATAATTTCTAATAATAATCTAATAATAATAATAATAATTTCTAATAATAATAGTCATATTTATAATAGTCATAATTTATTAATTTCTAACAATAATAGTCAAATAATAAATAAACAAATAAATTTATCTAATAGTCCGATTTTAAAGTTGTTCCCTCTATCTTCAGTTAACTCCTCCCATTCCCTCCCCCCCACCTAGTTGACACTCTGCCCCTCTCTCTTTTTCTTTCCTCCTTTATAAATTTCTGTACCTAGATTAGTCTATATTGTAATTGTCCTGAAGAAGGTTGAGTCCAACCGAAACTAGTTGACAAATGTATAGCAATTAAGTGGTTTAAAACATAGTGTGTAATTTTTTCTTAAATTTCTTATAATGTCAAGCCACAAAGTGTTTTCTTGCTTTGAAAAGTTTCTTTAATTGTCTACAAAACGAAAAAATAATATTTCTATGAAGACCGGTTGAAATTCGTGCGAGCGCCCATGTCTTTAACACGTGCAGCGTATCGTTTCGTAAAATATAACACTAGTTTAATGTCAATAGTCAAACGTCTACATTAAATTATGACTAATATTTCCTTTTTAAGATCATCTTAAAATAGTCTCTCACTTTTTAGATTATTTTTTGTAAAATACTCACCGCCGACTTGCTTTGCCGCCAAGTTTGATTACATTTCTACTGTTTTGTTTTTATTATATTCAATAAATGTTAAATACAAACCATTCTAATTCTCGAAGAAGCGTTTTTTTTGTATTTGGCCGTTAAAAACACATTATATTCGATTAAATCAGCGAACTGTATCCACTCTTTTAATTCTTTATTAATATTATGTAGATGAAGTAAAAAATTAATACGAATATCAATGCTACATTTATGGCAACATTGGTGCCTACGACAGTCAATCGCAGACAGTAGAAACAGCATCATTTACTGTTAAAATAAATTATAAAAGTCTCACAGAGACAGAGACGAAGCTATTTATATGAGAAACGTGTATTGATGTATTTTACAGGATGTCCCAGGGGTTATAATCTGTATGAGATGGCTTAAATGATCATTTTACACAATGTAATTTTATCTGTAGTCTTTTAAATATTTGAAGGAACTATGCTAGAGCCATCTATGATCTAAAGTTAGTAATTTACATGACATAGATTAAGCCGCTGTACTGCTATATAATTAATAAAAATAAACTTCGTTTTCGTCACTTTTGTATTGAAAAATATCAACGTGTTTCAATACGAAAGTGGTGAAAACTAAGTTTATTTTTATTAATTATATTAATAATGTCAACACAAAATTATTTTGCTGTTTTTGAAGAAGAAAATACTTCTATATTTTATAAAGCGGAGAATTAAGCAATGTTCTTTTTAATTTAGATGTGTACACATAGATGAGTCTAGCATAATCCTTTTAAATACTTTAAAGTATACAGATAAACAACAAACTTTCAAAAACTTTCAACTTTCAACTTTCAACAACAATACGACTTTCAAAAAATTAATACTGTGTGGATGGTGGAAATGGTGAACGATGCATCGTGTAAAGTGATCACTCAAGTCAGCTCATACAGGTTGTGAGCATTGTGGCCACCCTATAAATACTGTCATGCATATATTCCATATGAATAGCTTCGTTTCCATGAGATTTCTATAATTTGTCTTAGAATATACATATAAAAATGTTAATAATATCATTAATAAAAATGTAATTTTTATACATTGAAAATATCAACATATTTCAGGGCCAATGATCCCTTCGTCAGAATACACAGAATAATTAAAATTCTGTATAATTTGTATGTAAAATTTTTAAACCCTTATTAATATCAAAATAATGATCCATAGCCAAAAGATGATTCGAAAATTCGGAATGATTATTCCTTAACTGTAACATCTACACTTCTACAGGTTTTTCCTATATAAAAATAATCAAAATTATTACAAAGCAATTTATAAACAACCGATTTTTTTAAAGGACCATGCTTATACTTATTATTAAAAATATAAATAAATAATTCATTATTATTATAGAGAGCTGTTTGAATAAAAGTCTAGATTTTTTTAACCATTGAATTTGAAATTATTTATAAATATGATAAAAACATGTTAATATTTTCAATATATAAGTGGTGAAAACAAAGTACATTTTTATTAATTACATTAATAATATCAATTGACAATACATATTTTATCTTTCGCTCTCCCATCTCTGAATTCCTAGGACACATAACAAAAACATTTATACCTCTCTTTATACGTCAATCTCCAACGTATACCAGGAGACCATTATTTAAATGTATTATGCAAATAGTTCAACAATTTCAGCTTTGTACGCCATTAAGCGTAGAATATTTATTTTAATGTCGTTTCGAATACATTTTTTATTATTTCATAATGTTAGTGAATTAATTAAAATTATCATACAATGGTCTTTTGTTATTTGGAATCGGCAATTGTTTATTATAATAAAGGTACAATCTAAATATAAATTATTTTGTCTGTACCTACAACGTAATTGTTTTTTTACACCATACCTAATATTACTTTTCAGATTCATTTGTATATTCGGGATTGATAATTTATCAGTTTATACATCTGGGGTAAAGTTTCTCTACTCGATATTTATATTAGCCGCTTAAAAATGAGGCAGTCAAACTCTGAAGTACTTTGAAACACGGCATGAGTGCTGCAATAAATAATTAGAAATGTTAGTATTGTTCAAAAATATAATACGTACTTGATTATAAATCAAGATAAATATAGATGCCGCATTGAGATGCATCTATTTTTTATATGGGAAAGTAGGTATGGAAGTCCTTTTTGGACGTTCATAGAGCTTGCGACCTATCATACGGCAGGCTTTAATGTTTTTGAAAAATTTGGACTTACTCAAAATATTCTAAATATAAAAACATTGGTCTAAAAAGAAGATAAAAATTGAAATAATTTTCTGGTGGATCTTAGTGTAATGTTAATAATTCGGGAGAACCTCGTATGCACATATAGAGGAAATTGCTTTAAACTCCAATCAAAATATGGATACCTCATCATCAATAATGATAAGTGACATATGTATTGGATTATGGGATTGTAAAAGCTTTGGCTGCAGGTCTAGGTAGCAAAAATACAACTCACTCAATAATTCATTATCTGAAAATTTGATAGATGTGGTAGTCTATCATGGGTTAAAATGGTGAACGTTACATTGTGTAAATTGATCACTTAAGCCAGCTATACAATAGATCGTAAGCTCTATGAGCACCCTAAAAAGACGTCGTTGCCTACTTTCCTATACAAAAATATAGCTTTCTCTCTATGTGACATCAAAAATACCCACATCTTGATTAGTGATGTCCGCCTGGGGATAAAATACAAAAGTGTTCTTGAAAACTTTGAAAAAAAATATGGAAATTAAAATATTCTGAATATTTTAAAAGTATTTACGAAGTGTTTTATATTTACGGTTTATATTTATTCCCAAATTAAAAAAATATCTAAAAAAACGTTTTAAGATATCGATTATATTTCGCAATATCCGTTTTTAAACCTACATCTTGATTATTGAAATCTGGGAGCGCAAGTTTGAATCCTACGTGTTGAAAGTTTTTTTCATTTTTTATTATTCATTTTTATTAAAATTTTCATGCAATCATTATAAAATATTTATACCATATTACGCTCCACCCTAACAAAGGTGGTATTTATGCGATGTACCTACTTAGCTATGACACAAAATGCTTCATTTATTTTTTAAAATACGATTCCAAATTTCGTACCTAGACATAATACTTAAAGGTACATAATGTACGTGCATAACAATTAAATATAGTCCTTCGCTGGAAAACTTTAGTAGAATGTTTGAAGTCCAGTTCTGTTTGCAGCAAAATCGCATTAGTCGTAGACGAAAGCTTGACGGGTCACGAAGCATCATTGAATTCATGCACTACGCACTACGGTAGGATGGATGAAGTGGAGACAACTCACAGGCTTAATGACAGAATAATGCCTCTTAATGTCAAAGTACAAATATATAAAACAGCCATTAGACCTGCTGTTTTATAAGGGTCAGAATGCTGGGCGACCAGCAAACAACATCTTAATAAAGTGCATAATACAGAAATGCGCATGTTTGCTGGTCAGCGGGTGACTAGACAAATTTCGAAATGAGCACAAGAGGTAGCTTTAAAATCGCCCAATTAAAGACAAAACCAAAGAGAAATGACTACGATGGTATGGTCATGTCCAAAGATGTCCAGAAGACCATGTGGTGAAGCTTGCCCTTAGCCTGCCAACGACAAAATGCATAGTAGACGACTGCCCGCCACTTGGTTGACGACGGTCGAAAGAGACCTGAAGGAGGAACTCGACGACAGCATGGCGCAGGACCGTTTCCAATAGAGAAAGCGGAAAAGGAAGGCCGACCGCAAGTAAATGGGACTAACGGTCTAGGAAGAAGAAGAAGAAGAAGCACTATGGAAGAAGACGACACGGTATGTTTCTAAGATATATATATAAAATATATCTACCTGTAAATATCATAGGCCTTTGAGTGCTGGTTATTGAGTAAAAAGGATGAAATGTCTCTCCTTGTATTTAAAAGAAAAATACTCAGAAAAATATGCGGTCTAGTATAGAAAAACGGAGTTTGGAGAATACGATACAACTAACAGGTCTACAATCTTTACAATGAGCCCGACATAAAACAATTTATTAAAATAGAGAGGCTGCGATGGGGTAGGGCACGTAGAAAGAAAGAGTGAAGAAAGACTACCAAAAAAGAACCTTCACACAAAGCCCCAAGGTAGACACAGCGTTGATAGACCCAAACTCCGATGGCTGGATGCAGTGCAGCAAGACGTGAAAACTATAAGCATCGAGGTTTGGAGGAGTAATGCCAGGATAGAGGAATGTAGGAATGTTGGAAGAGGCCAAAGGCCACAATGGACTGTGGAGCCGTTGATGATAATGATGACCAGTAAATATCGCAAATTATTAAAATGGCCATCATCTTAATTTTGAATAATTTAATAAGGTTGGTCTTGCGGTTAAGACTCTCGCCTAGTGATCCAAAGTTCGCGGGTTCGAACCTCACTCCAGACCAGCAAGTTAGTCTTTTTTTCGTAGTACAAGCGTTTAGCGTAGTTTGAAGATAGTACTAATATTGATGTGACACGTATTCCGTGTTCGCATCTCTATTTAAACAAAAAAAGAAAACAAAAAAAAGGAGAAAATGGTGGAAAGTAGAAAAGGAAGCGTAGGAAGTCGCCGCACCTCTTAGCTGCTTAACATGTGGGATTGGTACAAGAGTAACACGACTGAGTTGTTCCGTGCGGCGATAAATAAGATGATCGCCGACCTCCCTTAGGAGATGGCACTATAAGAAGAAGAGAAAATTCACTTTTTTTTGGATGTTCTAAAATCATAATTACTGGATTTTGTCCACAGGGGGACAATCATTTATTAAAATGAATTGTAGATGTCTCACAACGACGAACCTATTTATGTATGTATGGAAGTCTTTATGGAGCCTTTACAGGGCTTACGACCTGTCTGAAGGCTGGCTCGAGTGATCACTTTACACAGTGTAATGTTCACCGATTCCACCCAAGATCAAATTTGAAAAATTGTGTATACGTTATTTACGTACTAACCTCAGTTACATTATCAAATAACTTATCGGTTTTCTGTCGGAGCTTGCAATCATGTTGCAGTATACTAATTTATCCTAGTAGGGTGAAAAAAAATAGACCTTTTTCTGAGGTTACACAGATAGCCTACGTCTCGGATTCTTTATATCATCGCCTGCTGATGAATAAAGCTTTCCCCGTTAGATAATAATCATTAACTTGCTTGACTTATGAGTGCAGTTATTACTACCTCTTCTAGTAACGTGATCAACTAATAAAATCTTTGGTAAAGATCGAACTAGATGCAAGACCCAAGACTTCAATTTTTTAATTCATATTTTGTATATTTGTACACAAACTCAAATATTTAACATTATAACAATACAAATCACAACATTAGACTGTTGTCATCGGTTATCACATTGTAGTAATTCATTGCAAATGAAATTAAACACTGAGAAATCAAATTAACGAAAAAATATTTAGCTGCTACCGGGATTCGAATCACGGATCTCCTCCTATCCGGGGCGGGCGCGTTATCCAATAACACTATAACGGCCTCCTATATTTCCGTGAATATATCGGCCTTGTATGTAAGTCTCATTTATTAATTGATTAACATATATATTATCCATTTTTAGAGCAATCCATTTTTTCTGGAACGGTAGGCACAAATCACTTTATGTAACTGCCACTAAGGGACGCCAGAATTAAACGTTAATTATTTTTTTATTTTTGGACACATTTGATACAACACACGTATATTATATTCAAGAACACATTCTTATTGTGAAGTTGCAATTTTTTCAGAATAGTGTGATGTGAAATTTAAAACCAAATTTATTAACGTACAGAAAAATAAAAAATGAAAACATATTTGGCTGCTACCGGGATTCGAACCACGGATCTCCTTCTATTCGGGCCAGGCGCGTTATCCAGTTAGGCTATAGCGGCCTCCTACATTCCCGTGAATACATTGACCTTATCTGTAAGTCTTACTTATTAATTGATTAACATATATTATCCTAAAATCTAATACAATATCATGTGTAACCTAATTTTTATTTGTATTATATTTGTAAATAAATAAATAATATTGTGGGTTGTATAGCTAGTTATTTGTGCGGAGAGTAAAAAGGTGACGTGCAGTTGCTGAGTGCGACGTCCCGCGTAGTGGCGGCACTTGTGTACAGTCGGTACCTTCTGGTGCTGGGCGTGCTAATGAATAATAGTTCAGTGTTTAAAACTTGTATGCGTTGCGTTGGCGCTGTGGTACTTGGTTGCAAAGGCGAAGTGGTTGCCAATTAAATTTTTCTTTTCTATTATAAATTATTACTACAATCCGACATGGGCGGATTTTTGTAGCTTGATTACATTCAAATAAATGAAATAATGATTCAGCACATTATTTATTGCATGCAAACAAAGCTACCAATAAATTAGACATTCATATAAACACTTACATGCCTATCAATGTGTGTTCTGCAATATTGTTTTATTTGAATACTTGTCTGGTTTTCGTTGGCAACATTTAATTATATATGTAATTATGTACGGTTGCTAACATTTTTTCAAACATTGTAACCGGGTATAAAATAGCGACGAGTACGAAATCTAATCAATGTTTGATCGTATTTTTTGTAATATTCTTTTACTTGATTGAACAAAAATCTTCAATTCAATTTTTACACAATACTAGCTTATCCGCGAGGCTTCGCAGGCGTAGATTTTTAGTAACTTTTAGTCACATTTTATCAATTTGTGTATTAACAAAATATATATGTCGTCGCAGACTTTTTTATAGAACTTTTTGTTCTACAAATTTTCCATAGAGAGTATTTAAATATCTCTTACCGTTCATAAAAAACTCATCACTCTACCATTTTCACGGCGACTTATGATGTATAATAAGTCACCGCGAAATTTTATTTTATTTTAACGAGATATCCACCCTGAAAGTGCATTCTAAATATTGGTGAAAGAATTTTTGAAATCGGATGAATAGTTTCGGAGATAACTTCGTATATCAAAACTTACAAGCTTTACCTATTTATATAGTAATAGAGATATCGTGAACATACTGGGAAATATAACGTCAATTTTTTTTTGTTAGAAAATTAACGAATCTATTCTCATTAGTTTGCAGTATTATAACAATCATTGTTTATAATTTTATTGTAGACTAGGTTAATTTTGACGTGATGCTTATTATATAGGGTTATTTGGAAAACTTTAACAACCTCGCAGGACTATATTCCTACCTCGAATTCTAATTCTACCTTCGAATTTCAATTGGAAAACATTCCAATTGGATTTTTTTCTGGGTTTTTATCATTTTATTTAACTTGTATTGAAACAAATGAACTTTTCGTAATTGATATAAGTTACTGTAATGATAGTGCAACGTTTTAGAAAAAATAAGTAAGAAATATTGAAAAAAAAAATGCAAACTTTGATGCCGCATATTACCATAACTAATGATATTAGGTCATGACAGCTTGAACATCTTCGACTCATAATCAAGGCAGGAATATAATCCTGCGAAGTTATTAATGTTTTCCAAATAACCCTGTATAAGTATTAAGTATTAACATCACTATACAAGACTGGACCAAACTAGTATATTTTTTATTGTCCTGATGAAAGTCCTGATGATGAAAGAGACCAATCGAAACTAGTAGATGAATATATAGTAATAAATGGTTTAAAACTAAGTATTTAATTTAATTTTAAATTTTAATATAATGTCAAGCCGCAAAGTGTTTTGACATTTAATCAGTTTAAATATTAAGAAAAGTAAAGTATCTTTAAATTTATGAAAATTTTATGAATACAATTTCTTTGCTCACGCAATACCCCTCCAATTTCAATTTTATGTATGATCAACTCTTTAAGATACTATATATATAAATATGTATAACGTTCCCTTAACATTTAAGTCTCTGTGATCAACTCTTTAAGATACTGTGTATATAAATATCTATAACGTTCCCTTAACACTTAAGTCTATGATACGAAATTCTCGTACCTTAGGATTATCTTACATATATCCCCGTATATATTTTAAACTTTTTATTTTTATTTAAGGTACTAAAACTGATTCTTATAGTGATACTCTCTCTTGTCCATGAGTTGTTACGCGTTGCCTAAATTTGTTCCCCAAGAAAGTTAATGCATATTTAGCCAGCGATGGTAAAGAGTATTTTATAAATCTCCATGAAATTTATGACATCATTTTCAATCATTTCGACCGATTGAGATGATCGGTTAATCTGTTCGAGATGACGTCATAAATTCCCAACGTGCCTTACAAAATACATTTTCCATCGAACCATCGCTAGGCTTGCTTTGCATAATAGGATCCTAGATTACACATTAATTTTTATGTACAACAATAGTTCTTGTTTTTAAAAAATATTGCTTCTGAATTATTTTGAAACAAACGTAATCTACAGGTTTTAATAAATATTATTAATATTAATATTTTTTTTAAAACATGCAAAAATAACTCAGATTTATAGATGAGGTACAGTAATCAATGATAGTTAATTTTATTTTAAAAGGCTGTCCATTTATTTGCACGGCTTACACTTTTTGACAAAAATAAAACAGCTGAAGAAATAGGAAATGCTTCATAGTAATCAAATAGATCAGGGTGGGCAAAAAATATTTAAATTTTTGGTCTATTTATTATGCAATTTTATTTTACGAAAAGTTTACATAAAATTTATATGGTAATATACATTTTTTTATTGAATTCAACTTTATAACACTCAGCACTACCGAGTACTATCAAAAACATTTCACTCCATTACTTCATCCCACATATATAATGTAAAATAATTGTATGTAACTATAATTATATGTAAGCAAATTGTTTTATGGAGAGGAAGGTACTATGTATAACGTAATTATGTAATAAATGTTGTTGCAATAAAATAAAAATTGTATGGTACCCTGATACATAAATACTACGGCATTATACCAAACGCGCGAGTTGATGCGTCACGACCAATCGTGTACGTTTTAATAAAGCCGTATTTTTAAAGATTTTTATAATAAAAATTATGAAAGAAAACATTACCTCACATTATCCATACTGATTCACAGAACATAATTAATATTTATGAATCTATTTCATATATTTTCATCTGTATTTGTAATATATGAAATTTCCCTATTATTTTTTTCTGGAATTTTCATTTGCGATAATGTCGTTCATTTGGATAATTAATAATTTCTCAGAAAATTACTATCAGTAACGCGGTACAATGATCCAAAACATTATTAGAAGACGGGTAGTAGCCTGTGACAAGCGTAACATATATTTTTCTCGTCTCAATCATCTCTCATATTTTATTGCCGTAATAAAATATGAACGCTACCTATGTAATAATGTTTTTTATTTATCTACGGCGCTATATGTGAATATTTATTTATGTAAGCGCAATAAAATACATTCCTGTGTTTATATTTGAAGTGATGATTTCTTAGCACCAGATTTTACTCCCGTAACACATGCTATATCTAATATATTATGTTTGTATAAATAAATGTTCCGCGTGAAGAAACCAAATTTATAACGCACATACTAAATTTAGAATTCATAGAATTAATAAATATTTTATGGAATGTGACAAATCGATGATTAAGAATGAAACACTTATTTTAAATGCGCGTTTTGTTTGACGTGAGTCAATTTTTTCAACAATTGCCACTATCATAAATCACTTCATAGCACGTTTTAATTTACTGTACGAAAAATAAAAACTAAATTCATTCAATAACATGCTAGCTTCAACATCCTTGCATAACATTCAAACAAAATAACAATTTTTTTTTTTTTTTGGAATGTTTCCTAATTTCCCTAATTTCAAATTTCAGATCGGTAGGCAATTCTTTGCTTTTCTCTCTTACTACATATTTAAAACTTATCAAAACCTGTGCTAATTTGTGCATAATACACAAACAGTAAAACATTTTTAAAAGGCGCTGGCTGTCACGCCAGGGTTCCGGGTTCGATTTCCGAAGAGATCGTTATACATCTATGCAATTTTGTCAAGCCTGAGTATTATTGTGATGTGTTTCGTTACATTAATTAGGTCTTACAGCATATTGTAGTGTCTTCAAAAATAAATTAAGAAATAATATTAAATATAAAATTACACACAAGTTAAGATAGTGGATTCCAAGGTCAAGGTTAAGTCTGTCACGTGACATGTAATAGTCCTCGGCGTAAGCGAGTATTGCGAATTATACGCAATGAATCAAAACATTTTATTATCTTAAGCTATTAGCCTGCTAAAGTAATAAAAAATAATACATTCTCTAAAAATATCGGTATAAAAGATTATATGTAAATACATTACGATTCAAGTTTAGTGTTCCTAAGTGGAATTCCTAATTATTGAAACAAATCCACACTGAGCTCCTTTCGCAATAAAATAGCAATATATTTTTTTCTAGAAAATTTAGCACAATTTATAAATCTAAACAGAATTATCATTTTTTTTTATAACTTGCCAAGTAATCATGGTAATTTAATTAGAGTATGAAGATTCAAAGATATAATATTTTTTCCAGAGGTGTAATTAATAGCACTATTAGTTATATTTCGGACTACGATCAATAGCAGAACTCTTCGTTGGATTTTAACAGGGTTGCGTAACTAAAATTAAAATCTTAAGATATTAAATTTTATAGCTGTGGCACTCGAAAATCTGATATTAGGTGTCGATTTTCACGAAATTCATAAATGCACGAAAATCTCGAATACTAACGATTTTTTAGCAAGGTCAAATTTTGATATTCTGGTCAATCATTAGTTGCCCTATCAAGGGATTACGTTGATTTTTGGGACACTCTGTATATTCGTAGGGAACTTTTTCCTGTAATAGTATATCCATAGCACGTTATTTAATGGTGTCTTCTTATTTATCCTTGACTCGAATCATATAATTAGTAATAAAAAAAATATAATTCAGCTAAGCAAATTAAATATTATAATTACTCCTCCCGCGAGCACGAGCGTCATCTCCCTTATGGCGAGTAAAACGCAATTATTGTATTAATGTATTTTTGTATTCATGAAATCATGTACTATGACACGTTTATAATAAATAAATATAAAAACAGGTCCTTCTTGCAAATAGTTACCTTTTAAATTTGTTTTCACGTTAGTTCTTAATTATTTATTCATCTCCAATAATGTTTTCTTCTGGTTTGTACTTTCTGGGGTTTTATGTCGTGTTTCTACGACCTTTCTGGCAGAGCTTTCAGATCCCGTCGCAGGGTCCATCATCAGGGCTGATGTGTCCATCATGGGATCCGAAACATCGGCCAGAAAGGTCGTAAAAACACGGCATAACACCTCAGAATACACAAACAAGAAGATTGAAGTAATATTGGCACAAAGCTATTTTGCTGTTATTGATGAATTATAATCATTTGCCCATCTGAATTATGCTACGATGCATCGTTTTTTATAAATTGTCATCGTTATTTATTTTATTTTTTTATTTTTTAACATACAGACCGTCAATAGGTCATTAATGACCCTAACACATTAAAGCACAAGTTTGAGTATTTTGTGAACATTTGAACACTTTTTACGGTTAATTAATAATTAATAATGAAAACTAATAAATGTTAAATTATATTATAATATCATTATTATCTATATATATATATATAATATAATATTTGTATAGTTTTTTAATTATTATGTAACTTTTATCTGTTTTCTTTCTTTAAAAATGGTACTGCAAACGTTTATTTAGATTTAAATGTAAGCACAGTACAGTAATTGTTCTCCAGTCTGAAAATGGGAAAAAAAATATTTTGAAATGTTACCTTCACTAATATTGTTAAATAGTAATAAATTGTTATTTACACGTAACACTGTTTTATTTGAACAGTCTGTGTTGTCTGACAATATGACCCCTAAGGCTGTCCATTTAACGAGCCGTAGACACGAAATCATTTTCTCTTCGTGCCCAACTTTGCCCGAGTTACTTTACCACTGCACCGACTTAAATTGTATGTTAATAAAGAAACATATTTCCATATAATATTACATTTCACGACATGCGACTTGTTTTATTTATTTCCGATAAGTGAGATATAATTGCGTACTGAGACGAATAACACTCGTCGATAGGAACTCTGTATGCACCGCGAGTTGCAGGACTGCATTTATTTATAATGTCTGCGAAAAATCGCGAGTAAGTCCGTCACGATATCTTATAACAACATAAAATATCAATTGTACAACAATTCACATAAATGGACTAAAAATTAAAATATATATTGACAAATATATATTTTATATATAGACAAAATAAAAAATTATGTGCTTTGTTAGGCACTACAATTTATACGTATAATTTATTTATGATATAAAATGAGCTGTGTAAATATCGTTACAAAATGGTAAACAGAAGGAATTCCGCACTGCCGAATCCCTCGTTATATGATACTTTGGAATAACACTAGAATACTCTAAAGCATTCTAGGATTATTTACAATATTCGGGAGACGCCTGGAACAGCCTGGAATCGACGAATACTTCGCGCAAATACTATAAATGTAAAGAATGTTCTTGTGGATTCGAAAAACCAACGTGTTTTGTATAAATAGAGAGGCCACTGCGATATTTATATATTATTACGTACACTTGTGAAGTATACTTTATTAAGATTTCGAAAGATGCAGTCCCCCTCATGAAATGAAAATATGCATTACATCACTTTTATTTTGTATTATTATCTATGATATATGAAAGATTGACATTTTTTGTAGAGCATTCTTAAGTATAACTTAAATATAAAGGAAAGCTTTAAAAAAGCTTAAACACAAATATAATAAGTATATAAAAACTCTTTTATGAATTTAAGTTCATTAACAAAGTTTTACGTCTTTTTCTCAGGGCTGTGGAGTTATTAATGAATCTTCCGACTTCGACTCCGACTCCGACTTAATCATACAGTCCGACCCCGATTGATTGTATGCAAGAAAAAGGCAAATAAACTCTTCAAAGACAGTTCTCAACTGCAGAGGATAGAATGAAAGAAATAATAACCGATGGCATAAATGTATCCAGTATGCATAAGCATCAAGTATTAATGATTTTATTTCTCTAAACTTCTGATGCATACATGTTCATATATCATTCATTATCGATTAATCAAAATGTAACATCATTTTATTTTGACTCCGATTCCACTTAAAACATTTAATAAATCAAATATTTATATATATTTTATAGAAATAAACTTTGTTTTCACCACTTTTTTGTTGAAAAAAATTCGACATGCTTTAGAGCCCATGGCCCCTTCGTCAGGATAACAAATGTAATTGAATTTTTGAATTTGAATTTTTTCAACAAAAAAGTGATGTAGATAAAGTTTATTTCTATAAAATATAATTTTAATGTCACCACAAAATAATTTTGCTATGTTTGAAGAACAAATAGTTCACAGCCCTGTTTTTCACTTTTTCTCATAATTTTTTTCATTATATTTACGCAAATCGCATCGGTTGATAGATATTAAAATATTTCCAAACATCGAAGCTTTGTTGATAGATTCATTGTCGTCTAGCTGGGAAAATAAAGCAGCCACATATCTTAGACGCCTACGTGAAGATAACTATTTTCATAACCGAATATTGTGTAATTATATTTCCAGCATGGTCTGAAATTTCTGTCTCGGCAGTTCAGACTGCGGTGTCCGGATGAACTTGGCCCGCAGTTCGAGCGGAACGAATCGTCCATTTAGATAACTGCAAATCAAATAGAATTGATGAAATCGAAGACACCCGTAAAATGTTCCATTCGCCTAATTGTTCCGTGAATTATTGTAACCGACATATCATAATTATTAAGCATTAATCGTCCCGCAACATTCCTAAGATTGTGTTACACCGACGATGGCGAGCTGCCGTCGACCGACGTGAAATTCGTTCTTGTTCCGGGAACTGTGGGTGACACGTACGAGCATTTGATGTTTTTAATGCGCGATTAGCATTCCGAATGTCATATGTAAATTGGAAATTTTCGTTACCAAGTACCGGAAATAATGGAAAATATTTTTTTGACAGAATATCAACCAATCCGATTAAATAGTCAATTCAATCAGCAACAATTTTAATCAATTAAGAATTTTGTATTAACCGCTTGAACCTAACCCTACGTCTATGGGTTTCAACACCATTGTATCTTCGCCAGGACTGACGCATACCAACTATACATTACTTATTTTGGTAAATAAATTAACTTTTGAACAGGGCATGGCTGCAGTTATGGTGAGGGTAATTGACAAGTAGACACCGAAACGGGGAATATATCAAATAATGGGTTTTTCATAAAATTCAACTGGTTATTAATTATATTGGCTTTAGTGCTCTAATATTTGTTAAGTTATCGAATTTAATTTAAATTTAATTTACATGAAGAATCTCAATGCCGCTTTCTTTTTTAAACGTGTGGCCTGTTCTCAAAAGGTGATTCGAGAATTACGAGAAGTTTTTTTTGAGGCATCTTAAAAGTTCCTTCGTTTAGCCGTTTTGCCTTTATAAAATGCCGATAGACGTAAAGTTACTCCAAGCGGTTCACACAAGGAGGGTAGGCTGAGAAGATAGAGCGCCATACTATTCTGTCCTGACATACAACTTTCGCTTCATCTACATTCATACATCTTCGCATGCAAGCTCGACGGTTGTTGAGGCTTCTAACAGAGTTCTTTTAGTTTCGAAGATATAAGCCAAAATAATCAAAGTTACAACATCCACACGCTTGACACCAGCCTTGCAACATATATACAAAATTAGATACGTTGAATGTTGGAAGTGTGCGTCTTCGCTGTGATGGTACTTGCTGGACATTGATTTGTTTATAAAACATAATTTTTTTCCATCGCGCGTGCTCATTGGTCAAATGAAATTGATCGCGCTTCCCCGGCGTCTATTTCCTGTTACGCATTTCCGTCCTTTTTCACAAAATCACTGCCAAAGATTGCAGGAAAGCGAGAGGAAAGCTGTTACACATCAATGCACATCGAAAATAGTTTATTTCATACCTTAACGAGTGGCAATATTTTTTTCAAAATAATTAATCATCTCCTTGCAAAAAATCACCAAATTTCTGCCTGAACCTGCCTGCCATGAACTAAGTTCAATAGTTATTATTCTACAATACATGAAAACTTCTTTAGATCAACACCGAGTTGCTATCGTCCATTATTAACATCTCCTGCATGTTTTTCAGCGTCTGACAAACTCTCTACTCGGACGCTCGCAACTCCCGTAAACTTCCAAAAACCATCAATAATTAAACAGGCTCCAACATTCGTGCGATATACACATCGCGCACGTATAGCAGCATAATGTTTTCTCAGCTGAATTGTTGTATGAACATTACAAATAATTTGCAGCGACCCTGCTCGGCTCTGCGCAACACGACGCCGCGCACACTTCGAGTTTCCGCTGCACCGTTTAATTACATGCATCTAGAATGGCTGTGATTTTAATATATTCACGTTATCAAGTACGCGATGAAATATCTAAGCTATCATTTTGTACCCATCATGCTAACTCCAGCTTGCGTCCGCATAAAATGAAAGATGGAAAGAAGTGTGCGCGGACGACGCAATACCGCAGAATACGCGAAGGGATATGGTCATTTCAACGCCAGATCAAGATAGCCAACAGCCCCAGGTCATTTTAATATTAGGACCGACGTTTCCTCGATTGCCTCAAATGCAACTCCCCTCATGAAAAGGTAAATTGCATACGACTTTACGTGTCGGTGATTAATGCTCTTGTAGTCATTTGGGGACTGCAAGCGCGGCAGACCACCAAAAACTGGCTGTTAACACTTTTTTTTTGACATTTTATTTTTACCTCTTGCAAAACTGTACTCACAGTTTAATCACAATGATTTGATTACATTATAGATACATTTCCTTAATTAATTGCCCTTAAATTATAATACAATACAAAACTACAAATTTTTAAAACTGTTATCCTTTTAAGTATTCACTTTACAATTCACAGTAGTATCCTCTTAAGGGTTTTTTCTATATTTTTTTGTCCAGTTACATTTTTTATTTTATCCGGTAGTTTGTTGAATAGTTTTGGTATAACGCACTGTTTGGTTCTATCTCCGTAATAATTGTTTGTTTTTTTTATTTATAGTTTCTTATTCGTTCTTTGTCTTGTCGTATATTCATGTTGTATTAATGTTTTAAATCTCTCACTATCGTATTCTTCCAATATCAGTTTATAATAGAGTTGTTTTTGAAACGGTAAGATTTTATACATTTTGAATAGGTTTTCTTGTTGGTCATTACATGCTTCTTTTTGTTTTTTACTTGCTATAGTTTTAATTATTCTTAGTTTTGTTTAAACTGTCTAAATATGATTGGAACGTCAGTCCGTAGCAGTTTAAGCCATAGTTTACAATATAGTCTACCAAACTATAATATAAGCAATAGCTTACATCTGTGTAATTGAAATATTTAGAGTTCTTTTAGCAAAAGGCCGATTTATTTTTGACGCAGAGTTATGTCTTTCCCCTAGTTTGCAGATATTTACAGATTCTCACTAAAATAATAAAAGTCTCGAAGAAATGCCAAATTTCAAACTCTCACTTCACAAAACCCACAAGACCTAGGATGTATGTGTCTTTGCGTTTGATTCACATTTCTTGGACAAAGAGATTTTTTTACATTATCACAAAATTTTCTGAAAAATCGTAATTTTAAAGTAAATAATATATTAACAAGTTAATAACAAAGTTATACCTAGTAACGGTTTTACAGAATAAGATTAATCACATCTAAACACACTTTTGACGTTGTAAATTTGAAAAATAATATTAACAATTCGTAAAGAATTTTATTCAGTAAGGTTTTAAAAGTTTATGACTGAATTATATGTATTTTTTACTTTCTGGATAAGATAAAACATTTAAATTATTTAGGAATATAGGCGCAGACAAATATTATACATTTGGGTCTTCACCACGCCCTACTCGGGATCGCATACATTCATATTTAATAAAATTTGTTTATGCCATAAACAAATATTATTAAATATTAATGTACGTACATGCCGTACCAGTTCTTGTCTGTTTAAGTAAAAAGGAAGCGATTAAATTTATATTTAGAAAAGCGTATAAGAAAAAAATTACGGAAACATCCTCCTACGCTACGCTACAAACTTTTAAACGTAGAATAACTTCTGGAGCTGTTTGAGTAGCCAGCCATTTTAGTTTAAATTAAAGCTGTCTACCAGCAATATTAAGTCAGGTTGCCGGTGACGAATTTTTTTTCCTATAGGTTATTTTTTATTTGTCTTTCTAAGTGAATTATCTGTTTCGTTACTATTGTGTCTTCAACAAGACCAAATGCATACATCCATATATATATTTTGACGGTCCCTACTGTACTGTCGAATCTGCAAAAATTCAATTTTGTTTTACTATCCTATTTACTCTTTATTAAAAAAAGTTTAATTTTCTTTTAATATTTGCTTTTTTTTAACGAAAATTCAAATTATTTTAACATTGTCCAAAAATATGAGTATATTGCATAGTTTAAGATATTAAAACAAAAAAGATTTTTATTAATTGTACGATTTATTTTATTGATTATTATAATACATTTTTATTACTGACGAAGATAATGATATGAAAACCGATTTACGCATTTAATACAGAATAATCTGAAATAACTGTTGAAATAATGTCACTTTTAAATTTGGGATTCATCGATTAAATATAGCAATAGTAAATATTATTTAGTCAATATATGTGTATTTGAAGGCTTATGGTAGAATGTATTATATTTATACAGATATTAACTTTCTTTTTATAATATACCAAGGTATTGAGGTGTAAAACTGTTTGAGAATGGTCTGGTGAGTATGTTAATATTATTTGAATATCTTATGGTCCCTTGTTCATATTTTATGGTGTTTTTGTCTACTATTGTTAAATGCTATATAAGCGTCTCCCACAAAATAACGTTGTTAAGTACGTTAAGACCTTTATTGCAGTATAATTGTTGAATTTTGACATGTCGGTGTATAATTTATAGAACTATCTCTGTGAATAATAACAATAACTAATAAATCTTTGCTTTGTATGGAATATGTTTTAAGGAAATTATATAAATATACAAATAATTAACATGAGAATATTTTGTGTAAATAACTTATTTATTGAATTATCAGAATTTTTCGTGGCCAATGACCCCTTCATCAAAAATTTAAAAAACAAAAAAAATATGTAAAATGAATTACTAATTATGAATTAATGTAAATATACATTTAAAAGGTAACTATTTGCAAAAAGGATCTGGTTATTTATAAGATTAAATTTGTTTTTAATTCTTGCTCTAATTTCTAATTATATTATTTCTATGTAAAATTTGCAAATCTTTGATTATCAATTATCAAATGAATAGTTTATTTTCAAAAGATGATTGGAATATTCAGAAAAGCTATTGCTAATTAAACATATTTATACAATGTGTTTTCTCGTTACTTATATTAATAATGTTACTACAAAGTCAGTTTACAGCTATTGATAGAGTTATTATATAACTCATTAAATTGGATGAAAACCGTAACCTAGGTTACCTTTAAGTTTTATAGTTAATGATCATCATGAATAATCTCTTCATATTAAAGTCAAGTCCATCAGAAATATTATATAATATCTTTTAATTCTTTACATTTCCTTTACGGCAAATTATTATTACTATGCAGTGTGTAAAGCGCTTAAAGTCACGTGGTATTAATACAGATGCGGCGTAATCATAATTCTCCCCGCCCTACATACTGTGCCGTATAAGAATAAAAAGTGATTAATGATTGTAACACAATTATTATACTCGAACAATTAAGTTTAATTTACGAATTCAGAATTATCTTTCAAATACTATAACGTTATTCATGAATACTTCCGCGACCTGACTAATTTATAAATAACCTTGTTTTTTTTTTTTTTGTAATTTTAATTTTTGGTATAATTATTTTTCTTCATTTTGATATCCCCGCCTAAAACCAACAAAATTTTGAACATTTGAAGCGTTAACTTTGTATGTAGATTACAATAACATTTATTTTATAAACAATTTTGTATATACGGTTTCTGAATATTTGTTTCTTCGCCCGATTCATATTTATTCTGAAACCGTTTGACGTAAAATAATAAAATCCATGTGGTAAGAGAAAAGCTATTTATTGCTTTATTAAAATTACTAAAAAAATACATAACAGCGATAAATTTTAAAATTGTTATACATATGTTTTTAACCATATTAACACTTAACCAGATAATAAATCATATTAAAAAGTTGTTGTTTTAATAACTTCAATATTCATAAGCAATTGACCATCTCGGTATTGAGAGCGCAGCTTGTTCTGAGGTCATTACACTATTGCATACATAATGCACAATATTGCATGTGAAGAATATCGCCATGATTTTTTTTTTTGTGTAATAACTAATAATTTTATTTTATTTTATTTTATTCGGTCATCCAACAGGGAGACACAATCGCTTGGTAAGATGAAATACAAAAAAGTAACCCATAAAATACAAGTTTTTATTATACTCCCTTTCTTTGTAAAATAAAACAACAATTAAAGACGAATTAAAACATATAGCATGACACTAAACTTACAGTAATTTAATATATTTCTAAAATGTCAAATGTTTTGAGCTTTGATAAGACACTTCATGCTTTGAAGATTGAATTCTAAAAACATTTGTCAGTCAATTTAGATTTTCGACATTCGTAGTGAAGTATCTATTATATATACCGACGGAGTAATTCAAATTTAGAAAATATTCCGCGACGTTATCGGGCCGCCGCGCCGTTGCTAATCAAACTATTCTAATGATTCCAATTTGAAAAAACCAATAAAATTTCTAACAATCCGAAATTATACTATAATTATTAAATTTTTTTAACGAAAATTTGATAGATCTTCTTGATCGACGCCACGAGTCTACTTGACAAGTTTCAGCTCGATTGGATCACGGGAAAAGGGTTAAAAATCGATCCAAAGTTTTTGTTGATGGCATGCCGGCAAGCAAACAAGCAAGCAGACGCCACGAGTTAATATAAAGGGAGTAAAAAAAATAGCTAAATGTCTCCCACAATTAAAGATAACACAAATAGAACATAGCAATAGATTTGTCAATTTGACAATGACAGATAAAACATCATTTAACCGATTGTTCCAAATTTAACTTTAACATAGACATAAAGGGACTCGTGATGTATATAATATACATGATCAGGGAGGGGGACGAAATTCTAGTATCTGCCTCACCTATACTCTTCATATTTAGTGTTAAAAATATATTTTGAATTTAAGAGGTAATTATAATCAGAGCAAATGCGTGGAATGAGAGAGAATTTCGTATTGTTGGTTTGATAAATTGGAAGGGAATAGAGGTACCTCTGTCTGGTAGGTCGGAATGGGACGTGGAAAGCTAGCAAGCTGGTGATTTCAGAAGAAGCAATAACGTTATTTTATTTTTATTTTATTTTCATTTATTGGTATATAGCCATATAATTAATAAATCTTGAAAAAAACAATAATTGATGTACAGAGTCTTGGCCCAATTACAAGAAAACACATGTATACAAGAATATTATACCAGGATCGATAAAAAAATAAGAAAAAAACAACATGTCAAATAGTGAGTTTGTGTGAGTGTGTGTATTTGTGTGTTTTTATGCGCCCGTGTGTGTATGTGTTTTTATTTGTTCGTGTGTGTGTTCAAATATGTGGGAAGAAAAATTATGAATTATTATGAATTTAAAATAATATAATTATGAATTATTATTATTATAAATATATAAGTTTTTGAATACGGATCAGTCAATACGAATTTCATTTTTTGCTTACATTTTCGTCTCGACCGAAGACAACGTCTTCATCCATTCAACTACCACATTAGCTCCCAGTATTAATTAACGTTATTAAAGTATTAACATTGTGATTGTTGTGATACATCGATGCATCACATACACGAAACACCGCTGTTGCGATAGTGATGAAGAAAGCAGTGGCGTTGAACTGACTGCCTTTATTTAGGTGCCACGATTGGGCGCGTTATTATATTCCAACAACTGATTCATGTTAAATCCTTTGTAGAGCCGATATTGCTGTGCGCATCTCTGTAGTCGTTTGTAATCGGCTTTTAATCGGCGCAAAAAATACGCGCCTCCAAGTACGTACTTTTTGTTTTGTTTTATTTTTTAAAGTGGCTATACTTAAAGACAATTAATTACGAAACAGCACTTCAGCTGAGTGCCAAATATTTAAAGTGATTGCGCAGTTGAAAATAAACCTCGTCATATTAAATAAAATCCGCTATAAAATTTGAATAAAGCTTTTATGTATTCTCCTAAAATGATACCGAGACTTTTAAATGTATAAAATATTTATCATTATTATATTATGATGAACAAATTAATCGAATATATATTTGGATTACCATGTGTGTTCACGTATAGGATAACATATGACTGCGGAGTAAACTGTATCTTGTATTTTATACACAGTTTTAATGCCGATATTCCATGATTTGAGATCAAAGTCCGAAACAAAATTACTTTCCTAGTCCTAGATTAGAAAATATTTATTTATTATACTTAAAGTGCTTTATAAAATTGAAGTAAATAATTATATTACTCGCTTGTCTTTCAATTTCGCCACGCCACATTTATACATCTTCTCATGCAAATCGGAAATGAAATTTTATGCTATAAGATCCTTTATAAATTTAAACTTCATTTATTTGCTACAGGATATTTATTTAATAACCAATAAAATCTAACAAATAAATGTAATTATTATAATATATTTCACATTTCAATCTTTAACCCCCTAACTTTCGACCACATACATTATTTAAGTTTTAATAATGTTTTAGTTATTATCATATATTTCCCATTAAAACATTATTACACTTTATGATCGGGAACTTATCTGGCTGAAGTCACAGTATAGTAGATCCCTTTTACTGTGAGATGTACAATGAACGTAGCGGCGAGCAGAAAATTATCATTGTAGTAGTTGAAGCACGAGACAGGATAAACGCAACTGAGTTCAGAGATCATGGCAAGACACATGAGAAGTTTCTTCTGCGACTGTCCTCCATTCTGGCATCGTCAAAATTCACGTCATGTATCGGACAATCTGTACATCTGCAAAATTCAGTTTTCATTTTACTATCTTAAACTATCCAATTTAACTCTATATGTTCAGACAATGTGAAAAAACGCTAAATTAAAAAAAAAAAGAAAATGCATGGTGTAACAACAGAGCTAGTACAATACTTTACAGGTAGATTTCTGATTTAATTATGAGTCGACAATCGTTCAAGCAACCGTGAACAATAGTAATGGTTATGTACGACATCAAAGCTTGCATTTGTTTTTAAATTTTTCTGACTTATTTTTTATAAAACATTGGACTTTTATTGAAGTAACTTATATAGAATAAGAAAAATTCATTGAATACAAGTCCGATTGGAAAATTTTCGGGGTTTTTATTATTTTATTTAACTTGATGTACGAATGAATTTTTCGTAATCGATATAAGTTACTGTAATGATAGTTTAACGTTTTATAAAAAAATAATCAGAAATGTTGAAAAAAATATGAAAACATTGATATTGCATAACTCGATAACTATTGATATTAAAACATGTTGGTCACGGTTGCTGGAACATTTTCGACTCACGATCAAGGCTGGAATCGACCTGTCAAATATTGTAGACCAGCTCTGTCTAAAGGAAAATTTAACTGTCCGAAGATAAAGAGTAAATTAAATATTTTAAGATAGTTAAACGATTTTTTTCAGAATCGTCAGTAGACAGTAGACGTAGGTACCGTCTTTATTATTTTAATGTTCTTTCCTATATTCTATTCCTATTCACTATGCTTATCAGCCGTTACTTTTTTTTACATAATTTGTCCATCCTTTATCATTAATGGATTTAACCGTTTTTACAACATTCAGTCTCCTTTCGTAATTTTTCTGCGAACTCTATTATTCTATCGCACAATTTAATTTATTGTCTGCTAACGTTGAACCTTTTTCGAGGTTTATATGTGATAACATTCATATTTTTTAGGCATTTCATCAAAAGCACATCAATTTTGGTCAATTTTTATCTCTGGCACAAACACTGCTCAGTATCAGAGTGGCGGTTTCGCCTTTGAGCCACCCGCCGACTCGAGACTTCGCACGTCGGCCGCCGCGTCGCGTCGCGAAACGCCGCAGTAAAATGTAATATTTTCCGCGGCGGGGAGAGGCGAGCGTAAACAGTAGCGGCCTGCAGAACGAAAGTGGCCGTGCGCCCGAGTAATTACTTTTTATTAATAAATATTAATAGACGTGGCAGACCGACCGCCGGACGGATGTCGATAGTTTGCTTGCAAATTTAAACGGCCCCTGATTAGAGTACTCGGCGCATTTTAATGACGGCCGCTGCCCACAGGTGGTGTTGCATGCGAGGGCCCGAGCCTCCGGAGGCGCTCGCGGCGGGCGCGGCGCGGCCGGCCCCGGCGCCGCGGCCGCCGGGCTCGCGCGGCGCCCCTTTCGGCGCGGGGCCGCCCCGAGACCGAAGACGCGCGGGGGGAGAGCCCTCGCGCGCAGTTCTGCATACGTTCGCACCAGTGCAGCTTTGTAGATTCGGATCTGTCTTATATGCATACGTACCGATAATTATTGCGCTGGCAGCCAGGGCTCGAAATGAACAATTTATCGAACCGGAACGGTCGATAGTATACAAGATTTTATACTTATTAAAAAAGTGTAAACAGAGGGTCTCGCAGCTATTAGCAAACACTTCGGCAGTGTCTTCTTCGTTCAATATTGAATAGAACACATTCTGTATACTTGAGCACAATGTCGTCAGATACGAAGATAAGCGACATCAAAGTTTGTATTTTTTCTGATTAGATATTAGACAGACTATCAAAAAAATAATTTATATCAAATATTAAAAATATATTAGCTTTTACACAAGTCAAATAAAATAATTAAAATCTTAGATTTTTTTAAGGTTTTCTTAAGATTTACTTTTACTTTTAATATTCTATATAAATTGCTGTAGTGATTGTCTATGAGAAAATAAGTGAGAAATATTAAGAAGAAAAAATGATAACTTTGAAGTTGTTTATCTCCGAAACTATCTAAATTTCACCTAATGTCTATAAAATATTTTCCATTCAAAATTTTATGAAGAAGACTTCCCCGAATTTTGTTCTACTAGTTACGAGACACCCTATACATACTAGGAACCATCAATTAATGTAAAATAATATCGCTTTCATTTATTTTGCTCCTACTCTGATAAAAATTGTGAAGTTTACATACTTACATATGAACGCACCCTTTTTTTGACCTGGCAATCCACTTCTATCTCCTTCTGCTTCCATACATCTTCTAAAGCACGCTCTTCGGTAATCTTCAGTAATTTGGTTAATCTGATCTTGCCAGGTCTTTCGCATATGCCCTCTTTCCTCATATATTTTCCATTCTCTCCTCGTTCTTGCGTTCTGCGCAACCAAATTTTACATTCAATTAAAATTCACACGTGTGTATCATGGTAATCTTTTGAATACCAAGCTTTTGAAATTAGCCGCAAAAAATCTGGATAATTATGTGGCAACAACTTAACCGCAGCATGCGTGAGCCAAAATTTAGATAGATTAAGAATAAACAAAATAATTTAAAAGTTCACTTCATTATATTTCATTTCATTCGTCATGCTTTATTTGTTTTCTAAATATCCGTCAAATGCTGCCGATTAGGACTGGCTATTATAACCCAAACATGTAATAAAGTATGGCTTTGTGCAAGGGATGAAACTAACATTTATTGATAACACATTGTGGTATCATTTTACAGTACAATTTATAATTAAATTCGATTTTAACCGCATGAGTTGACAATTCTAGCGAATTTTCAGTATTTTCGAGTCATTGAATGGAAAATGATTCGGGTGTTGTAAAATAATAATTTGATAAGGATCACTTTTTCATTATAAAAATTATTGTTTTTTATTATATTTTATTTTATTTTATTTAGTTCCACACATAATGTTGTGTGGGCTAATATATGATTTCACTTAGACATATCATATTCCATCAAATCATTTAAAGGTTTTTATAATAAAATTTTTGCACTCCAGTTTAAACCTCCTTATATTCTCCATATTTTGAATTTCCTTTGGCAAGCTTTCGAAGATTTTTATACTTTTATACATCATACAATTTTGTGAGTTGTTTTTCTCTATCTTTCGTAGTCTTATGTTGTCGCTTCCTCTTGTATTGTAGGAATGAAAATCCTTTTTCATCTTCATTCTGTCATCAAAGTATTTGGGTACTAATCCATGTTTAATTTTATGCCATTAATATGCCATTACATTATATATTATTCTTTGATTTACGGTTTCCAGTCCTAGGGCATTCAACTTTTTTGTTATTTTAGTTCTTATTATGCGCATCGCTCTGTTTTGTACTATTTGTACTATTTACGAGTATAAAAATAAGTAAATCGTGTAAAATTAACTAAAATATAATTATTAACCAAATTTTCTAATCCTATTAAGGAATACTTCAGTTATCACTGACCGGAAGACCAAGGAATTGTGTTAAAAAAAAATTGAGAGCCAATATGTCATAAATATGAGTATTTAGTTATTTTGGCCCAAAATTACACTGTATTACTTGTGACACTATGCCAATGTTCATTTCTGTAAAAATTCTGGAATAATTCGGTAGTGCACGAATATAAATCTTAATTAAGATAAATTAAAGAAGTCGCACAGAGACAAAGCTATTTTTATAAATTTGGGAGATTGAGATTAATTTAATATATGCTCTTTATAGCATAGTAAGCCCTGCTTACGATGGCTTAAAGGATCACTCTATACAATGCAACGTTTACCAATTTCACCGTAAGATCATCCACACATAAACTTTTTTTTAAATTTGGATGTATGTTTTTCAGATTTGAAATATATTTTATAATATACGTAATATACCTATACAACTTTCAAAAAATTTGGTAATGTATGGATGTTCTTACGGTGGAATTAGTGAACGTTGCATTGTGTAAAGCACTTAAGCCAGCTAATTCAGGTCATAAGGTCCGTGCCCATCCTATAAAGACTTCCACACACGTTTCCATATAAAAAGATTTATTACTGCTTGTGTACTAATTATCGTTTATATATAAACGATTATTATGTTATATTTCATACTGGTCACTTATCTGAAATATGTTTTATTTATATTATTATTTTTTAATTATTTACTCTAAAACGTTTATTATGTTAGGTATATAAAAATCCTTTTAATTTTCTTATACTGTAAAAGCCCACTAGGTCGTTGATTAATTAATAAATAAATAAATATCTTCGTTTCTGCGAGGCTTTTATAATAATACTTAATTGATAATTATCCCTTTGCGGACAAAAGCTAGTAATTGTGTTCTCAGAACATACATATAAAATATTGTTAAGAATATAAATGTATTATATTTAGGTCACGTTGGCCAAAAATGAATAACGGTACGTCGGCTCTCACGCGCATAATTAATTATACTACAAATCGGATATTCCGATCATCCGTAATGCGATTCCGATTTCTGCTAGTTTGCGTGATTGTCGCAAATGAATATGTCCCTAAACACTGCTGTTTTGTTGCACATTTTTTTATTCAGATGCCTCTCTGCGTAATTCTAACGCAGAAATATTCTCCAGGAGCCGGGACCGGCGTAACACGCTTCATTTACAGCCATTCGTCGCTGAATGTTACATATTTATTATAAGCGCTTGTTCAGACACAGCGGGAACCGTGCCGTTTCAGAATCGCATGAGATCCGTGCGGGTCTCATTTACCTAGGTTTGTATGTGATCGTTCAGACACAACCGTGCGGTTAGTCAACCGCTGCGGTGCCCGCAACACAACCGCTAGAAAATAGACCCCCACGGCGCCCGCACGATCCTATTACTACGGGGCCTTACGAGAGCGTTCAGTCGCGTCGCGGGCACCGCACGGTTCCATGTCACAACAGGAGCACGCGTGGATTATATTCTCTTTTCTATGGTTCTGGATCGCTTTGACACTGAACTTTTTATTGATGAAGCGGAGAAAAGACCTGTAATATGGGATCTTCAGTGTGAGGATTACTCAAATATGCCAAGAACCAAGCTTGGCAGGAGTTGGTGGAGATATTTGGAAATGGTGGAAAAAAAGTGTATTTTAAAAATGAACTGACAGAATGATATTTTTGTGTCTTGCCATGGAACACGGCCGTCGTTAACAAAGTAATGAGCGAATATATCTCTGATATTCAAAGATGGAGAACGGCACCGGAGCTGTCAAACTGACGTTTATTTTCGCGCGCACAGATCGCTTATTAACCGCGGCTGTGTGAACAGATGACACAAACCGCGTGTTTTGAAACGCGATTCTGGAACTGAACGGTTCCCGCTGTGTCTGAACAAGCGCTAAAAAGGCAGCGGCGCTGCCTACTTGTCCAGCCGCGCGGCAAAATGCGATCTTGTTTCAGTTGCTGGCTGATGAATATTTATATCGGAATCAACTACCTACTAACGACGTATTCTATTTATATTTTTCGACTAGTAATTTTATTCAACAAAAAAAGTTAACAATATATCATTAAGTCATTTATTCCAACAATGTTTCTTTCGTCACAACACATCATTCGTCGCTCATACGTCATATGAAATAATGTAAAGTTAAATCACAGTTATTAATTACACGGTGGGTCTTGACATGTACATATGTGTACATATATTCGCAGAATGAGTAGTTTATTTATTTATTTATTCATGGATTGACGCCCGTGTGTGGTTTTACATTCACACATTATTTATTAAAAATACAGGGTTATATTTCTGCCTTGATTATGAGTCGAAAATGTTCAAGCCATCATGACCTAATATCATTAGTTATGGAGACATGCGACATCAAAGTAAGCATTTTTTAAAAATATTTCTCACTTATTTTTTGTAAAACATTGGACTATCACTACAATAACTTGTATCGATTACGAAAAATTCATTCGCTTCAATACATGTTAAATAAAATGATAAAAATCCTGAAAATTTTCCAATATGAATATATTCCAATTGGAATTCGAAGCTTTTTGCCTTATTTGACTTGTATTAAAGGGAATGAATTTTTCATATTCGATATAAGTTACTGTAATGATAGTCCAACGTTTTACAAAAAATACCTGTGTTGGAAATATTGAAAAAAAATGCAAACTTTGATGTCGCATATCTCCTTAACTATTGAATTAGGTCATAATGGCTTGAACATTTTCGACTCATATTCTAAAAGAACTAAAAAATGAGGCTCGAATTCAGAGTCAATACTTAAATGGTTTAAAGGCTAAGGTACGCCTTAAAAGCGTAATTTTCAGTACAAAATAAAATTTTAATGCATGCCTTAATATATAAATCGTCTTAAGTTTTGACTCTGAATTCGGGCCAAAGTCTACAAAACTAACTTCGTTACCAAACTTGCCCAGTGGCATGTGTTGTATATTGGTGAATTAAAATAGTAATTTATGGAAAGAATGGTTTGGAAAATATATTACGCAAATATTGACGGCACCATGGAGGACAGATGATGTGGCATTACCAGGTTAACTTTATACTGGAGGACGGTCCTGTTCGTCGAACTGTATGAATATGAATGAGGCGAGAGTTATGTATCAGAACTGAAAAGTGTGGCGCTCTATCCTCTCAGCCTATCCCGGGGGAAAATTTCCATATAAATATCAAAATACTTATAGCCGATTTTGATATTTTTTCGTATAATTTTATTATTTGATTTTATTTTAATATACACTTATTACGACTATATTTAACCAATCAATTATCTAAAATATTAAAAGGATTCTGAATTTTTATATATCAAATATAATTGAGTACAATTTAAAAAAGGCCTACTGTAACTTCTCCATTTATGTATCAATATCTTGTTAAGTAAAGGTAAAGAATATCCATTTTTATTTTGGCGGCACTACCTGATCCTTAATTGACAGATTCAAATAGTAGTATAATTGAAGTAACTCAAGTCAGCACAAGTATCATAGTTAACAGATATACAGTAATGTAAATCTCTGTTGTGTCTAAAATATAATAGTATCAAATTATATGTCGGGACAAAAATCCCTTGATATCGCACTCGACTCCGGCTACTTACTACTGGGATGTTTGAACACGAAAATATTCTAGATATCAATTTAATTTATTTTATTATATATATATATATATATATATATATATTACCACTTACCAGTTCCTCCCAATGATTCGTTCCATTATATTGTATGGACATACGAACAGAGTATGTACATAACTTGCGCACACGATACAAATAATATAAACTTTATTAAATTTCATTAGTAGCTTACAAATTGTTTTGGTTTTGAAACAAAATCGTAATCATAATGTTCATCCGATATTTACATTTATATTTGATTACTATACTGCGGATCTTGAAGAGAAAAATTTAAGATAAGTGATATGAAATGTTCTTCTCTCGTTGTCTGAGTCATTACATTCGGGATGACACTTCTGCATTCGTATACGAACTGTGCGGTCAGAAGAGCCAATGTGAATAAAAACCCACGGCCTCCTTGACCTGGTGAGTCAGTAACGACAAGTAAATTATCGTCTTCCTCCACGACCTTCCATGTTTCCAGATTATCGCCATCTTCTAAGAGGGCGTTGCTTCCAAAGAATTCAAAGATTCCACATTTCAAAAGCATATACTTTCCTTCACTTCCTATCGAGATCCGTGTCTTCTCGCCACACAGAATAATATGAAGAAGACAAGCAACTTAATTAGACGCGTCTTTTTTCTTTGTGTCGGTTCTATTTCTCTATATCTCACCCAGCTATGACATTACGTTTTTCGCTAAGTTATAATATAACCATTTTTAAATGACGGTCTAAGAATCCTATGGACGTGTGAGAAGCCGCATGCTCTACCTGCTCTCGTGGGAACTCAGCATAACGAGATCGAACATAAAATAAAACATAACACGAGTCTCGAGATACTCTGACATTACAACACAAACACTAAAGAACACAATTTAATATTTAAAATTAAAATATCATTTTAATATTATTGCCGATGGAATATTAGATCCCTGATACAATCAAATGTTATTTTTAACAAAGGCAATACAAATATTATAACAAAAAGAAAAACTTGTATCCAATTTAGTTTTTCGCTTCGTTGGTCAATATAATGGTTTATTATATTATTTATTGCCCTGTGCCGGCTGTATACTGTAACACAACCGGTCATTTCCGAAATAACTTATGCGATGGACGGTGCGATGATTTCTCTCCTCCTCTTTATGTTTCGTTATTCAGAAAATATGTGTATTTATAAGATGTATAACTTGTCCTTACAATTAAGTGTAATTTATTACAACACATGAACGATCCAACGATATAATTTTGTGAAAATTAACGAAGTTTTATTATTTTAGAGGATTATTTGTATTTTTGGAACAGTCGTAATGGATAATAGTATCCGCACTAAAGAATGTGAGGTTCAGATACGTAATTTCGCCGCTATAATTCCATATAATAATATTTGAATTATCTTTTTCATTTTATTGCACGTGAAATATTTAATAAAAATGTTAAATCATTCACCTGATCAAAATGATATGAATTAAATTTGTTAAGAATAAGAGAGAAAAAATAGATCGAATGATGAAGGAATGTGAAAAAAGGGAGATGGCTTGACTATTAGTATAGTACGAGTATGTAATAACTCAACATATCAATCAATATTTTGATAATGTCAGTTATTCACTCTTAAAATATCATTAATATTACAATATGATTTATAAAGGAATAAACTTATTTCAATATATAATTTAAAGATCACATGTGTAGAAAGGTATATTTCACACCCGGTTTCAAAGAAATTACACAAGAAAAAAATATTAATCAAAAATTTTAATATGCACGTGTTTATATTTAATAAAATCAATTTCATCAAAGATGTATCAATGATCACGGAGTACAGATAATAAATATATTTCGTAACACAAAAACTCGATACAGTCCGCTATATTTTACGAAGAAAAAAAAAGCGAAATTGCCGCTCTGAAACAACACAAAAGAATAACGCTTCCATTCCTTTGCATCAATTCGTAATTTCTACAGAGCGGGTACCAACCTACATTGTTCGAGAAGCGAATTTAAATATTCCTCACAATAAAAATAAATATTGGAGTGTATGCGTACCGCGGCGGGCCATTTGCAGCGCTGGAGAATGAAAGAGTTGACTGTTGTCCTTTGTTGTATACTATTGCTCCGTTATATATTTTTTGTTGTTCGCTGTGTTGTTGTTTTAATGCTGAAACATAAAAATGCTGGCTTTCCATCGAGCGAAATTTATAACGGTGTTAATTAAAATACGAGCCATCTACGAGTACAACAGTCGCCGCGTACACCCGTACGTACCTACCTCTTCGTCTATATTATTTCTAGTTATATCCTTAATCAATCCAGAGTAGTGCGGACCGCTTTCATCGTGTCGAATTATAGGTTTCTTTGTAACGAAACTAAATCGTTACTCAATATACTAATGAGAATATAAATTAATCCACCGGTAAACAAAGGATTCCAGCCGTTACGTATCATTCAAAGGAAATGAGATGTAAGGCAAGTGATTGTGCTTGTAATTCTTTGTTTTTTTTAAAGTTAAGTCAGTCAAAGAAATGATTTGAGGATAAAGATTCATGTAAAAATAAAATTGTCAACGATATTTTTTATGAATATGGACCACACTAAACTTAGCTAAAATCAAGATATATTATAGATGTCCCACAGAGACGCTATTTATATGGAAAAGTAGGTATGGAAGATTTCTGTATTTATAGGCTTACGACCTATGATATGGCTGGCTTCGGTGATCACTTTACACAATGTAACGTTCACCCGTGTTTGACCACCACGTCTATAAAATTTTTGGAAGTTGTATATTATTTATGTTATTTATGCAACACAATTCACTTTAATTACTCTAACGCCATACGTGGTTGAAATTTGTCATCCCCAGGAACCAGTGTATAGATGTCGCCAGTGGTAATGAGATATCTATATGTATTTTTGACTAGAGTATGAAGCAAAACTGAATCATCTAAGCCAGCCATTAGACCGTAAGCCCTATAAAATACATAAAGACTTCCATACCTATTTTTTCCGGAGACATCTATAATATATATTGATTAATGACGGTCATTCTGGGGACAAAAATCCAGTAATTCTTGAAAAATTTGAACATATTCTGAGTAGGTGAAATCATTTGAACCCCAGTGTGTCAAACTCCGCTAAAAATAAATTAAAGTAATATATGTTTTAAATCATTCTAAAGCAATACAGATTCGTCTTAATGACTTTGTTTGATAATCTTTCTTTGAAATGTAATTGCTCTTCTCTTAAATACTACGCGTGGGATACGTTACATAAAATTCAAAAATAAATAACACCCAATAATATTTTAAAAACATAGAATCGTTCAATATACAGGTATTTTCTTTGTTTTTAAATACGGAATGGTAAAGAAATCAGGTGAAAATCACAATTTTAATATATTTAAGTGTTTAAAAACTATTATAAATGTTCTTCGCCTGCGGACAATATATGTTCATCTTGAGTTCATAAATTGCGTGCGCGTAGTAAAGTTCAATCTCAACATTGCAGTAGTAATATGCACTTATTCTTTATACATAAGTGCTTGTTGTACGTGCATTACATGTATACAGGAGGCGGGTAGACCTTGTGCAGTTTTGATTTTGTCGGTACTGTCAGAAATGATGACTGTTTTTAACAAATGTATGTATAATGAGTTTCTGTGGTTTTGTCAAGACACTACTTAAAAAGGAGCTAAATATTTTACGATTGATTTAAACAAACTTACGAGTATTAGTTACTATTTATTATGTAATTTTTTTTCTTCTTCTTCTTCCTGGCGCTGTCCCAAATCACTGACTAAAACTACGGTTTTTCTCGTTCTCAGGCTGTATTTTATTCGATTCTGGGTTTCGCTTTCATCAAGACCAGTGTTTTTCAACCTGTGGGTCGCTATTCTCAGGGGGGTCTCCATGTGTTACTCGGGGGTCGCAGTCGCAAGCCGGGTCAAAGTAAAACGCAAGGGTTGTAGGTCATGTACTGGAATAGAAGTACAACATTTTCAGTGAGAAGGCTGTGCCTGTTTATTTTTTAATAAATTGTCAAATCTTAGTTACATTTTTGAGACATTAACAATCAAATAATTTTTTCATTGAAGCCTTTTCTTCGTTTCTCTTCTTATTTTTTATATTACTTTTTATGTTTACCATTAAAGAGAACGTTAGTTCACATTAGTAGGTAAGTGGCGAATGACACTAAATTTTTTAAAGATTATCCTGCCAGCTCTGCATATTGTTCTCTTCTCATTTTTTCTCATTCATCTCAGAAGATGTCAATACTTTGCGAATTGAATTCCATTTCAGGCATGCCGTCAGCAGCTAAATCTATAAGATTTTCTTTCATCTTCATGGATGACAGATCGGCCAGTTACTACTGACATACCCAAAAAACGATTTAGTACCATCTTTGCTAATTGGTAGCTTCAGAGTCCAGTTCTGAAAAGTAACTTAATTTTTATGATTTTTAAACCACAGGCATAGTTTTATCATGGACCTGGGGGGTCGCTTTAATTTTTTTACTTATAAAGGGGTCGCGAATTCAAAAAGGTAGAAACGATCCAGACCGTTTTTACGCAGGATTTTGAATTATGCAGGATTTCTTTGGTCTCCTCTGGAAGACTGTCGATGAAGCTTCATAGACATGCCTGCTTTACCGTGCAGTCTAATAGTCTCTATACCCGTACCATCTCAACTGTTCCTACAGCTTACTGTTTATGTTATGACACCTGGGCTACCATGAATGCGTGAACTGTAGGTAATCCAATTTTTAGTGATATTCCTGCCGACATGCAAGTTTTCTAGAATAAAAGTTGTACATAGTCCCTACATAATCGCGGATCTAACAATAGTCCGGATACGTTTCCTTTAAGGGTTATAGGAATTTATGAGTCACACAATACATTTATTATGTAAATAATTTAATATGCTATTTGTATTATTTTATAATATTGATGATTTAAAACTGATTTTGAAAAAATTTCAAACTTTATAAAGCTTAATACGTTTGTAAATATTTTATTTATTTATTTATGCATAACATATTGCATTCCATCTAGTCATTTAAAAGTTTTCACAATAAATTTTTTTCTCTCCTGTTTAAACCTCCTTATATTCATCATGTTTTGAATTTCCTTTGGCAAGCTATCTAAGATTTTTAGACCTTTGTACGTAATACAATTTTGTGAGGTGTTTTTTGTGAGAATGAAAATACCTATTCAGCTTCACCCTGTCATCAAAATATTTGGGTACTAATCCGTGTTTAATTTTAAATAAGTATTTGCACCAATACATTAAACTTTATTCTTTGATTTACTGTTTCTAATCCTAGGGCATTCAACATTTTTGTTATTTTTGTTCTCCTATTTGTATAATTACCTGTGTTACTTTTATGCTTATTCATTTAAAAATATTGTTTCCTTCTTTCAGGTAAGTTGCCACACCTACTAAAAGTAACCGTCGAGTTCATCCCTCTACTCTGGTAAGTAGCTCTACGGTAACCCACTTTCCAAGACTCGTATTGATATCATCGTAATAAATTGTGTTCCACTAAACAGACTTGATGAGTTACACATGTACACGTTATTTCTACGAATATACGGCATCGCTTTTAAAATACTTTTAATCATTGAATTAAATCTTGGGTAATAAACTTATTTGTTAGAAAAGTTGACGATTACAGTACAGTGAGGCATATTTTTTAACGCAATTCCTTTTGAACGAGTGACGTGGTTCGGGTGGAATATTCGGTTCTGAACCAAAGTGAATCATCTCCTTTATTTAGTCCGACCATATCGATGCAAACCATCGTTGTATATATTTTTGATATATTTATATATATAATAACTGCTCTATATAAATATTTTTGCACGTACACTGTAACTACTGGAAGAGCACAATCTGCCATAATACAGTAAAATACTAGTGTAGCAAGCAAGGCATCAAATGTAGTGTTTACTTGGCTGCCAAGACCCTTAGCAACAATGATACATGGTCATATACAGGGTTATTTTTAAAACATAAATAACCCCGCAGAACTATTTCCTGCCTTAATTATGAGTCGAAAACGTTCAAGGTATCATGACCTTAGATCAATAGTTATGGAGATATGCGACATCAAAGCTAGATTTTTTTTCCAATATTTCAAAATTATTTTATGTAAAACGTTTGACTATCATTACAGTAACTTATATCTGATATGAAAAATTCATTCCAATCAATACAAGTCAAATAAAATAATAAAAACCTTCGAATTCCAATTGGAAAACATTCCAATTGGAAATTTTACAGGGTTTTTATCATTTTATTTAACTTGTATTTTCATCCAGGCCGTTTCTCTGTAATATTTTGGAGCATGGAGTCATCCAGGAGTTCTTTGGTCTTCCTCCAGATGACTGTCGATGAAGCTTCATAGAAATATCTAATTATACAGGGTTATTTGGAAAACATTAATAACCTCGCAGGACTATATTTCAATGTTTTTATCATTATATTTAACTTGTATTGAAACGAATGAATTTTTCGTAATCGATATGTGTTACTGTAATGATAGTCCAGCGTTTTACAAAAAATAAGTCAGAAATATTGAAAAAAAAATTGCAAATTTTGATGTCGCATATCTCCATAACTATTGATATTAGGTCATGATAGCTTGAACATTTTCGACTCATAAGCAAGGCAGGAATATAGTCCTGCGAGGTTATTAATGTTTTCCAAATAACCCTGTATAAATAGCAAAATCATCAATTTCCACTATTTGGTAGCAAACACAGCAATATCAAATTTAAAAGTTAAATATTTATTTATACACATATAGGAATAGGAAAACTATGTGGTAATTGATTTTAAAAACTTATTTCCAGTAAGATGTAGGAACAGTAGATTCCAGAGAAATTTCCTTGAGTAGTGACATATTTTTTATATCTATATCAGAAACACCTAAGTGGATGCTGTCTTTGCTTTTATAGTCTTCAAATGGTCTCTTGCGTATTTATTAAGTTATGCCTTAAATGATCTGACATGCAAATAAAATGTTATTAGAAAAGTTGCACCGTTGTCGACTCAATATTTTTCCTAGTAGCTCAGTAGTATTGCATATTCCAACTTTTTGCCTAACCCCATTTAGTACATTTGTCATTGTTTCAGTCGGTAGGCATCGTCTGCTTGAAACAATCGTCTCTTGGTGGGAAAGGACCGACAAGAAATCTACGCAATAATCTCAGCGGAAATACATATTTTTTGCAACGGACATAAACAATAATACTGTATTAATTTCTCGGTATAAATTATTTGCAACATTGAAATAATTTCTCATACGTAGCTAGGCGAGAGTAAGAAAAATAATTTTAAATGAAAAGAAATGAGTGTACGCGCGATAGAAGTTATACTACTTTGGCCTGCATGAAAAAAATCACGTATTGTGTTGTATACCTTGCGTTGGAACTTAAGTTATGCAACACAAAATAGAATTTATATCAATGACTGTTCTCCACCAACGAAAAAAAAACCTAAAATACACATTTCATACAGTATTCACGTATCGAATTGCAATTTGCTTGTATAAATAAAAAACTAACCCATAAAAAAACAAGTTTTAATTATACTCCCTTTCTCATTTACTAGTTGAAACAGGTTTCGCGCTTACTCCATGCCGAGACTCGAGTCGGGCGACGCTACAAAAGGGAGTAATAAAAATCGATAAAATTTCGAAAAATCCAAAATTATATTATATTAAAATAAGTTTTAAAATTTTAACGAATATTTGTTAGATCATTTTCACCACAAGTCACGAGTCTGCCTGCAATGTTTCAGCTCGATTGGATCACGGAAAAAGGGTTAAAAATCGATCCAAAGTTTTTTCGGCAGATAAGCGCGAGCAGACAAGCCGACAGCAGACGCTATGAGTTAAAAGAAAGGGAGTAAAAAGAGCAAATGAAACAGTAAGCACAAAATACAGTCACCATGAAATACGAATTTAATCATAAATATTATATTATGAAAAAACTTCAGCAAATACAAGATAAACAAAATAACAGTACCCGGAGCACCTGCGATGTTCATAACTTAATGTTGTCACTTTTAAGAATTCCTATTGGTTAAATATCATTTGTAAAACCGCCGTCTTGGCTTTTGATTGGCCAGTCGTGAATTCATATGAAAAATTCGTGCCGCGTTGCGCGCGTATTTCGTTGCATAACTAAAATTTCACCTCCAAAACGCACAAAGAAATATAAATTCAAAAATCTAAATGAATGTTTCGAAAAAATGTATTTTTAGTATAGTTTTGATAGCGACAATGTTTTATATGTTAATAATAATGACAAGAGAATATCCTGTTTGCGTAATTTTTTTTCCTAAAATATGTGACAACAAATTTCTGAAAAGATTTTTTTGTTTTTTCGTTGACATAACTTGCTCAAAGATTCTAAGGCAGTGCGTTTTGAAAAAATCTATTGTACTGTAACTATGGTTCATGTTGTCAATTGGTGGACAAACAGAATTTCTATTTAATAATGATATGATGATAATGTGTAAAAGTGTTTAGAAACAGAATGGGTTAACAAATGCGAAAGCAGCACAAGACAGGGGAATATGGCAGCAGTCTTTTTTTAATTTATTTATTTAATTAATCAAATATATATAATATTTGATTACAATGATACCTTAAACATATTTACAATTCTTTTTTTTTGTGTATATACCTATATACCTCACCAAAAAGAATTACGATTCTTGTGTGTGGTGAGGGATAACCTCTTAAAATCATACAGGTAGGTAATCTAATTTATTAGATAATAAGAAAGGTAATACATTATTTATCTAATATATCAAAAATCTTAATTAATAATACAATACAATAGATTAAAGTAAATAATAATGTAGAACAACTCGTATCAGAACCAAAAGAGTTGTCGAGTCTTTGGGTCCCCTGACCCTACTAGGATAAAGGAATGAAAATTATGATGGTCAATAATATTGGTAGCGTAATTATAGCATTATTAGAGTTCCAATATCATCGTAATTAACTATCTTTTATCCATCCGAGGTGCCCTTCTTTTCTCTGTCCATTGTCCACTTCGTATTTTCACCAAATTTGATGATTTCATTAGTCTTATTGGTCTCTTAATGCCTCACGAGATGGCCGTACCATGATGAGGACCACTAGATGACTGCATTCGTCCGGCGATTCTAATAAATAAAACTATAATATACTAGGCTTCGCACAAGAAGATTTTTAGTAACTTTTAGTCATATTTCATCAATTTGTGTATTAATCTTAACACGTAGATATATGTCGTCACGTAGATATATGACTTAACACAACTAACTTAACTAACAGATATATGTCGTCACTTATTTATATAACTTTTTAAGTTCTACAACTTTTCTATAGAAAGTATTTAAATATCTCTCACCGTTAAGGCAGCGTTCGCAAAAAACGATTGCTCAACCATTTTTTCATCGAGTTCAGTTGTAAAATAGGTCACCACGAAAAGCCCTTTTATTTTAACGGAATAATATATAACCTATACCCACTCTGAAAGTCTATTCTAAATATTGTTGAAAGAATTTTTGAAATCGGATGATGTAAACAGTAGTTTTGGAGATTACCTCTTATATGCAACTTACAAATTTAACCTCTTTATATATTAGTACAAATAATTATCTTCATCTCATCATCACTATTGGCTCTATAATCCCTGGTGGGTCTTGGCCTCTTCAAAAGTCTTCTACATATCTCGGTCTTGTACCAGATCTTTCCATTACTGGATCTACAATACAGATGCGTCTTTGAGAACATTGTCGCTCCTTTTCAATTATGGCTTTCCTAAGCTCCTTCTTCCTATTTGTCTTGAATTTCCAGAAACTTTGGTACTTGTTCAGTCCATAGTCCGGTCACAAGTCCGGTCCAAAGATCGGTTCACCTAAAAATGTTATTTTCAAAAACGTCCAGTTCCTTTTAGTCAGTATCCGTGTCCCAGCTGCGTATGTGAGGACTGGTCGGGTGAGTGTTTTTTACACTAATATTTCAGTGTTCAGTAACAGCGATTTACGCTCCTATTCATGTTTGTTACTTTATTACCTTACGCCCCTGATATTAAGATTATATTATTCTAAAATGTCTAACTTATTTTATAATACTTCCGTCGGAACATGCTTTTGCGATTTTGGAAAGCCGAGTGGGGCTACGCTCCGCATTTTTTCAATAGGTATTGTCGCAGCGCCCTTTCTGTTTTAATTGCAGTCGTGAAAATGCATATTTTTGAGCCTCGTTTCTTTGGGTGTGAGGCTCGGCTCAAACGGCACACTAGCGCCACCCGGCGGCGGCCGAGAGGGGTAAAAGCCCGCCTAGTGATATTTCTGTATTCGTATTTGCATTTTTACATAATACATGTGTGCAAAATATTTTTACACAAAGGGATAAAGTAGATGTACACACGTACGAGCGCGCTCCATAGGCAACTAACTGCGAGGAACTAAAGATATGGGTACCCTCTTCTCTTCTCCTGCTGTGCGAGCTTTCATACGAGCGCAGCAGTGGATTGTCGGCAGGAGAATGCAACGTAGGTGCACGTTGCATGCTTTTATTCAATGCCTCTTGTTTTTCCTGTATTTAATCGCATAGGAAACAATTACTCTCAAATTTATAGCTACAATAATAGCCATGTAGAGGAAAATGTCTGCGGGCAATGGGAGATATTAGATACGCATTTTTCTCGAAGCCTTTTGCGGCCGATCAAAAATCAAAGCTAACATTTATCATTTACAATCTGACAAAATGCATTTGTTAATACAGATGCACTAGAAATCAGCGTGTACACATAACTCATATATTATATAAAATTGAAACGTACCTACACGTAATGCAACATTAACTCAGCTGGTAGTTATCTCAAGAGTGTCGCGACAGGAAAGATCAACTGTCGCATGCAAACTAATTTTGGATATACGACCTTAGCAGTACCCAGAAGTGAGCTTTGAGCTTTAAAGTTTTATTCCGAAATAATAACGAGAAGCTTGTGGACATCTTTGATTTAATTGATTTGTTTTTATTCGAAATACTGGATCATTGGAACTGTTAAATATGAAAGTTTTAAATACAAATTATTTAAAATCTGCGTAATACAAATGTTTCGGCAGACTCGATAAATAATTCAGTCCTGTTAATATTTTCTTTCGCTAAAATCTTAAACATATTAAATCAATCATATAATTGATTGAAGATCAAATATTCTGGTGCTAACTCTTATGTATAAAATAGAAATTATTAATTATTTAGGTATTGACAACTATACCTGTGTAAAGGTAGCTGTTACCATAATATTAAGAGAAGAGGAAAAGAGAAAGAGCAAATGAATACCCGAATTCATATTTCTTTCGATTTCTTTACTTTTTTCTTCACAAAATTGACTCCAAATCTATCAATAATAATACCGGCAGTAATTTTGTCTTAAAAAATTAGCTGAATCAATAAGAAAAATTATACAGGATATCTATTTATCAAAAAAAAATATGGTTTCCACGCGATACTAATTTTCTTAGATTAACAATTTAAAAGCTGAAAAAGATCGAAACAGACGCTGTATAGTTTTGACATTGCTTCAGTGACCTAGACTACTTTGCTGGAGGCATAACAACCTTTTGAATTCAATAGATAATTTTGATACCAAATATTAACAGTATCATCGTATGGTATGCATTATATACATTATACGCATTACTAATTATTATTGTTTTTTTTCACTTTTCTTCGTTATAATCACTGAATTTTGAAAAAAAAAAATTAGAAAGAAAAAAAAACTTTCTTACTTATATCATTACTATTTAGGCTTCTATAAATGATACATTCGTTATTTCATTTCGGAATAGCTTTGTTTTTCAGTTGCCATTTCGCAATAAAAAAATTTTCATCGAAAGATGTTTTTTTTTAAAGTTTTTTCCTAAAGCACTGTTGGGTGAAATTTTAATATGAAATTTAGTAAGAAATACGCGCGCATCATGCGACGAAAGCTTTCACCACATGAAGTTAGCCGTCAAAGAAAGTCAAGTGTACATATTTCATATATGTATTGGCTTCACAATTTCAATTTTTGGACCCAGACTGCGAACGTAGTAAGTGCAGGATGAAACGCGCAAGCGTATGCTATCCCGCTTTGTTCCAAAGCAAGATTTATAACATAGCACGTGGTTTATTTACATATGCGCGCGAGATTCTAATGTCGCACTAATATATAGTTAAATTTGCAAAGCAAATCGAAAATCCGTCAATTTGACGGGTGTCGTAAATCTAGTGTTAGCTGAGACTGACACCGCGTCGCGTGACGCTCTTTTATTTATAGGTAAATTCTTTCGATTACTACCTAGTCGTTTCGAGAGACTTGTGGAGCATTCCAGACGTTAATAGAGTAACCTCTTTATTACCCTAAACTAGTATTCCATAGGGTTGTTGTCAGCATAACCGAGCGATAAAGATTTTGATATTCAAAAGGTTTTGACTTTAATTCTATCATCTTATTACAATATGTTACTCATTTATTTGTCGTTGGTCCTGGACAAAATGAAGTATTTCCACTGTTGAACATCTATGATACATTTTAAAAAAGAGAAGAAAACATTTCTATTTCACCACGCAACGTAAGCGTATCCATTAAAACACTCGACTTTCAGGGTTAACAACAGTTGACTCTCAGACTCTAGGCTTTCTGAAAGTACCGATTGAAACAAATCGTAGACTTGAACAGGCGAGGGGGTGAGTATGGGGATGGATAAAATTCAATAGTCGTAAATGTACTATGGTTGCGTGCACTAACTTTAAAAATAAGTGCATTGTGCTTGTACTATTTTTATAAGTGGGTAAGATATCGTGGGATACTTGTGAACAAAGGATATATTAATGTGAAAAATCTTGTGATTAAAGTATGTAACGTTAACTAAAAATTAAAATTGGAGGAATAGACTTAATAATAACACAAAATAAATATATGGGAATAACTAATTAAGAACTAATGCGAAAACAAATTTAACGGATAAGTATTTGCAAACAGGATTTTATTTTCAGAATATTTTGAGTTTGTTCAAATCTTTCAGAACAGTGCTGGATTTTTGTCACAGAGATATTATTAATCAATTAATATATATTACAGATATCTCACAGAGACGAAACTGTATTTCTTGTGGGAAAGTAGGTATAGAAGTCATTTGGGTGTACATAGGACTTATGACCTATCGTATGGTTGGCTTAAGTGATCACTTTACACAATTTGTTACACACTTTACACATTGTGTAAAGTAATCACTTAAGCCAACCATACGATAGGTCGTAAGTCCTATGTACACCCAAATGACTTCTATACCTACTTTCCCATAAGGAATACAGTTTCGTCTCTGTGAGATATCTAGGATTTTATTTTATTATTGATAATTATACTGCCAATGAGATTCTGTTACTAAAAAAAAAATATTTCGTCCCAAACCAAACCCTTTTTATATTTTTAAACTTATTCTAAAAAAAACATTCAAAAAACGTTTTTTTCTAATAAAGCGCGACATTATTGTCATTGTGACATTTTTAGTTTGACTATGGTGTATTTAGTTTCATCCTTTCATAATTGTTTCAAAATTAACAAACTCCAATACTTTTTTAAACAAGCCTAATGTATGTATTGGATTTGGGTCGTGTACTAAGAAATGTACGTTATTCATGTCTATGCATTTTGGTGTCATATATCTGTGGTAAAGATTTACATACCGTTGGGTGGCCTACCAACATTTTCAAATTTAATTTCATGATAAGCGCAATGTCATACCATGACAGTTGATATACGCAATCTACCATATCTTTGTAACCGGATCATAAAAATCAACACACCCCATACGAATATAATATCCTTACAGTATGACGCAGTTGTGGCATAAATGATAAATGCTTACTCGTGTGTGCAATCCAATATGTAAGTATCTAATTTAAACTTCAAGATAAAGACAAAGACAGTGGCGTTGTTTCATTAGTAATTAATAACTAAAGGAAGAAAATTGAGTGAGTATCAAAATAATCTTTTCATAAATATATTCAAACATCGCGTGTGTATGTGTAATGTGTACAGTTCAGTAGGCTAGAAGTAAGGTATTCAAGAATGTTACACATGTTGATTAACAGTTTTAGAGTATATTTTTGTGGTCAGTTAATAGGTAGATAGAATTTTTTTAAATAAATTTTTTAGCTTTTTACGGATTTCAAAAAATACGTAAAATTTATCGTTTCCTACATTTTTATCGTTTCTACTCTCTAAACTCTAAACCAATATTCAGTTTTACGTTTTTTTAATTAATGTAACAATAAGCAGTTTCTAATCATGAGACTAATTCCAGAATTATCAAAATTGAATCCCGAGACAGATATTGGCTAAGAATAAGATTTTCTAGTCATTTTGGGAACTTGGAGACTTGGCTTATCTTAAGAAAGTATACACTGGAAGGTGGTCCTTTTAGAAGTCTTCACAATCGATGAGCCTACAAGCGAGGAATTTTTAATTGTGTATTTACAATATGTTAAACGCATAATTTTATAATGTGCTTTACAAATTGTGAATACACAATTGTAAATTCTCAAATACATGATTTATATCACCCATACACAAGTATTTTTTTTTAAATATTTCATATTGGTTCAAGCATGTTGTTATCTGATGCATTAATTATTTCATAACTTAGAAAAATTTACATTACATTAACATTACGAAAAAGCTTGTTTTTTCTTTGAAAAGTCTTTGACTGGTTTCTTTAAACAACGTGCATAATAAACGAGATGACATCCAATTGTTTTCTCAAGTTTATTACTCTTAAATCTAATTTCCAATAGGTAGACGTATTACTTGAGGATGTTATTCTGTTTGTTCACGTTTCGCATAAAATATTGTAAAATCAATAAGCTCAATGTTAAAAAGTAATATACTGCATTGATGGAGTTACGTATCAATAAATAATACCTGACAGAAAATTATATGTCTGTCCTAATAACTTAACCACGATAGAAAACAAGTGAGCGATAAAGTTTCTGAATGTTTTGTACGTTTGCAGTATCGATTCGCGGTGGAATGATTCATCAGGGCGAGCGCGGACCTTTGCAGGGTTTTGCAGTTGCAGAATTCAGGATACTTGCAGGATTCGATTCGGTCCTTGCGGGCAGCTGGCCATTAGCTCGTGCAGAGGCCCGCGAGGGTGGCGCCGCTCCCCCGAAAGCCTGTATTTCATTATCTGGACCGAAGGGAGCAGGGTGGACTCGCCGGCGGGGAGGGACCATGACACCTCACCCTCGATCACCCATCAGATCGCGTAGCTTATGCGTGGTTGTGTATAAATTTATGACACTAAAGATAACGTACTGGAATGGCCATTTGCATACTGTTTCATAACGGCCACGTTCGACGTTCCGTGCACGTTGTCAAATATTCATTTGTTAACGTATCGTTTAAATTTCTATTTATTTGTTAATGGGTACATAAAAATCAGAAAATGTAAAATATTTCTTCTTGTTTTTTAAGAAAACAGTTTAACTCAGTTTAGACTATAGCGCAAAATATTTTGAGAAGTAATTAAAATCACACACTTGAAATTTGAAGGGCGAGAAAATCAAAATTGATAAAAATAGTTCAATTTTTGGGTTCATTTTCCTATGAGGTCTTAATACATCTTATTTTCTCAAGTCTGTGTGTTTTTATGACGTTTCTTCTTCTTCTATAGCAATTGGGCCTCATGACACAGACAAAAGTGTTCCCCATTTTGTTTATGGAATATAATACAAACTGAAACGTATTGTAATTTACTGTATATTAACGTGCGATAGAGAGCACGTTCTAAAGTAATAATAGGATATTATACAACTTTGTGGTTATTAGTAACAGACCAAGAAAGCATGTTTTGAGAAGCATCACGTCCAATTTCAAACCAGCTCCGACACTCTTCACAAAGCGAACCGTCTATGATAATGCTCTTATCTGGTAATGTAGTAGATTTGATAAGTGTATTTTATCCAAATATTTTTCTTTAGTTAGAAAAGTGGAAAAGTTTGAAAATACATATTAATTTGTATAATTAACAAGAATATATTTTGTTTACACCACTAATAAAAATGCCAACATGTTTTGGGGCTGATGGTCCCTTAATCAGAATACAACGTATACTTAAAATTTTAAAATCGAAGTACAGATATTGAACAAATAAAAAATAAATATATGAGAGATGACGAATAATGTAGATAGGGATAAATATAAGGGAGAGGAATGAATAGTAATATAAGACAAATTTAAAACACAACTATTTGCAAAAATAACTTATTGAAGAAAAATAATTTTTTTTATTAAGCAACAAATTTACTGTGTATGTCAAAAGAATTATCACGGAATTTTTGTATGATAATATCTCCTTAAAATAATAAACATATCAAAGCTACAATCACAAAAGCTATTGAAACATTCATTGTAAATAACATTGTAAAATTGCGTTTTACAATGATTTTGAATGAAAAATTTTCTAAGGAATCGAAAATGTACTGACTACTGACGTTTGAAATTAACGATTTTTTCCCTTTTAATAAATAATCTAAAGAAAATAAACAGAATCTCCCTTATGCACAATTTGCATCATGGGTATAAGAAAAATCATTATTAATCTCAAGGGTATAAATTTTAATTTCTTTATATATTTGTACCTTATCAAATGTATTATCTTATATTTCCAATTAAATAAGTATCGTGATTTTTAAGAATGCAAGAAGTCTTCTATCTTCTTCTTTTATGTATGTAAATTGAGGATTGAAAAATCAATGGTAGGTTTTTTAGTAGACCCACAGGGGAAGTTATCTAATAAAAAATAAACGATTTATTTAATCTGTTAAGATTCTTTGTTGAACGAGAGTGAATTGGCTGTGAGTAATAGTATTAAATATAGGTATTATTCATTATTTTATAAAAATCTCAAACCCTTATCATTAATTAAAAGACTTTAATAAAATTGCCATTATTTTTCACACGATCGTACCACCATGACAGATAGTATTTTTTTTGTTTTTTTAGAAATAAAAATGATATAAAATTATTTTATTCATTGTATTATGTAACCCGCTCTTCAAACATTGTTTCCTGATACATATGAAACAGGTAACTTCCGAAAATATATAAATTATAGATTCTATTTTTACTAAATCTCATCTCAAATTACAGAAAAACAACTCTTTATTCTTCTTTCAAATACTTAATTCACTTTGAAGGTATATGATGTTTGTAAAAACGCAAAAATAAGTTTAGTGGTAACTGTCTATTTGGTTTCGATAAAAAATTAACCGTCATAATAAGATGATAATTTTTATTAACTTTTTTGTGCAATTTTTGCATGTTAAACGATTTGATTAGACCTTTAGTAGGAACGCGCTTAAAAGTATTGTGCATTTTTTTCCACGTTTTTTGTTGCGCGAAAGCTTTGTTCAAAATATTCCAATTCAACGTGGTTTTTATTCAATAAATGCGCGCACTTATTGAACAAGTTGTCATGCTTATTGCCTATATCGCCGGGCGTCGCGTCGCGTCGGTCGCATTGAAAGCAATATTTCAGGGATGGCAAACACAAAAATGATCACTTACCACCGATTGCCACGAAATATTAAAATTGGAATTTCTAAAAAATATTCGATATATTTTTAATGCTACAGCGGGAATGAGACAAATTAATACACAAGCGAAGCCACACCACAAAAACAGCCAGGCTTGAAAAATTTCAAAGATAGATTGAATCCTCACCGGAAATCGAACCTGGTACGACATGCTCACTGGACTACAAGGGATTTAAAAATTAACTGGTTCGGATGTCATCATTGGATCTACAAACTTTTGGTGTGTCTTGACCTCATAAATAATTTTCCATCACTGATCTCCATCGCATGCCACCTCTTTCAAGTTTTGGATTAGATTTTTTTAATAGATTTTTCACTAAGAGAATGCATACCTTAGATAATCTAAGGTGCGAATTTTACTCACAACTCTGGGTTTTCGCAGTCTCTCAGAGATTCCCGTTTTACGTCTCACTTCACGCTTGTTGTGGGTCAGATGTTAAATGCCAGTCCACTGATCATTTAGATTTCGTTCGTTAGCTAAGCGATTTTGAATCTTGTCAAGATCACTGTTCAACTGAATGAACGTTTAAAATTTAATACCTAAGTTTTCAAAATAAATATTTGTATATAATATCTGCAGGTATTTACGATTTAAGTTTGTGCGCACCTGTCGGGCCTCGCTGTCAAATCGAAAATCGTGTACGCGGGTTTGAGTCTTTTTCGCTTTCTATCAATCACACGTGTACATGGTATTGAAAAACATGTCAACTAAATCTCTGAGATATCTAATTGTGTCTCATTTCGTGTGCACAACACATTGTAGTTGCATCTTAGCTTTGGCCTTCCTAAGCTCCTACTTCCAGTCGACCTAGTTGTTCAGTAGTGGCTTCAATGATACCAAGTCTTTATACTTCAATAAACATTGAGATGCCTATTTCATACCAAGTTAAAATAATAACTGAAAAAAAAAATGCTTCACTCCTAATATTCGATAGTCTCCTTCTAAGCTGCTGCCTTATGTTATTGGACCTTCTAGGTGGTGGGTGCACCCGTATTACACCCGTTTGGGGTCTCCTCGATTTCTTCATCCAGCAAATGCGCGCACTTATTGTGTGTGGCTGAGCGCACTGTCATTTCGACTCGAACATTGATTCTCATCAATCATTTGATGGCTTAAAGAAATGTTCTCAGAGCAGGCATACGAAAAAATGTTATGCCTACTCTATTGAACTTGTAATCAATGTCATCGGTGATAGAATGGATCGGCAAAACGCTTTACATCTTTGTATTTACAATCAGGATACTTTGCCGGGAGAATCCTATATTAGAGTAACAGGTCATAAGATAATTTCGGGACAAATTTTAGTTTTGAAGTTGTGGGATACTTGATTTAAATATTCCTTTTGAGCTACGCAAGTAAAGGCTCCAGTACACAGTTTCACATGTTTATTAATACTTGCATTACTCAAGTACATAGTACAAGAAACTTTCGATCAAATCTCAGAGATTAATGCGAATTAAGGTCTACTGTCTGTACTCGTACATGACTGACTACCACGATGGCGCAACGAGTTTAGAAGAGTTGCAACAGATTTATATGAAAGGCTAGCGACAATAACTCCAGAGACGCCTGTATCCTGTAGTATAGACACAAAGACTCAAGATGCATATATTAATATATAAGTACATATAATACATACCTACAAACAAACGAGTTTTACATTAATTTTGAGTATGATCAAATGTTTGGGAACACAATTACTGAATTTAATCCCATTGTGAATATAAGTTGATTTTAAAGTAGGCTGAATAATTTTCAGGCGTATTCTAGTGTATATGTCTAAAATTTGGACAAATGTTATATATACTTAAAAAAAGAACATTTCTCTATATCCCATTTCATGGAAATGGCAAATTTAAGATGGTGATAACCTAGTTGTATTGAACAGAGTAAGCGAGGCACAAAAATACCGTATATACAAGTATCCGATTTGATAGATGTGGTGGTCGATCATGGGTGGAAATGGTGAGCGTTACTTTGTGGAAAGTAATCACTTAAGTGATGACAGTCCATAAGCCCTGTAAATACCCAAAGAATTCCATACTTTTTCATATAAATACACGGCTTTGTCTCTATGAGGCATCTATAATTTATCAATAACTTAAAGTCTTACTGGCCCGCGCATGTAATAATTACACAATTAAAAAAATTTATATCTACGGTTGACTCTGTTGCAACCCTTATTTCAATCTCTATCAAACGCTTGTCCAAGGTGATATGACTGGAGCGCATGACGCGTTATCGACACCAATGCTATACCTGTACTTAAATTACACCCGATTTATGTAACAAAAATACGCAATCTCACGTTTGTTAAATATAAGTTAATTCTATCATGTTTTCCAAATGAATCTATGTAAAATTGTTATTTCGTTAATAATAATTCAATCATTATTTTAGCTAACCAAGAGTTAGCTAATCATAATACAAGAATTGAAATATTAAATAGCTTAAAATGTAATAGATGATTTGTTTTAATTCCACCATCATTATAAATCATCATTATGATTTTGAAGCTTTAGGACAAGGTATCATTAGTTTTTGGTCATGGAATCAACATAAGCATCTTTGTTCGGTAATTGAAAAACAATTATTAGACACAAATTAGATCAATAAAATCAAAGATGTAGGTACAAAAATGTATATTCCATCAATAAATATTCTAACCCAGATTCTATTGCAAAAGAACTATTTAAATTTTACGAATTTAGGCATTAAATTATGTTTGATCCTTGTAAGTGATTATTAATTCCCAATCTGTAATTGTAATTTCACAATATAATTTATTTTAATTAAAATGTGTTGATACTTATAACCTTAACTATATGGTATGCTTACAAATTAAGCGTTAAATGATATTTGAAATACTTTGTATAATTTAATTTTGTTTTTAAATAATAGCACACGACGCCTTAGATAAGTTGATTTTAAAAGCGCCACCCATAAAATGGCTCCAGTGGCTGCAATCTTTCTAGGTCAATTCTATTTGCTTTGTTATTTGCGCTTGAAAATAAAAAAATATGCTGTGTTAATAAATGCATTTGTGCGCTAAGAGTTTACAAAAGGTGGCTTGTATACACAAAGCTTCGAAAGCTAGGTGTACCATTCGAGAACTACTTTAAATCTAAACTTCGATTATCATATATTAAAAAGTAATTGTAACCTCTCAAAACTGTAGGAGAACAGTGAAATAAAAAAATTAAAATGATTGTTAATTTTGATTTATTAAAAACTTTTTATGATTTTTTTAGTTTTTATATACTTGGAGTATCTTATCATCTACTGGTTTTGATACCACTGTATCTATGGCACTAAATTTTAATGTTGAAATAAAGGAATATTTAAGATGTCTCAGTAATATAAATAATTTCTCGGAATTCGTAAACCATTTTTAGAGAGAGGCCACACATTTAAAAAAGAGAAGGGTATTAAGATTCGTCTTATAAATAATAGAGGCCTTAGATTGGATAATTGAGAAATATTAAAAATCAAGAAACTCTTGAACATAAAAGCCAATCTAAATTTAGTTAAATTTTACAAATACTTCGATATATTCCCCGTTCTTGTCAATCTCTCGCACCTACACCACAACTATAGGCACGCTCCCGTTCAAAATAAAGTTTAATAATTATAATAATTAGTATGCGTTCGTCCTAACAGATTTACAGTGGTATCGAAACCGGTAATTTTTAGTTTGCTTTTTACTAAGTTTTTAGTTGATTCATATTAATAATTACGTCTACAAATTTAACGCTATAAATATCCAAAATATATGAAAATGATGTTTGTGTAATTAAGGTTTTTAAACATATTCAAAGCACATTAAATATCAAAATAATCGTTTCGTTTAGAAAACGTATGCAAATGAAATTAGGCACTGTTGTGGGTCACTGTAGCTTAATCCATAAAACTCTCCTCTACTCGTAACATAAAATGCCGGGTTCGAGTCTCGGCGATGGTTATATTTTTTCGATAGGTAGATATTTCCTGTGACAGACGCACTTAACGACCATCTTGTTTATCGACCGTTATCATATGCCTGCGCCCATTGTATGAGATCCATCAAATCTCTCGTTACTTCAGAAGGAAAGAAACACTTAATGTTTAAGACGTGTCGCGTCGTCTACCTCTAGCGTCATGTGAGCGGCCGTCGAGCTGTAGATGACGTTAGGAAGCACCCAACATTCCTATCTTAATTTATATTGCGCATTATCTATTTTCAGTTAGTATGTTCATTGCGTCGATCGATCGCACACCACGCACATTTATAGAACATTACATGTTTCTTCTAGTTTGGGTCTTCTGGGGTATTATGCCGTGTTATTACGACCTTTCTGGACGACATTTCGTATCCCATTGCAGGGTCCATCATCAGGGCTGATGCCATGATGTGATAACATCAGCCCAGATCGTAATAACACGGCATTATACCCCAGAAGATCCAAACCAGAAGATTCTGATTGGCCGTGAAAACCTAAGAACATTACATGTTTCATTAAAATAAAATTAAAGTGTATCATTTTACCCGAAGAAAGCGGTAAAAAGGCGATAAATCTTAACGATGCTGGAAAGAAAGTGAAGGCACGTATTTGACAAAGGGAGATATTCTTTTACCTAACAATTCGTTTAACGACCAGGTCGGTGGAACGAACCTGGCCGCTAAGTGAGAGCTAGCGATTAACGTTATTAATCTAAAATTGTTTTAATTATGTACCTAGAAGAATTGTAGGTACACCTTATAGCTACTACGATAAAACCAAAGCTTAAAAACGTAATTGCATTAAAGTGAAATTGTGATCCAACTAGGCAGCCCTCTATATACAAGGATGGCTAGTCCTTCACGCGTGGGCGAAGTTGCCGAAACGTCATTTATTTTGCTCTTCATTTCCTTTTGCATTCAATTTGATTTTTCAGGACTAGCATCAGGTTACGTAATCTTAAAATAATTCTTTAATACCACGTGTATACAAAATGTAACTGTTCAAAAAAAATTATTACTTGAGAAACAAGTTTCCAATTTCTTTTGCGAAAATTTAATGTATTTTTGCAAAGATATACAAAAAATCTATATATCGAAAATATGTTTGGTTACTATGCAGGTACGAGCCTGGAATTTTTACTTTCCTGAGAACGAATTTCGCCGCAGTAACTATCTACGATTACGAAAAATTTAAGACACCTAGTATTGTATAAATGATATATCTATTATTCCATTTTTAAATAGTTTTATATAGTAAATCTAACAATTTTGAATTAAAACAGGAATATCATAGATACAATAATAATTTTTAATGAAAGCACAATACCTATATTGTTGCATTAATAAAACGTGATTCAATGATATTAAAAAAATGGAAACGATCAGACAGAAATACATAAAAAATATATCTATTGAAAAAATTTTCTCTCCGGCAGAAAATTCCATCACTATACAATGTGTTTCGAATATTTTTTTTTTAAAATTGTTCATCGATTTCAAATCTAAGTAAAAAAACTGATAAAATTATACAAACGGTGAAATTTATATGTTTTATTTGAGTATTTTTATAACTAAAAGTATGCAGCCTTGTTGGTTGGAACCCTCCGCCACCAACATTCACACAAACAATCACCAATTCAAACATAATATATTACGAACTCTCACATCCAAAGGCTGGAAACACTTAGCTTGTTCCAGTGTACAGTTTTAATACATTTTTGGATGTGCGTACATACGTACATAGACACCGACAATTTGAAGCCTTTATTTGGATATTCTCCCCTCACTCCCTGCCCCCACCGCCCGCCACCCCGCGCCGGTGGCAAGCATAAATTTCGTTGATTTTTTATGACTTTTTTCACAGTATATATCGATAGAGGGATGAATGGCGGATTGGGCAGGGTGGGGGTAAACCTTGCGCCGCTTGTATTAATCATTTAAAGAATAAACATACCTCCATATATCCGATGCTTTATCGTAAAACATTTCACGTGTTGGCTTCGTTTAAATTTTTATGGCAACGAGATTTTTTTTATGAATTTTTACGCTCTTGTGAGCAACAAAAAATGTAATTTATTAAATCTTGTTGTGAAGATGTAAATCTGTTATCGTCGAACAATGTATAGATAAATTATTTTTATGTTTTTTACACACATTATACAGGGTGTCTCATAGCTAGTAACAAAAACTTTACAAATGAGTCGAAGAAATTCGAGCAACCGCCTAATGTCAAGAGTTATGGAGATACGCAATATCAAATTTGGCATTTTTTTTTCAATATTCCTGACTTATTTTTTGCAAAAAGTCTGTTCTGGTCTCAGAGCGATCATTCGTAATCATGGCCTAATATCAATAGTTATATATGCAATATCAAATTTTGCATTTTTTTTCAATATTTCTGATTTATTTTTTGCAAAAAGGTCTGTCCTAGTCTCGGAGCGATCATTCGTTTGACAGGACAGAATATCACATGTTCATTATTTTACCTCAATTTCAATTATTGTATATATTCGTTATATTATTAAGCATATCAATAGCAACTTCGATCATAATAAGTTTGTTAGCAAGTGCAAAGATTTTTTAAAATTAACGCTTTATTATTATTGTCGTCCGTCGTCGTGTTTTTGAAATTAATCGCGAATAGAACGTTTGATCATTTGGCGTATTTGTAAAACAGATTTTTAAGAATGCTACACAAAAATATTCCCCCATTTACTATCTTGAGTACCTACCTACCTACCCTGGTACCTTATTAACCCACTTCATACAACCCTTCGAAGTGCTGTCGGAGGGACTGGAGTAGAAATTCAAACACGCAGGCTTTTGTTGACTGTAAGGGTGAACGATGATGATAGCATTAAAAAAAAATTACATACCGATGTTTTAAAATACTCCCAGAGGCACTTCTGTGTCTAAACGCCGAGCAGCAATGTTTCATTTGTCAAAAACTTATTTAACATTATATAAACGTAAATGTATCATTTATATCATCATTTTTAATCATTAATTTTACAATTATTAGTTTCATAGAAATTAACCAATCTACAAAATAAAACGATTTCAGAATTTCAGCGTTGAATAGTTTTTATATTCTAAGGAAAAAAACTTAAATTATAAAAAATATTATATTTTTCTTGTGTGCAATCTTCAGAATATAAAATTGTACAGAGGTAAACTAAATTAGGTGAAGGGATTGTGTAACAGTTGAATGTCCCCACTCGCGTATATTTAAGACACATTAATTTTGCAGTTATTCTTATAATTCTAAATTCTATTCTAAATTCTTCATTGGACCTATTTAATCAAGGCACTGCATATTGTGTTTTAAATTTGTTGCTGTTGTTGCGTTTTAATTAAGTAGCTGAAATCAGGAATATCGACCAAGATTTTGATTTTTTTGTATTAATTTTAAAATAACAATATATACTCTTTCGATTTATTGAAGTAAAAAAATTAAGTTATCAACTATGTAAAAAGGGTAGAAAAAACCTACACAAGCCATATAATATTTTTTATAAACAATGCTTCTTAAAACATAAATTGTAAGTTAACCAACTGGCAGATTTCGCAATAATTCTAATTCTTACTTTGTGATATCGTTGCCACTACTTTATGCAGTCATATAAGGCTCACAAAGTGGAGCAATTGTCTTCATTTTTAAAACATGGCTGGTTGGGTAATTTAAATAATTTAGTTTTTGTCCTTTTAGGAAGATATCCGCTTTTAAAATATATGGAACCGATGAATAAATAAATTGAAACATATTTTTCCATATAAAAATACGCTCGAAAACAATAATAACATATAATTAATAAAAATATACTTTGTTTTTTCACCAAAATGGTCCCTTCGTCAGAATACAATGTATACTATCAAATTTAAAATCAAAAATCGTAGTATAAAACAACAAAATAAAAAAATAATATATGGAAATGAACAATAATTAAATACTTACATGAATAATCATTAGATACTAACACGAAAACAATATAATGGATGGAAAGGTAAGGAAGAGGCATATGTCCAGCAGTGAATAGATGAAGGCTGAGGAAGAAGAAGAAGAAGATGATGAAAACAAATTTCAAATACATCTCTTTTTAAAAATGGCTCGATTATTTATAATATTTAATTTACTATTAAGACTTTTTCTTATTTCCAAAATTTTTAATTTACTAAACTGCAATTCTGTATATTTATATGTAAAATTTGTAAACCTTTGATATTATCAAGAACAAGCTTCAGCTATTTATTATATTTATCCGTTTATTGGTAAAATATCCGTTAAGATCGAATTTTACTTATTTCAATGACTTGCTTATATCCTTGAAAAAGATTGCATCGACCGATACAAATGGTAAATTGGAAGAGGCAGTTCTCATGAATAAGGAGAGTGCTACATAATTCTCCAATAAAGGTAGTTGATTTTTGCGAATTACGCTCAGTTGATATCATTTCTTGCATCATCCCGATAATAACTGTTGGATACCAAAATATAATACTTGAACAATCTATGTTTCTCTGTGTTGTCCCATAATGTCCCATGTCTACATAATTCTCCAATCAAGGTTGTTGATTTTTGCGAATTATGCTCAGTTCATATCATTCCTTGCATCATCTCGAAAATAACTGTTGCATACCGAAATATAATACTTGAACAATCTATGTTTCTCTGTGTTGTCCCACCTTTATCCACTCCTTCTCCCCCCCTAACGCAGGAGACCGTCGGCGAAGTAGTTGGCTCTTTTCTATGGTTGTTGGGCAAAAAAAAACCGTGACAGGGTCGGCTGTGTGTATTTTGTTGCCGCTTTATAACGAAATCATATTTTTTATTCGTGTATGTGCTTAGAACTAGATATCAATAACAATATATAGTCCATCAAGAATCTTCTCTTTTCTTCCAACGCATATCTGCGCTCGCACAATTATTAATTAAAAAAAACACAAAGTCAAGCAATTTTCAGTTTTGTTAATAGCAAAAGCAGTAATGTCCACTACTAGATTGCAAACACAGCAATTATTAAAATATTTATTTATACATGTATATAAAAGGTAAATTTAGGTGGCTATTATTTTCAAAATCTCATTTACAATAAGATGCCTAGGTTTCATAGATTGCAGGAAATTTCCTTGAGTAGTGACAGATTTTTTGTATTTATCTCCGAAACACCTAAATATACATTAAAGTTTTTTTATTTCAATCTGATCAATCGTTTTAAAGCAGCGGCTTTTATACATTTTTATTATCGTGAGTTTCATACGTTTTATAATATAATATATTAGGTATCATATAATTTAATATTTTAATAACATTTTTCTATTAAAGCTGGTATGATTTATTTTGTTGGGGCAGAGAAAATGATTTATTTTGAACAAAATATTACGAGCGTATTTTAGTAAGGGTCAACAATAAAAACCAATGCTTGAGTATTTCAATAGGAAAAACATTGGATTTCTGTACGTCGGAATTAAAATAAAACTCCTGAAGCAATAACGGTCACTGGCAGAAGTCCGTAAAACTCCGCCGATATACACAGTGACGTGTGAATTTTAGGACATAAAAAGCTTTTAATATAATTCACTGGAGAAGAAAAAACGTAACATTTTGAAAATATTGCGATCATTGATTATTTTTTAGCATTTTTCCGGAAAAAAGGTATGCAACATTTTTATTACAAAATCCGGTTTCGCATTTGTTTCAAAATATATGAAAATATATTCAGAATATTTTTGGTATGCTTAAAATTTTCAAGAACACAATACTAGATCATCATTAATTCAGATGTAGTATAATGTCTCACAGAGACGAAGCTATTTATATGTGAAAGGAAGTTTGGTAGTATTTGGGATTAAGACCTGAGGCTGAGAATTGATGAATGAATTGATGATGATGATGATGATGTGTAAAGCTATCCATTAAGCCAGCCACACGATAGGTCGTATACCCAATAAACATTTAAAGACTTTCATATCTACTTTCCTATATAAATAGCTTCGTCTCTTTTAGCCATGTAAAATATATCTTGATTATATTATAACTAGCTGTTATAAAAGTATCACTGAAAAATCAATATAATCTAAACTACTCGTCCAAACAATGTTGTGTAAACGGCAATTTCTATCTACATAAAATATATAAAATATCCCTGACGGTAAGAAAATTTATTTTGAAAATAATTTAACATTACATACTTAAACTACCCCCGACAGATTAAAATTAATTTTAAATATATATTTTATTCATATTTTATCAATTTGAAATTTTTGTTAACCTTAACATATAGATATATGACGTCATGGACTTTTTTAAAGAACTTTTTGAATTCTATAACTTCTTTATAGAACGTAATTAAATATCTCTTACCGTTAAGGCAGCCTTCATAAAAAATCGCTCGACCATTTTTTCGTCGACTTTAGTTATGTAAAATGTAAAATAGGTCACCACGAAAAATATTGGCGAAAGAATTTTTAAAATCCGATGAGTTGTTTCGGTTTTCGGTTTAGAGCTTACAAATTTACAAACTTTACCTCTTTATATATTAGTGTAGAAGATGTATAAAGTATATTGCAATTTTTAATAATCAAAGTTTGAATGCTTTTCACAAAATATAGATAGCGTGTTGAAATATTGACACACCACGCTTTGAAATATTTTGTACTTATTGAACTGGATACAGATTCGTGTTATTGTCAAATTTCACGCAATCTTTGAACCGAATGTTGCACTTTTCTAACGGTATTTCAATATTAAGTGCTGGGAGAAACTCGCATCTCTCGATCCTCCACTATTCTATTTGCTAGGAAAAAGGTTTACCTAAATTATTTAATTTATCTTAATTAACAAGTCATCCCTCTTGAGATAAATCCAGTAATCTCAGAAAATATAAAAATATTACAAAATGATTAGTTAACTCACTAGATGTAACTACATAAAAAATTTTTTCACTAATTTAATTATTTCTTGAATTACCCACATACATATTTTTTCGGTCTATTTGACATCATCAATATTCTACTCACTTTTTCAATATCCGTTAGCATATTGCACCGCTGTATGTATACGCAACGTTCAGCTTGTAAACTATACAATGCAGAGATTGATAAATTGTTATAGCATTGGGAGCATACTGCTTAACAACTGCTACGGATGATATTTTCAAACTACTCTTGCATTTCCCTAGTTTAAAACTAACTAACTAGACCGTTTCAATATGATATCAATTTCACGTCCTTTTCATAGTAAATTGTGCCAGTTTGAATATTCTGCGTATAACCAAGTTGGATACATGTTGGAATTTTTTCTATGCTTTTTAGAATATAATCCTACAAATGACGCATTAACTTTAAAAACTGTAATGAGGTTCATGAGTGACTTTTTTAGTCCCCCAGAGAATTTACCACAAAGCAATGGACATCATAGACCACTTCCCTTACTAAAAATTCATGTGCATTACTCACAAATCCACATTGTATTATGTTATATTATATCTCTACGTATATTAGTTTACTTGAGCATGTATGCGATTATACTACGTATTGCTGTATCCAGCATTAGTGGTGCTTGTGGCTTTTGCAGTGGTTTTATGTATTCCTTTTCTACCATCCCTTATCTGTGCATTGGTCGGCAACTGTCAAAGTAACATTTTATGTTAAATGTAAGAATGGCAGAAAGATTAACGAAATTTTAATTTAATAACAATGATAAATTAAATTACTTCAGTGTAATATACATTTAGCTAAAAAACTGAATCATAACATAGATAGTATTCTGCAATAATACAACAATATTAGATATTTTTCGCATTCGGATAAAGTATTGATTAATTGTAGTTATTAAAATACTTTGCTTGGCTGCTTAAACTATTTTTCTGGTTTGAATTGTTTGGGATATTCTGAGTGTTTCTACGAACTTTCTAGCCGGTAAAAACATGGCATATTACTGAAAACTCAAAGCAAAAACTTCTAAACGGCCATGCAAACCTAAGAACATTTTTAAACTATATTTGTTAATAAATATTTAATATTTCCTTTAAAAAATCTGATATTTTTTTCATTTTTGTAGTTTTACAAATTATTGTGAAACTTCATATTCTAGTTTACTGTTATGTTAGCTTATATTCCATTAGACCGTTTCTCTTTATTGGTAAAAAATATAATTGTAACATTAAAAAAAAGCAGCGAAGATATGCAAAATACTTAAGATGTTTATTGCTAGAAAGAAGATAAAAAAAGTATCAAAGTCACTTGCTGGACTTGTAAAAGTACACTTTACGTTAATATATATAAATTAACATTGCAGTTACTTTGTGGTGCAAGATGATTATTTTAATTTACAGTTGACTAAAATTTGTACAACACACACGTCACTAATATTATATCTAGAAGAGCAGTCTCTTAAAGTATTATGTCCCATCGGAGGTCGGTGATCGTACTGGCTACTCTATTCACCGCTGCGCGGAACAACTCAATCCAGTTATACTGGTGCCAGTCCCTCAAGTTATGCAGTCATGAGATGAGGCATCGTCCTACATTTATTATTAGTGTACAATAGGCGCCATGTTGCAAGTATAAAGTGTACAGATATACAGGGTTATTTGTAAAACATTAATAACCTTGCAGGACTATATTCCTCCCTTGATTATGAGCCGAAAATGTTCAAGCTATTGTGACCTAATATCAATAGTTAAGGAGATATGCGACATCAAAGTTTGCATTTTTTTTTCAATATTTCTGAATTATTTTTTGTAAAACGTTGGACTATCATTACAGTAACTTATATCGATTACAAAAAATTCATTCGTTTCAATATAAGTTAAATAAAATGAAAAAAACCCTGAAAAAATTCCAATTGGAATGTTTTTCAATTGGAATTCAAAGGTTTTTATTTTTTATTTGACTTGTATTAAAGGGAATGACTTTTTCATATTCGATATAAGTTACTGTAATGATAGTCCAACGTTGTACAAAAAATAAGTCAGAAATATTGAAAAAAAATACAAACTTTGATGTCGCATATCTCCTTAACTATTGTCATTAGGTCATAATAGCTTGATCATTTTCGACTCATAATCAAGGCAGGAATATAGTCCTGAGAGGTTATGAATGTTTTACAAATAACCCTGTATATATATATAAATAAATGAATAAATGTGGCGCGCTTCAGTTGTCAATCTTTTTAACCTTTCATCGGCACGACCTTTGGCTTTGAGCCGTGTGATTGTCCGCAGAGCGTCGCGTGTCAGTAGCCGGAGCCGATTGTGTCGCGAGCGACACTGCAGGCGCGCTTTCTGCCCCCCACCCCGCGCTGTGCTATCGTCATAATTACAACCTAGCTACCCGAGGGGTTGCTCCTACCCTCGGGAAGTCCTACCAGTTTGCATCCAGCGGAATGGGGATCGCACTAATCAAAGGATTATGACCAAAGCAGTGCGTAGTTAAGTTGGCGATGGGAACTGCTCGGATATTCATATATTTTGCACAACATTAACAACAGTGCAAAACGAAAATACACACAAATAGTAATAATGTAATTAATTTATTTAAACTGTTTTAAATAACCCTTTACGATACAAAATAATAGTTACATTAATTACGATTACTCCGTACAGTTGTAGTTTCATAATAACATTTAGGAGTTAGAGTTAGTTATCTTTTAAATTTATTTTCATGTTAAGTAGGTACTTTATATTATCATTTTCCATATATAACTTTTTAATATTTTGATCTATACTTCGATTTTTAAATTTTATTTTTGTTATCCTGACGAAGAAGCCATTGGCTTCAAAACATGTTGAATTTTTTTTTTCAAAAAAAAGTGGTGTTATTTTATGTAAATTATAATTATGTCACCACAAAATAATTTTGCTATATTTGAAGAAGAAAATAAAGAGTTTATAGTAGGATTTGAAAAGTGTTAGGGAATAAATATACACATTATTTAAGAAATTTTGAAATAAATTATGCGAGATTACTTTATTTACTTTTTGGTAATATTTTTGAAGAGGACAGCTATAGCAATTTTGTAACAAATTGTAGATTTTACATTTAAAATGTCTACATTTTTGTACGTGTTTCCACTTCTCAGAATTCTACAAAGCGGTGCATTATATTCAGCATTGGTAAGGTTATTATTACAATAAAATGGTGTGGGCGCTTGGTGTATCTATTGGGTACATGCATACTGAGTAGGTTTAGAAGAGTAGGGTAGAGTAAATGTTGTACAATCATATTGTACAACATTTTACAGAGAAAAATTAAATAAGATATTTTTCGTCTGATTGATGATGAGATATTCCGAACAAAAAAATGATAAAAATCTTTTTTATCGGAATATTTAATCGGAAGTTAATGCAGGGCAAAAATTTATGTTGAAGTTGTTCAAAGGCTTTTACATGGATTTCGTAAAAAGTACATTATATTTGTAAATTTTATTCAATGATACTCTTGATAAGTGCACAGTAAAGTATTAATATTACAACAGAAAGTAAAAAATCTAATGAAAGCTCTTTGCTTTTCTTTCTATATTATACACTCGTATTTTAACAAACATAGTCAGGATTGCTCCGGAACAAGCGTACGGCCGCGCGATGCGTAAGCAAGAATTTACCGTAATTACATTATTTTTTATGTAAGTATAAAAAGACAAAAAAATTTATAGATAAATAAACAGAAAACATATTTTTTTATTTTTTTTATCTTTATCACTATTTTTTAAACTTTTCAATACGTAAAACATTTTTTACCCCACATTTAGTCCACATTTTTGACATGACTGCTTAAAAGGGATCTCCGCGGAAGTCCAGTATTTTGGACCAGGGCAAGCGAGTAGATATGGAATTGAGTATTATTTCATAATGGAATATCGTTAACAAAAGAATCGATAAGGCGACTTGAAACATTAATTTATGTATTATACTCAATGCGTGCAGTAAGAATATAGAAACATAACTTTTATCTAAGTATATATTTAAAAAAAAAGAAATAAAAGAATTTTTTTTAAATAGAGATGCGAACTCGGAATACGTGTCTTACTATTTTCAAACGTTTTCAAGTTAAACGCTTGTGCAATGAAAACAGGAATAACTTGCTAATCTGGAATGAGGTTCGAACCCGAGACCTTTGGATCACGAGTAAGTGTTCTAACCACAAGACCAACAAGCTACTCATAATATTACTATATTATTCTCTTACCATATTATTCTCTCATAATATTACCCTTTTTTTACATATTAATTAGATTTTACTATTTCATATTTCAGATAAATATTTAATTTCGATATTTTTTCTCCAATATATGTTTACGTAAAAGTCATGCCTCAATATTCACGCTTCACGCGCCTGCACTAATTTGAAATGCCGAAAATTAACTTGGAACTCTAAAAATGCGGACTCAAGGGAGCGCTCTTTAGCAAAGGCGGTAGCGACAAAGTTAGTACCTACCGAGTACCAGAGAAGACATATGATGTTCATATAAGTTAAGGCTAAATTTTTTAAGTGTTCGTGACATAAGAAATATAGGGTGGTCCTGGAAGACTTTCACTGAACACACACTGGAAAGCGGTCCTGTTAAAAACCTCAATCATGGACCAGCTTTCGTAAGACGTACGAATGTGAATGAGGCTAGAATTATGTGTCAAGACAGAAGGGTGTAGCGTATCATTCTCTCTGCCTACCCCGAGTGGAATAAATGAAAGAATCAATAAATAAGAAGTAAAATACAATAAATAGACAACGGCATGATTTTTTTTTTAATTTTTACTGATCAGGACTTAATTCAATAAATAACTGAAAAGACTCGTGCTGGAGAGGAGATATTTCATAAATCACAATTTATTCAAAATTTTTATATGATTATCTTAATTAAAGAGTTACATATAAAGCTTTGAATTTATTATGTATAGTTAATTACCCTGTATTATACTGGCTAACTATATATAATATTTGATGTCCTCTTATCTCTGACATGTTTTGCTTATGTTTTTTTTGTTTTATTTAATTTTTATATATGCCCTAATCGGCTTTTATAATATAATAATTTTATTTTATACATACCTGACATAAAACATTTTTTATTTCAGGTATGTTTAAATTTCTATTACACAATACGTTTTATAATAATAAACTAAAATAAATAAAAAGTAAACCATAAATATTTAAAAAGAATTGAACAGTCTTAAAAATTGTTTTAAAAAAACGTAAAGAATGATTAATGAAGTAAGGATAAATTATAGAAGTCTCACAGAGATTAAGCTATTTATATATGAGCAAAGTGGATGGAAGTCTCTTACACGATGTCTCAGGACTTACAACCTGTAGGAGCTGGCTTAAGTGATCACTCTACACAATGCAAAGTTTACCAATTCCATCGTAAGAACATCCACACATTATGAAATTTTTTAATGTTCTGTATATTTATTTTTATTTTATTTTATTTTATTTGGTCATCCAACAGGGAGACACAATTTATTGATAAGATGAAATACAAAAAAATGGTTAAATGTCTCCCTCAATTAAAACACAAATAGGACATAATCATAGATAGGTCAATTTGACAATGACAGATAAAACATCATTTAAACGATTGTTCCAAATTTAGCTTTAACATAGATATAAAGGGGATCGTGATGCATATAATATACAAGATCAAGGAGGGGGACGAGTTTCTAGTATCTGCTTCACCATATGACGATATTCTTCATATTAAGTGTTAAAAATATCTATTGAATTTAAGAGGTAATTATAATCTGAGCATATTCGAATCACGAACATTTCACATATTGCACTGGTCTCTGCTGGAGACATATGTTGTTATTATTTTTTCTCATTAACAAGTTAGTAATAGCTACATAGATTTCAACTTCTATAATTTACCCTTAATTAATTAATCATCTCTCTGGGGACCAAATCCAGTAACTGTGTTCTTAGAAAATATTTTCATATAAAAATAATGTTAAAATAAATAATGATTCAATAAAAAAGTAAACTAATTCATAAAATAAAGGATAGGAAGTAAAAAGGAAATCAAAACGGTTCTAATTCATTGCGGAGAGAAAAAAATTAAGTTCATAAATTGCACATTTCAATTCTTTAGTTCGTGTACGATGCTCCTACAACGAAAAACGTCAACGAGTTTGGAGAACTTGCACCAATAATAATGCAATCCGTAACACGCATTGTCGCGCCAGGATCGGATGTGGGCATTGCGGGCTCCGATCTCCCTTTACCCGAAAATAGGTATTTATGAACCCCGTCTGGTGACCCGTGACCGGGTGTGGATTTTTCGGGAGGCCGTGCCCGCACCCGGGCCTGCCGCCCGCCACGTGTTGCGCTAATTTCAGCCCAAATGCGGACGAGAGCGCCGCGCACGTGTTTTTCGCGCCTCGCTCGGAATTTTATCGTTTTCAATTATAACAAATCATTTTAATACGAAGGCGGCCCGGCCGGATAAACGCGCGATAAATCCGGGAATGCAGGTATGTTTCCGCGCTAATTTCGCGGTTTTCTACGCGCGGCAACAGTTGCATCTACCTATCCCCGCCATTGTGCGTTGCCAGTCAATCGATGAATGCAAAATTGTTTTTAAACCGGCCGATTTAATTGGTGGGCCGTTGCACTGTTTAAATAGGAGGCATCATTGGCTAATTTAATCCACTATAATCAACAAGTTGTTTTATTCGAAGCGTTTAAACTGTTTGCTTTATTTAATACATCATGCACATGCATTTTGAAACATTTTCGGGCGTAATTTGATAGATTCGTTTTCAAATTGCCGAAATACATTACTGTGGCGTACCAAACGCGGTGTTATTTGTGTCAGATTTTTGTGTCTGTTTCAATTTAAGATAAAAAATAACGTTTACATAAATATATATTTTTCAGTGTTTGAAGCACTAGCTTTGTGGTAAAATTTATTATCTATAAACAAGAATATTTAACACCAGTGTTTAAATACAAATTTTCTTCTAGCTTAATGTTATGTATTTTATATTCAAATTGGTGATGTGTTAATATTTATTACTTTCATTGTTATAATGTATTAATTATTTTAAATTAAAAGGCTCATTTTTTCTACTACGTCTTAATTATAAATCGTTACATCAATTATTATAATTATAACTTTTATTACTTAAAGACCAATCAAATTTTTTGAGTGATTTGCATCATATTAAATCGCCATAGTTATGTAATTTATTTCTTTGACAAGAGTATTTATTTACGAGTTCCATAATAGTTGTTTAAATATATGAAAAAAGTATGTAAAAAAACTCCATTGAACTTGAGAGTAAATTGGTTACACAGTAGTGGATCGTGGATAGCACACCAATATCTTTTCATGGAGGTTTTAAAATCCTATAAAAATATTTTCAAATTGAAACCTACATTCGTATACATCACATATACACTGTAGGTAAATCTTGAGGTTAGTAATCTCATAAACTCTTTGAAATAATGTTAAAGTGGCTTGAAGCATTTGAGATGTAGATCTAGAAGCAGCTTCTAAAAATAAGTCGAATTGTTCTGGTTACTGAAGACGATGCAATGCCTAAAGAAAAAACTTTTACTTTATGGTCCGTAAAAAAATTTGAGACGGAGACAGAATTGCTTATGATTTTCCCAACAAGTTTTCTGACTGATCAGCTGATCAGATTCCACTCTGCCTCACTTCACCCTCCTGGTCTGGTTGAAAATGTATTGCAAACATTGGTTTGGTTAAATATGTAAAGTACAGATTAATTTTAACCACATTAAGATGTAATTCTTTACCGTGAGTTGAAGCGTTGAAGCAATCAATTAATTCACGAATTTAATGGGAAAAACCAATGTAATTTATAGTTATGGTTTTAAAAAGAACATGATGAGAAAACCCTAATAAAGTTTCCATTGTTTGTGAAGAATGGTGCGAGTTTTTGTGCGAAAATTGTGTGCGAAAAGTGCGAAAATTTTAAACATGAAGTCATTTTCTATGTATTTTATTTTGAATTTCAAACAAGAAATAGATATATGTTTTGTATTTAACTTGAAACACTTAATATACTGAAATACTAAATAACGTGAAATACTTTTAGATACATCGTAAAATAATAAAGTATAAACTACCGAACGTTGAAATTTTCGTGTTTAAAAATGTATAATATTGTCAATGATGTGTTAATATAATTAATATTGAAATTGAAAATTGTGTTTTTGTTAAATATAATAATCAATATCGTTCATTAAATATCTCATCCATTTCAGAGTCAAAACAAACATTTCGTTAAAGTCATGAATGTTGTGCGGTTTAGATTCATTTAAAATTTGTGTTGTTCTTAATTTAATAGATTTACCGAATACAAAAATCAGTGGCGGAGGTGGTCAGACAACAACGATTTTCCATCAAATTTTGATGAATATCATGTTTTACAAATTCGATTGATTATTTTCACCTATCCGCGCACCGCGTATGTAACTAAATTACCAATACGCCGGTTAGGCAGAAAATGATCCGACAGTGCTATTCAAACAATTTAATTATGGTATATTGGAAATGCACCGGTAAATCATAAACATATACTATCCATACCTAATTATTATCCATTGTAAAGGTTTCCCAGACTAGCAAATATACAATGAGCAGATAGACGATTTTGCCACTAATTTAAATAAATTCAAAAATAAAAATTAGAAAGATCACTTCATCTGTTGAGACTAATCAAAGTAAAGAGTCGTGTGTAGAAAGTTCTAATTATCTTCTCGCTAACTACTAATATTGCGCTTCTTTTCATGTGCCAGCTTTCTGATCTCTGTGTGACGTGGTATATGAAGTGTTCCTTCATCTATACCCGCGCGTTATACTAAGTACTTACCTATCATTATTTCCTACTGTATCTATACTTCCTGAATATTTATATAATACCTATGTTCTTGCGTTATATTTTATTATTGATAATGCTTATTTTATTTTTGCTGTATATTGTCATTTAATTTATTTTTGCTTTATTAGAGCTTGCATTTTTGTTTAAAATGTATTACATTACCTTAATTTTTGTAAAAGTTTAGAAAGGCGTTAATGATAAGAAATAATTAATAACGTCGAATATATCTTTACTTTTTATTTGTTCTCACCTTATCCCTTTTATCTGGGTTCGTCTATTATTTTTGCTCCATTAGGCTGTATCCTTGATCATGTTCAAATCTTTAAGATCGGGAGATACTCGACATCTTTCCTGTCTTTTTTTCGCATTACATAAATTTATTATTGTGACTCCATTAGCCCATTCCAGTATTTTCAAATCAGTTGCGTGCATCTTTTCTGTCTGTTTCTTTGCATACGCACAATCGTAGTTGACCTAACCGCTGTTCTATGAACTTTGTTATTATTGGAATCTTATTATCACACAAGTTTCCAGACAAAGACTTCAACTTGAGCCACGCTGCGTTACGTCAAACTTTGCTGCGGCGTCTGCCGATATTGTTAATCCTAAGTATTTGGATGCATAGACTTGACGCTAAGTTTAATCTGTAATAGGAATGGTTTATGGGATAATCCCATCTGTTCCCAAGTTAACAATATAACGTTCTAATTATATGTCATTTAGCAGTGGAGAGACGAAGACATATGATTGGATTCATCTAATATTTTCAATCTTCTCTTTTTTAGGCTTTTCTTATCCACCCACTACCCGCGACGGGGATAGTATCATTGGCTCACCTTTTATGAGGCCGGCCTCTTTCTCTTTTCTGTTCCATGGTCTCCACCGCAGAACTCTAAGTCCTTCTGTCTCTTAGGCTTATTCCAAACATGGATCTCTCCATGGATCGTTGCATGCATTTGAGCTTTTCTTTTCATTTTAAGGGCCATTATCTCCACTTTATTAGTCATCACTGGCAGTACGCACGATTCAAATGCTTTTCTTTTTAGGCTAATTGGGATGTCTTTGTTTGTGATATTCCGATAAAAACACACAAATCGAATCTCTTATCTTACTTACTTACTTACCATCACATCATTTCCCCGTGAGGGTAGGCTGGGAGCGCCATACTCTTCTGTCCTGACAAACAACTCTCGCCTCATCCATCAACATCAACACATTCATACATCTTCAAATGCAAGCTCGACGGTTGTTGAGGCTTCTAATGTGACCATCTTCCAGAATCCGGTTAATCTGGTCACGCCACGTCTTCCGCGGTCGCCCTCTCTTCTGGCGCCGTCAACACTTGCAATATACATCTTTCTTACCATTCTCTCCTCGTCCATTCGCTCAGCATGCCCAAACCACCTGAGCGACCCTGTTGAACACGCGGCACACACATGGTAAACAAATAAACAACGCTAATTCCCGTCAAAAGCTGCTCGATTTGCTGATGATGACAGGGCGGTAGGTCCACTTTGCTTAATAAGATTAGCAGATGTTGCAGCGAAGGGTGCTGCGGAAAAAGCACTCACGTCCCTTTGTCCCGGCGCGCAATCAGGCCCGCGCGCCGCCGGTCCGTCCGCCGTCGGCTGCCCACCTGCAAAATGAATTTTCGCGTAACCCGATTACGGTCTTGCTCGTCCAATTACAAATTGATAGATGTCCGGAAATTTGACGAAATATTGTTTACTGTTTAGAAAGCGTCCCGCGTGTCCCGCGCGGCCGGCGCATTTGTAACTCGATAAAACGCCGCCGCAATCACTGCGTCGCCGGAGGCTCCACTAATAGTCGCTGCGCCCTCCTTGGCGCTTCCAGCCCGCGCTGTTCCGCCAGACGAGTCGTCCCGCAAATAAAAACAGCGCGCCGAACTTCATTTCGCCGCTATTGATTCATTTAAACCTTTGAAACGCGCGGAAAAATGAACACACAACAAATATTAAAATTGTACAATTCAATTTGTTTGTATTCGACGACTAGTTGTACCGCGGCGTAGATGTATTGTTTTCGTATTCCCATGCGGGTACTTTCCAAAGGGGTAAAATCTTTTTTCTTATTGAAAAATGTGGATCAAACAATAATTTCGCTATAAATATGAAATGTCTTATTTTTGACAGCGGATATTTCAAAGCAGAGTTGCGAGGTTATTATCATTTTAATTGATTTCATTAAAGCTAATGAATTTTTTATAATCAATATATTATGTTAGTGTAGTGCAGCAGCGTGCAGCGAGAATAAGAAACGTGACTTTTATTTAAACATATATTTGGGAAAAAGAAATCGAAATTAAATATTTATTTGGTAGAATATTAAGAAATCTTAAAATCTGAAAAATATTTTAATTATTGTGATAGGAATATTACCAGATATATCTCTTATTTCAGTTCATCATGCTTCTAGTTCCCACTGCACGCCCCTGCTGTAGTGATAATTAAACTTATTGCAGAAAATAAATCAGATTATTGAAAAAAAATGCGAATTTTGATGTTGCATATCTCCTTAACTATTAGGTCATGGTTGCTTGAACACATTCGACTATTAAGGTAAGAATCCACCTGTAACATTTTTAACATACTAGCTATGAGACACCCCGTATGTAAACATCAAAAATATAATAATTTTATGGTTAGGGTGTAGATTAATTAATATAAAATACTGAATATTTTTAAAAGTGAGTAAGCGTTAATACTCTCATTTTGTTATTCAAATATATGATATGTAATTAGCCCCGTTATGTAAAAAACCCAAGTGTTAATTAATTTAATTTAATTTAAAAATAACCAAGTTTTTGATAGTTTTAACTACGAATGGTTGTTATATTATATTAAGTAATAAATAGTATTTACGTAAATTGTAGAAATCTCTTAAAAAAGTCTACAAAAAAAATCTACCTATTGAAAAATATTTAGTTGCACTAGTAACGCATTCTATCGATACTAAAAAACGGTGATACTTATTAATAATATTTTTTAATAGAAAGAATTTCAGTCGATATTTCATTTTTTATAAATATGAAAAAACTTTGTCCCAAAATTGCAGCTTCGCAATAATAAGTACTAAAATATTTATTAAAAGATTATTTTTAGCCAAGTATTTATTTAATATAACATAGTTTTGCTTATCCTATAAAATATTAAGTTCAATTCGTTCATGGTATAAATTTGATTAATACCTGACTTTGAAATAATGTCTCGAGTCAATTTTAATAATTTTAAATCAGATATGAGGTTATGTTTAATATGGGAATTTACGTGAATGCAGTCTCAGAATCTCATCAAATTGTTTTGTTTGTAGTTTCATTTCCGCCAATAAGCTCTGCGACTGCCCGAAGTATAGTATAAACATAATAACACAAAACTAATTTGTTTTTCTCTGAGTCTCGCGCAGATCCCGATACCCCTTGGCCTTACCTGGGATAGAACAGAATATTGTACTCTAATGGATGCTACTCCATCCGAGATCATTATACAAAACATTTAATAGTTTCTACCCTTTTCAATCAAGGTGCCTGATTGTGTTTCCGTAAGATAATAGATAATATTATTGCGCGAGTCAGTGAGTGAACCTGATTACTCTTTTCATTTCAATTTGTTGGATGAGAACATTTATGTTTTTATGCAATTATTTTTCATAACTCGCGTGTTCGTATTATTTTATTAACAATTAATTTTTAAATATATTAATTGTATTATTTATATAAATTTACTCATATTATTTGATTAATTACACCTACATGTTTCGGAAATATCTTTCCATCAGGGTGATATATATATATATATATATATATATATATGTCAAAATATCAAAACGATTAATGTCTTTTGTTTGTTTTTTAATTATTTGAAAAATTATTTTTAAATACGCTGAAGTTCTTGATTACTCGCAATTATTGGAAAAAAAATTATAATTGGGCTAGTAGTTAAATTTAATTGATTATTATTAATATTTTGTTTACTATTACACGCTTTACTTAATTTCAGATCAAAATTATTTATGTGTAAAATAGAAAGTCCTAAATTTTTATCAAAACCGTGATCATTGTCTCATAAATGATTTTAAAATTCATCAAATAATATAAGTAGGTTTATACAAATAATACAATCAATATTTTTTTAAATGTCAATCTACAATCAATTGAATCTGAATCAATTGAAAAAAAAACCAATTAGTTTGATTAGATTGACACTAGTCACTCAGTCAGAATTTGACTTGATTACAAATAGTTATAACAAATTTATGTAAATTTTTTTATTCAAACACCAAATTTTTAAGTAGAACAAAAAACAAACAAAAAAATATCGATTTGCTTGTACTTGTGCTAATATATTATAGAAATCACTCTAATAATATAGGTAGTATTCATGAATATATTAGATGATGTTATAAGTAAGTAAAAAATCATTAGATAGATCAATTTAAAGGCTTGCATTGCGAATAATTTATATTTAAATCCTGAAAATCCAACATAGACATTGATACTTCAAGGAGTCCTGGTATCTTGTGTATAAAAACCCAATTCTTTCTCTGCGAATTCCTTCTGAATATCAAGAGTAGAATGAAACTGATGTATTGTATTGGAGCGATGTACCAATACACGAATTAGCTGTTTTGGTGTTGAAATTTTTTTCTTAAGGTAAATTTTAAAAACAGAAAATAAACAACACAAAAAAATAATTTAAAACCTATGATGCTGTACTGTAGGCGACTATAATTGTTTATATCATGTGTTTCGTCCTAATTCTTAGCATGCATTTTAAGGGATTGATCTTTTTTTCCACCTTCCACTAATCTTCCATATCTCCAATATGGTATAAGTAATTAGTTAATTATTGTAAAATATAATCATAATAAAAATGATTAAAAATATATTGAAAGCATTGATACATTGGCAATCATTCGTCAGCACATTCATACAACAATTAATACATTTTTAAGGTTCCTCCTTACTGCAATTCTGATGTTTTTGAGACTCTGCTGAAGCCCTCCTCCCATCCTCCCATGCACATGCGCCCTACTTAATAGGGGGCGGGCCTCCTGCGTGGGTTCTTATTTGCATTTTACTGGTATAAGTTTTAAGGCCTCGCAATCTAGAGTTAATTACACAGTAATACAATAAATATTTACTCGTTAAAGATTTTAACGTACTTGGACATAATTCTGAATAGCATTTGCATTGAAATTATTTGTTTTTTACCATCATTTTTTATTAAACAATTTAAAAGTATTAATTAATATTCGTGATATCATATTAATATTTGTTTATTTTTAGAACATAGTTTGTAAATAATTAAAATAAATCTGATAAATTGTCGGTTTACTACTTAATGAAAAAATGCTGTCAAATTATATCCCTAGCATTTACGATTAAAAATATTAAATAGATGATCGCTTCCAATATTCTCATTAAAAAATATAACGATTTTTGTTGTTTTCATTTCTAATTGACATGATATCTAGTCTGTTCAGCTTTTAAAATATATTCTACATAGAAGAACATAACGCTCACTTACTTTCTTACTTACTATACTTAAGTGCAACATATATGTAAGCTATCGGAAACTTCGAACAGCATTGCAATTGGAGGTTGTTACCTTTGGATTGCACCATCATTATCCCCTATTAAAATATAATGCGAAGCTTCTTCATTTTTCTTACTCATCGTTGATATGGCTGATTTTTATGTTTTCTGATGGAACACACATTATAAACTATACAATTTACCATCAAGATGGAGCCAGCGAAGTAATATGTAGGCGCTTTGTTAAAAATGAAAAAAAAAATGAACAGAAGAAACAACACCAGTCTTTAATAATTGCTTAAATCTTTAATATTTGTGTAGGTATGTATGTATCGCTACGTAAAAGTATCGCTGTTTTAATCGGCATAATTTTATCCTTGTACTTATAGGGATCGAAATACGAGCGGTATAATCAAGCGAAAATGTAATTTTTTTAAATTTAAGATTTTAGAGGAATGTTAAAAAATTTCATAAATTTACGAAATAAAAATGTAAAAAAACATATAATTTAATCTTACTGCTTACAAATTTAATTGTATGTAATTATTATTATGAAATTTTCCTGTGATAAAGGTATTAAAACAATCAATGTATGTATTTCCTTTCTTATAATGAATTCGAATAACGTTTTATAATTTTAAAAGCAGTGTTTTGAAATTGTAATCAAAAATTCTCGACTTTCCTAGAAGAGAAATACTTTATCACACTGTGGATATGTATCACACGTTGATGTGAATATCTTGAATAAACGTGTAAATGGACTCGTATCCGTTTATATTGTAAAGGCAAATAGTTTTAAAATTTGGGTTTCATTACCACTTTTCATTTATATTTACTAAATGGAGTACAAATATTACGGCCACAGAATCGTAAAATCTATTTTCAAGAGTTTACATTCTGTTAAGAATACACTAAGTTAGGTTCCTTGGTGCAGGTTTGATATATATTTTTACAATTATAATCATTACCAAACATGTCGGAACAGTAAATCATTTTTTTAGTATGTTTAAAATCGGTGGCGCAAAATAAGATTTTTGTGTTGAGTTCGTCAGGATGAATTAGAATCTGCCTAGTGATAACAAAAAAAACACTGGAAAATTAAGACAAAACTTCTTCACTAAGAGCAAAACGACTTTGTATTGACATTAATATAATGAATAAGAATATACGTTGTTTTTACCACTATTTGTTTAAATTACCAACATGTTTTGGGGCCAATTGTCCCAAAATATGGCTAATGGTAATGGTATTTTTAGAAATTGTAATGTTAGATTTAAGAAACATTTAAGATGTTAAATTAGGCGTAATTATTCCGATAATTCTAATTATCTTTTGGAAATGGATCATTCTCTTGATATTAATATGGATTTAAAAATTTTGCATACTAATTATACAAGATTAGAGTTGGGTAAATTCGAAATTTTGAAAATAAAAAAAGTGTTGATAGTAAACTAAATATTATAAATAAACAAGGTCCTTTTAACAAATACGTATCTTTTAAACTTGTTTTCATATAAGTATTTTACTATTTAGTTATCTCCCATATATTATAGTTATTTTTTTATTGTCTATACTTCGATTTTTAAGTTATTTTTAGTATACGTTGCATCCAAGGGACCATTGGCTACGAGACATGTTGATATTTTAGACAAATTAATTGTGAAAACAAAGTATATTCATATTAATTATAAGACAAAAGCAAAGACTTATATTTATGTTGTGGACCAAGTGCTTAATAGGGCATTATTTATAATGCACGGACAGTTTGAAAATCCCCACTATGATAGGGCAATATGATAATAACTGTTGAAATAATTATATTACCGGGCACAAAAATGTCATTCATCTATCGGGCAGAATAATAAAAATACATGTTTAATGTTAAATTACTTTATTGTGTGACAGTATGATCATTAACCTAACCTAGCCTAACCTAACATAACCTAAACTAACCTAATCTAATCTAACCTAACCTAAACTGGTCAGTGCGCGTCATGCGTTTGTTATCGATTCCCACGTCCCGCCAGATATACTTAAAATATCAAATTGCCCAACAGACGCTTGACAATATTCATAATGCCCGGACAGTGTAATAAATAATTCAGTTTTAATAATTGCTTATCACATTGCCCGATTTGGGTTGTCATTTTAAATACTGTCTGGGCATTATAAATAATGCCCTATCAATCACTTAGTCCACGACATATATAAGCATTGAACCACTTTGGATAATGGAACACATCGACGAGACTGAATTCGTTCCAGAATCTGTGAATTGTAGATACCGGTGCGAATCTTCTGTGTATAGTTTTCTGGGATATTCTGCCATGTATATGTGACTTCTCTGGCCAACGTTTGGCCAGAGAGGTCACATATACACGGCAGAATATCCCAGAAAACTATACACAGAAGATACCATTTACTACTTCGTATAAAAATATAACATCTTGTATTGCATGAGATTTCAATCAGTCATCCATCCGCCTGCAGGAACAATCTAAATAGTCAAAACTCACGAAGTGTGTTGTTTCCTGATGGTCCTAAATAGTTTGTATACGCACATATGAAAATAAAAACGTGCTTGATTTTTTAAGTTCTACTTATGAGAGCATTATAATTCTAACGATTTCACATTCAAAAACTTGTACTTATATGAAAACTATTGACATATACTTCCATATAATTTTAAGAATTTAAATACGTTTTTGTCATGTCTTGGCTTTTGGCACAATTCAGGGATGTGGATCAAATCATCAATGGGACCGTCTAGGGAGAAAACTTACAACTCCCTCCTAATTATTAACAAAAATAAAAAAAACCAACGAATTAATACGAATAATACTGTTACTACCTCACATCCTCTTCCATTTATGTATTACCTTTAATTAATTTATCATTATCATTTGAACAAATTTTTTTTTTAGAATCGTGCCACAATACAAAAAGTTCAAATTTTTAAAATTATATTGCAGTTCTTCCGAATAGTTTTTTTAATATATTTTTTATTTAAATACAAATTATTGACTGTAAAATAGTTATATTGATAATGCCCTCATGAGGCGACACGCGTCTCACAAAATTAAATATAACTAAAAAACAAATGTGTTTTTATTTTCATACGTGTGATTATGGAGTTCTATAAACAAATCTACAAAACAATAAATACGACACACTTCTTAATTTTATTTGTCGATTCACATCAAAACTCTTAATATTTTTAGTTAATTAACAATATTTACATATATGGAAATAATATACTTGCTTTTAATTTTGTTGAGTGGCGTTTCGCCTAGCGAGGGCTGTACCAATCTTGCGTTTTAACTCAACAATCTAATAATTTATAATAATGAAATGAATAATTTATATAAGTGTATTTTAATAGATATTAAAAACAAGTAGAATTTAAAACAAATATTTTATTTCCGGATGACTATGGAGTTGATTAGTATGTAATTTTTTATTAGTAAGTTCTTCAATTCTAAGCGGCTTTCTTTACATCGCATTGTATTATATTGCAGATAATAACGTAATAACACCTACTGATATAAAATTATACTAAAAAACATTCACCTGCCGAAAGATTGAGCGTTATAAATTATATTTCCCACATTTAAGACATGGTCGTATAATATTTGGTTTGCAACGGTGTAACAGTTGCGCGTTTTTAATAATTTATCATATTTTGTCTGTCGCTTGGGCTCCCCTTTGAGTCGCGCACCTGCCCCCCAACAACGTTTCAATAATTAGTGGGGTCTCACGAGGCCGGATTTATATTTTTTCATTCATGATTTGTTGACCCGCTTGTGTTTCCGCAAAAATCAATACACTTTAGTCGAGTTTTTTTTAAAAATATACCTCATGATTATAGAAATACATATGTGGCAAATTTTATTAGTAATGAACTAAACTGTCGTTTGTGAGATTTGAATCCGACTGTAGAGTTTGCGTTTCACAACTTTGCACTTTTTTATTTACCACAACATTCGGAATCAATATTTGATCCATTTTCTGACTAGTAATCGCTCTAGAATTTAAAAACGTATTACGCATGACAATACGCTAATCTTTAATTGTTAAAAAAATATATTCTGACGCGGTATTTTATCGGACCGGTGACGTCTGACAGTTTTTAATTTTTATTATTTTTTTCTGAAGTTAGTTAATATTCCACCCTGTATATTAACTATTTTACACTTTTTTTTATTTTACTATAAAAAAGTATTTTACACTTTACATTCTAAAATATTTTATGAATAGTACGTGGCTGTTAAACAAAAGATTGGTAGAAGAACTGATTCTTGTTAATTAAGAAAAATTTTATAAGTCTCACAGACATGAAGCTATGAACATAAGAAACGTGGGTGAAAGTATTTTTATACGATGGCCCAGGGCTTTTATAATTTACCATCCCTTTGGGGACAAAATCCAATAACTGCGTTCTTAGAACACACCTACCTATAAGATTATTTATTCTTGGTAATTCAGCGAGTAACAACTGATACCCCGTAAACAAAACCATTATCATTTCATCACAATCAAATACCATTTACATAATCACTAATGATTTTCTATTAAAATGTAACCTTCGCTTTTGAACATCGAATCTTCAAGCATTATATCAACTATTGGATGGACGATCCACTACTGGATGATTTTGCCACTTTTTTCGGTTCTTTGCATGCATTTACCATAATCTGACTACTTGTCATCTTTTATGAGTGAACACCATTCAAGGTTATGTTCCATTGGTTATGTCTGTCTCGTGAAATATGCCCCGTGGATTGCCATCCACGCTTTTTAGCAGTAAATATGACGTTCTTCAACTTCCGATAATTCCCAGCATACTTCTTACCAAATTGTCTCATTAGGAGCTTCCTAGTTAGTCTTATGCTTGCTTAGGGATCGCAAAACCGCACCGGTCAAAAACTCTTAGGAAAAGATTGCTGCGACATGTTTCAAAATTTTATACACAATCAATCGATTACTATGTTCGCTCGGAGTTTGTATCGATAAAAAAGTCAGATATTTCATTAAAATTGTGTAGTTTTTGCTACACATACATGAGTTTGAGCTACAAAGGTTTTTTGCGATACTGATACGGACATGGACAGGAATAATAGAGACAAAGGATACGTTAACGACCTGGCAGACGGAATAAGCCTGCAGGTTCCGCATCCAAACGCCACTACTGGCGTCATGGTCACGTGTGTTGTTCATGTGTGGGGTACAAAAGCAAAGGCAGCAATATCCAAAAGAAAAATCAATGCAGTCATCGATGATTACTCATTTACTAAGTACTGAATTCGAGATTTCATAGGAAACATAGCCCATAAATTTATAGAAAACGTGATATATAAATAAATAGATACATAAAATCTAGATTTCAATTATTTTTATATTGATAAATGATGATGATTAGCTGTGCCCGCGCGGCTTCGCACATTGATTTACATCCTTCTAGAATATTTTCCTTCCAGAACTTTGAACTGGAACACATTCCGCCACTCAGTTTAGAACCCTATAGAACTTTCGGGAATTTTCTAGAACCTTCTTCTTCCAGAACTTTCTAGAGCAGGTTTTCTAGACTCACCGACACAGTCGGCGCGCCTATTTTGAAACATCTGAAGCATTTGCGACCTTCCCATAACAAAACAATGTGCTAGAAGGCACATTTTCGTCTACTCACTCCTACCCACGCACAGCCACCCCCACCAAACTCGCATATTTTCGATGTGACACCGAGGGCTATCCACCACCATAACCATCGGTGGGTGGTTGTGGCTGGCTATGGAGAAATCTTCGCGGGTAGAGAAACACGGGTTTCTTTATATATATATATATTTACAATTTATTTCAATGCTCCACGTCGCTTGTTTTTTTAATATTATTTTACGCTACAATTTTCAATTACCGCGCAATATTTCTTTGCTAATACGTTTATTAGTTAAGAAAACATTTTCGACATACGTGTGCGCAGGTGGTTTAAATAAACAAGCTGATTGTGGTTTCAGAGATGGATTTTAATTTCTTCTTTATTTCCGTTTTGCTCTCAATGTGAGATCGCAGAGATGCGATTACTTATTGTTGCAGCATGGATGTTTTGACTTGATTTTACCTTAAAATATTTGTAATTTTGACTGTACACTAATTAACTTATCATCACGTGGTTTTTCTTTCTCTCAAGGTAAAGAGTATAATATTTTAAACTCTTCTTGTTTTCATACATATTCCCATTCACGCCAATCTATTCTTCTTCTAGCTTCCAATATATATCTCTAAACATTTTTTCTCGCATACCCTTACGAAGCTTTCAATCGCCCTGTCCTCGTTCATGTTCTGAAATCCTATTATTGTTTATTTTTATTGTTATATTATTAATTAAGATAAATTGTAGAAATTTCACAGAGACGCAGCTATTAATATGGGAAACGTGTAAGGAAGTGTTTTTAGGGTGGCTTAGTATCACTAAACACAATGCAACGTTCACCAAACCATGGTAAGAACATCCACACATTATCAATTTTTTCAAGTTGTATAAATGTTCTAAATCAGGTTCTTTGATTTATTCGAATGATCTATTCGAGACACATTTATAGTCCTTTTCATGACACATTATAAATATATTTCACAGCTGGTAATAATAGCTCTATATTCTTAAATTGGAATATTGAGCAATATTATTTTTAATGTATATATCATATTCTTCCGAATTGAATGATGTACGAATGTGTATTAATATGACGAATTATTTTCTGGGGGAACCCGCGTCAAATAGTCTTGAAAAGGACTTTTACACTCCCGACGTTTCGAATTGATAGCACTATTCATTCTTACGGGCCTTCTATCTCTAATCCTGCCCAACACCGGACGAGTAAACCCGACTGTTCAGGGTAAGAGCCAGAATTAAAGTGAGTTAAAAATCTTAATAGATGCTAAAATTAATGTGTGTGTGTGTACGTGTGTGTGTGTGTATGTGTGTGTGTGTGTGTGTGTGTATTACATTGCATTACGTGTGTGACACATATTTTAACTATTTGTTTTACGTTTGTCCTGTGGAACGTAAATGACATAATTTATAACGTAAATAAATATAATCCAAAACCTCCAACCGCTTGATTATTAGTCTTAACTATTTGACTAGTAATCTAATCTACTAAGTACGTTAGTGAGCAAGACAAGCTCTCTCTCTCTCCATTTTACTCTATAGATTTTGATGCTGAGCGATCGCATTTCCGCTGCATTCATTCCACTTTTGTTTTCTTTTACGAATTACAACCTTCGCATCCATACATTAGTGACGGGACCCAAACTCAATTATTATGCATCGCCAGTCTCGTGCACATCAGTACTGAATAGATTTACGCAACGAATATTTTTATTATTTAAAGCATTAACTCTCTGGTCAGACATTTTAACAAAATGTTATTTAGTATACAACCACTAAAAATTATCGGTTCCGAGTCATAACCCGTCTCTTCGTTAGGACAACCACTACTCTAGCATGTAAATATCACTACACATCACAATCAGAGTATTATTAACGTACCAACACCTTCACAAAATACTCTTCACATGCGTGTTACTCTAACTAAAGTGCATGTTAGCCTCTATAGCTAGACCGCATTCAAAAGAATGTGCGCAAAAATATGTGTGTTGTTACGATGCAAAAAACGAACACAAAGTAAGTTTTACTAGTAGATAAGTAACCTTTTTTAAACTAAAAAATATGTATTTATTTGGAATATCACATTGAGGCTTGTAATACGGGCTTGCCAGGCAACTTTCCCCCGCTTTCTTCTTACCGGACAAGGCTATGGAATGGTCTTTTGACTGTGGTCGACCTATAGTTAGAGTTAACATGTATTTGAAGAGTATTTTTTGAAGTTGTCGGTGTATAAATAATACACTGGTAGTGGTGTGTAGTGATTTACATGCTAGTGTAGTGATTGTCCTGACGAATAGACGGGTTACGTCTCGAAACCGGTAGACAAAAATTTTTTTTAGCGGTTATATACTAACATTAATAAAATTTTGTCTTAATTTTTGATTCACCTTCGTACGTGGCGGCCGTGTGTTTTATAAATATACACTCGTGTACAATAAAATTATTAATATTTTGATTGCATGGAAACTTTTTAATGGAGCGAACATTAAAAAATCATTATGTCAACAGTAAGACCGTAAGACGGCGCGCCCGCCGCCGGTCGCGGGGACTCCGACTCGGAAAGAAATTTTGTATTATTATTATATTCATCAAATTGAATTGTGCTTTGGCGCTGCACGTGTATTATTAAGTCGTGTACACTGAACAATCCAAAAAGGTCTACGGAAACAATCAATAAATTGTCTGAGTCGCTATTTTTAACAGCGCTCGGATGAATTTTATTGATTCATTTGCTATCGTCAATAATAATAAAAATTAGTGATGCAACGAATACTACTTTCACGAATACGAATACGAATATCAAACCTACTATTCGGCGAATACGAATAAGAATATGAATAATTCAACAAGGTAATAAATTATACACCACTGTTTTTTGTTAATAATTAAAATTTACCATAGGAAATTTTTTTGCACAACACATCTTTTATCCTTTGTGCATTCCCAGTGGTCGAAAATAAATATCACTTTTTTCACGCATTCGCTTATTAGATTTAATTTGAAATTATTTTTATAAGAGTTAACACTTTTACACACAACGGAAATAAAATAGAACGAACAATACGTATTACAAAACAAAAACCACACGAAATGAGCACCTAAACTTATTAATAACCCAACGAAACTAGATGAAAGAGCTCATGTAATGCTGTGAAACAATTGACAACTCAACAAATCCATTCATTCAATGTTAGGGGAATCGAATGCGTAGGATACACAGTACACGGCCAAACAGTAATTTGCGTTGCGTTCAGTTATAAATAGTTTGTTTTTAATATTCGTGATGATATTCGGCGAATACGAATATTCGGTAAATATGTAGTACTCGGCGAATACGAATATTCGTATTCGTTGCATCATTAATAAAAATGGATAAATTCCATAGTAAAAATTAGTAAAAAAATCACCTCAAGGGCGCATTGCACAAACTAGTATTTAATTTAATGGAAAAGGTTTCACAAAAAGGTGCGTCTTAAGTCTTTTTTCAACACTGTTTCCGATGCATCGTTCCGTATTACGGAGGGAAGAGAGTTCCACGCCTTTGGGCCTGCCATCAACCTCATTGATATCTGTCCCTCACGGTTGTGGGTCTTCTTTCTTTATTTTACTTCTTCTCCTGATTGCTGCGTGCTGCTGGCGTCTCGCTACCATGTGACAGGCGACACAGTTAGACCTACTGCAAGTAGTTTCCAGATAACGATCTCAATATTTGCCGTCTCAACGTTTGCTTTCAGAGAATATTTAAAACATGTTTTTGACCTTCGTGATTATGATGATGACGATGATGTCCATTTATAATTTTTTCAAATGTTATTACAATACCTTAAACTTTTAAATGTTATTACAATACCTTAAACTTTTAAATGTTATTACAATACCTTTTTAATTATTATTTTTTATAACTTAATTTAACGTTTCCTTGTGTATATCTTATTTATTTAATTTAATGTCTTACATGTTTATATCTTACTTACTTAATTTAATGTCTTAATTTTTATAACTAAATCTAATGTTTCTTTGTCTATATCTTACTTATTTAATCTAGTGTCTTACACTAACGATTGCATTAACAATAGATACATACATATTTGACAATGCCCCCACTTTTAAACACGAGAATAAATTCTCATTTAAAAGTGGGCAAGCATGTAATATAAATGTGTATTAATTATATTATATTGAATACACTCTTAAGTGTGTATATTTACCAAATAAATTTAAATAATAATAATAATAATCAATAAAATAGGAAAGAATATAATGCAGATCTTATGTGGTTTTATCCTATGGAACTAATGAAGAGCTTCTTCGGAAGACTGGGCGGCGTCTCCAGATAAAACAGGAAATAGGTTCCGGAAGATGGTCTTACCATTGCGCCGTAGACGGAGGGTGGATTGACACCTCCTTCTATCCTAACACCCAACTCTCGCCTCTTCTACTTTGATATATCTCCTCATGCGAGCTCTATGTTGGTGCTTCTAACAGTACCAGTTTCTGAGTCCTGCAAAGTCTTGTTGTCTTTTCTGGTATCATGAGCAAAAAAATACAAAATGAAAAAATTTGCATATTTAAATTTGTATATTTAAAATGTAAACAAAATACATGTGTACTATCGCTTCAATTTGATTTTTTTTCTATTTCTGAATCTGTCAATATAAAGTCCACCAATGCGCACACACACACGCGCGCACAAAGATTATTTACATACATTTAACCTCTTCCCTCCCTCATTTCAGTCGAACAATATAATATAAATAGAAATCTAAAATATTACTATAGTAGGTACAGATGCCGGCAAACATGTTGAACATTTTTCGGCGAAGTGGGGGAGAGTTTGCGCATGTACCATTCTACCAACGAGACCCAAAATTTGTCTTCTGCGCATTCCCCCACCACGCCGAAAAATGTCCAAGAAGTTTGCCGGCAACTGTATTATAGTAAGTACGTAAGAGGCGCATGAGTTATTAATTGCACAATGTATGTACGCTGTCCTTTTTATAAATAAAATATAAACTTCTCAACACGACTGAGCCATTGATCTTTTTATCATCTCGTCAAGACATTGCGATTGTCTGGAACACATCTTCAAAATATTCCTTTATTAACTCACTTGATCTAACAAACCTACCCTTACCTAAGGGCCGTCTAGTTTTCTCACTCACTTGGCTAACGCAAGATGGAGAAATAAAGAATTTCGCGCAGTTCGACAATATTGAAATATTCACTAAAAATATATTGAAGGGCCCAGTACATACATTAAAATTAATTTATTAAATAAATTACGGTACACGGTAAATTAAATGTCATAAAATTTCCATAATTCTGAATAAATGTATACATTAAAATGCGCGTTCATAATCCACTTTTAAATGTTAATTGCAAGAAATATTCTAATTGGCAAATGGCATGTGACATAATTATTGTTTGTCATCAAAAAAACGTACGTATGACTTACTGCACTCGATTGACATTCTTTAAAACTGAAATTTAAATGACCAATATTACGGTCAGCAGAGCATTTTAATGACAGGGGAACGCACCTGTCCGCTCGAAATGCCGACAAAAACTGCGTTCGGCGGTTGCCCGCGCGGCTACCTGCGACCGCAAGGGGTTGACGAAAAGGAACAGAATTCGCCCCCCCTTTTTACCCCGTCGCGCGCACGACACATCCCCAGGTAATTTGGTGTAATTGAAATTCAAGTCATTAACATGGTCGAGCTGCAATAATCGAATTCCCCGCTGAGACGGACGCTTCCGTCGATCAGAAGTGTCGAGGGTCGCCCCTGCGCGGGCACGTGAGGCCGACGCGCCGCTGCATGGATTCGTTTTGCAAATCCGCTCAATCACACTTCGGCCACTTCACAATTTCGTATTATATTCATTTTACAACGAAATACAGGCGACCGAGCCATTTATCTACACTAATATAGTCGGCCCGATTCTGAAAATAACAATGTCTGGATCTTTAAGATCTTTATCCCAACACTAAATATACGATAATAAAAATTAAAAATAAACGAGACAGCTTTACGTCGGTGTTTGTTTCTGTAAGTTTAAGAGGGAGGGAGAAAGATGTAAATTGTTATCTGTCAAATGTCAAGATGGGAAGGTTTGAATACGCGGTAACGTCGTACGCGGTCATGACAAGTTTAGCCATGATATTTCATCTGGACGCTGTGGATGAAGAAATTAATACGATTGTAAGAAACAATCTTTCTTATATCATATTTAATTACAAAATCCGCTCTGGACATTTTTAATTTTTATTATCGTCTATTAAGTGTTGGAATAAAGATCTTAAAGATCCAGACATTGTTATTTTCAGAATACGGATGATAATGAGGTAAAGTTTGTAAGTCTGTATAATCTGTGCGGTAATCTCATACTCATCCGATTTCAACAATTCTTCCACCAATATTTAGAATGGACTTTCAGGGTAGACGTAGGCTATATATCGTCGCTGTATATATAATTAAGCCTATGTGCCGTTTAATACATTCTCAGATGAATGAATCGAGTTGTCAATTTTTCATATAAATAATAGAGATATATACTAAAAAAAACATTGCCGTTCATCTGACAAGTTTGCCTAGTAATTATTTAAAATATTTTTTATAAATCTAGTCTGTGCAATTATTTTTTAAAACAGTTTCATTCGTTTATTTCAGAATGTACTAAAACGGCACATAGACTTAATTATATATACAGCGACGATATATCCCGTTGAAATAAAAGAGCTTTTCGTGGAGATCTATTTTACAATGGTCGAGCGATGCATTTTTTACGAACTGCTTAACAGTAAACTACCTTAACGGTAATAGATGTTTGAATAGATTCTCTAGAAAAGTTGTAGAATTCAAATAGTTCAATAAAAAGTCTACGACGATATATATCTATATGTTAAGGTTAATACATAAATTGATAAAATATGACCAAAATCTACTAAAAATTAGCTGTGCCCGTGCGAAGCCGCACGGGCACAGCTAATTTCCTAAAAAAGAGTTTTCGGTGTAAGGAGTGATTTGTATCTTCTTCAACAAAGACAAAATAACTTGTGATAATATTATTTATATCTATTTCAAAAAAACAAATGTCCTATCATCAGGACGCAACGTATACTAAAAATTAAAATTAGAAGTATAGACATTAATTAACAAAAGTAAATATAAAAAAGTTTATTAACTAATTAAGAACTAATGTAAAAAAAAAATTAATTATCACATTAGTTCAATTATCAATCAGTTCAACCCCCTTTTTTAATATTTATTTTTTTAATTTTCTTCAACATCCAATTTAAATTTTTTAGTATACGTTGTATCCTAAAGAAGAGATCATGGTCCCGAAACACGTTTAAAATTCAATAAATGGTGATTTTATAATTTGTATGTGTTTAAATGCTTATCTGTATAACTTATAAATTGGCGTTTATTCTAGAAAGATCCTCAGGAATATCCTAGGATCATGCTGAGTGGTTTCAGTTCTTTTATTTGCTTAATGTCTTCTTCTAGTACTGCCATCTTTTAACAACTTTCAGGATAGCTGTCGCTTAATTTTTCAACTCAAGAGAATAATTGAGCATATGGGTTCCTATGGAAAACCAAATAACTCCTGATTATTTTTACTTTATAGATAGTTTTTCGGTACAGAGAGTGTCGTTACGTACAATGATATACACGATGTGATTGGAAAATTAATTTAATCATCCTCACGGCCTGAATGTGTAATATGTGTACCTTACCTCAGTTAAACAATCTTTCACCAAAATACATAATAAACTAAAAAATCAATAACTAATTAAATCAGTGCATTGTCAGAAATATTAAAATCTAACTAGTTTGTATATGATTTTATTGTATAAATTTTTAAAATATTATTATTGATTCTATGAATCTTAATTAATTAACTAACTAAGCGTCACGTCGTTTCCCCGTAAGGCTAGGCAGAGAGGATAAATTGCCATTTTCTTGTATTTGGCACACTGCTTTGCTTCGGCTCAATTCATACATCTTCTCATGCAAGCTCGACGCTTGTTGAAGTTTTTAACAGGGCCATCCTCTTATACTTGTTGTATCTAATCATGTCAGGTATTTCGCGGACGCTCTTTATTCCTGTTGCCTTCGCCCAATATATTTTTCTTACCGTCCTCTACATGCTCGTACGTCCTATGTTCATGACCAAACCATTTAAGCACTCCTTCCTTTTTTCTAACTACCACATCTAGCATTGCAATCACTTCTAATTTGGTCAGTCTACCGACCAAAGATTTTCCGCATAAGCGCCTTAGTGACCGCATTTTCACCGCATTTAGTCTACCTTCATTACTTTTTTGCCAATTCCAGGCTTCATCTCCATACTTCGGATTTGGCACTAGAACGTTAGTCTTGCTTCCTTTGACAGGTTCTTACTGGCCATAATTATTCATGTTGTCATTCATCAAAAGAGTAAACTTCTTACTAACTCTTACAATACACATTGATGGAAAATGGTTTGTCTATTTCGGATGGTGGACACGATTTCCTATATTTCTGCAGACTTAGTTACGTTTAATATAACAAAATGGCGTGAACTCTGTCCATCTATCTATCACTTGTGATAATCGTCGGCCGCCTGATGGTTGGTTGTACATTCAAGTGCAGATATCGAAATGCGATCCTCTACGAATTCAGTGTTGCAGCACCATCAAACAGTTTGACCATCATTAAGGCAGCACATTCATATTTTGGCGTTTTTTTTTACGAAAATGTGAACTGCAATTTTTACAGGGCACTTTTCATACATTGGAGTTTTTATTTTTAAATAATAATAAAGGTGTTTTTATTAACAAAACTCACTTTTATTTAGTGAGTAAAGCCTCAAAATACGAGAATAAATAGAACGTACTGTTTAAAATCATGTCATAAAAATAAAAAGCGTTTTGAAATCAACAAAAAACGTAAAAATTTCTTCCAAATTTAAAACATTATAACTTTATTAATATTGAATGTTTCTTAATTTTCCTAGAATCTAGAAAATTAAGTATACTTTATACGTATAAAAAAAACATTATGCTACATATAAATATTCATTTAAACTTTGCGCCGCCTAGGACACTATACACGATTTTTTTGGCTGGGTCTAGTTGATTAATGCTTATATTTTCTTAATTATTGTAAATAATTATTAGTTTATTACTTTTATATAAGTTCTATCTAAGTTATTGCTTTAAAAAGTTGCAGTCTAGAACACACATTCTGGTATAAATGAATAATAAAAACCCACATTTTCGTAAAAAAACGCCGAAATATGCATTTGTAGTGAATGTCCAGCTTTAACTCATAAACAGGCCGAGCAGAAAAGTCTTCGTGATACAAATGCTACAAAGGTTTTATAGCGTGAATAAAGAAACATAAGTCTAATATTTTCTGATTTTTTCTGTATTTTTCCTCTTAAGCCCAAAAAAAGATTTCCATATTTACTCCATATAAATACCTTCGTCTCTGTGAGTGAGAGATCTATAATTTACTTTAATTTTTAAAAAAAGCTGCATTTTTTGGCAAACACATTTATTTGTTAAAAAATAAATGCAAAGAGAAGTGTTGCACAAAGCAAAACTTTACAAACATTATAGGCTATACTAGGTGTGTATGTCAGATTCCTGGTACTGTAGATTCGACATTTTTTTGAGGTTCCCTAAGCAGGCTTATGTAAGTCCACAAGATAAATCCATCAAATATAAATTTTAATATAAAAAATATAAATAGTAATATAAAAAAATAACATTTATTTTTGATAGTGTATTTTCATCGCATTATAGAAAATACTAATGATCAAACGATCCCTGGCAAAGACCTGGACCTATCTGAGTAGATATCCTTTAATATTATGAATGAGATGTATCTCTTTTGGTTACAATGAGTCGCAAATTGCAGGTTAAAATAACAGAGACGCCATTATTTCAATTTTTTTTGGCGTTTCTCTTCTATAGTGTGTTCTTGCCATTGTATTATATTGACAAGTATTATATTGCTCCGTTTTCAACTGGAATGAGTATTTTTCTTTATTTTTGAAATTGTATTTATATACGATTAAGTTTATTTGAATGAGGAATTATGGAACATAATTCTGAGTAGGTAAATTATTTCAATTCTGTTAGTCAAGGAGACTTATGCCCTTGGGTTTCAGGAAACTTGTTAGTAATATTTAAGTAATTTGTGATTGTTAGAGGATATTAAGTTTGGAATGTTTACTTATTGCATCTAGTTAACTATACAAGAACGCCAGTAGAGCCCCAGGTGTCGCCTTTTACCACACAACATCATTGAGGCGATACGTTAGATGTCGTAAGAAATTAATAAAATACAAATACATATTGTACAAAATCTTAATGGTAACCAGTGCCAATAAATCTTATTTAATTTTTGACCCAACACATTTATTTAGTATAAACGCTTTTAAGAGCTTTTACAAAAAAATTAGGTAAAGTAATAAATAAAAAGTAAGATATAAGCAAATATAAGTATAAAGCATGATCAATAATAACATATAGCAGGAATTTAACAAGCAGGTATAATGTAGGTATCCAGCAAGTAAAGATACAGTAGGTATTTTTAGTATAATTCATGGGCAAATTTCACATAATGGCACATAAAAAGAAGCTAGATGTTTGTAGTCAGCGAGAAAATAATTAGTAGACCTTTCTGTAAATAACTCCCTTTACTAACATGTATAATTATTAACCTAACATAATATTAACAGTATATTTACATTTCTCTGATGGTACAAATAACATTTTGTGGTCCGTACAAAGCGACAGTACATTTCTGACCGCGATAGTTGCATGTTGTAGCCTTTATGCAACATGTCTCAAACAATGGAATTCGACCGTAACCCGGTTGGTGGTTAAAGATATTCAGCAAAGAGTCATCTTGAAAATGTAGCTCATACGTCAAATATTTTGGCCGCAATATTAATGATGGAACTAATCACATTTGCGGTGGTCAGGAATTCTAGTTAAATGAATCCGCCCCCATTGTTAGGCGGGGGTGGGATTAGAAGGCCTCGATTAGGCGGGCCTATACCATTGGCGACCATCATTTCATTAATCAGGCAATTACCGCTGTTTCAATTCTACGGCAGGGCGTCTACCCTGGCGGGGGTAGGGGGGGCGCCCCCTGCATCCCTGACCGCCGCCCGATCTGCCGGTGGTGGCTGCATGCACTAATCTAACTAATCATTCGATTTTGACGTTTATCTACTAACAACCACGGCACCATAGACGCGCCCGTACCGATTGATTAATATCGCAACTAAGGACGTTAAGAACCACTTCTCCGGAAACGTAAAATTGATTTATACGAATGCCGTGACGCGTTATTGACAGTATATGGATCGACTGTTGACCCGTCAGAAATTCTTTTACTTCCTCCGTAATGTTATTGTTTTACTTTAAAAAACAATTTAATTAATTCACAACACGTGAAGTACAATTTATAACTAGTTACTAGTTAATATAACAAAACCAATTTATAACTAACAAACATAACATACCCTCGTAGCCTAGTGGGCTCCGTGTTCGATTCCCGGTGAGGTCAAAATGAATCTATGATTTACTCGTGCCTAGGTCTTTCGCTTGTGTAATTGGTCCTCTTTGCCTCTTGAAGCGTTAAAAAATTATAGAAGTCTCACAAAGATCAAGCTATTTATATGAGAAACGTGTATGAAAGTTTTTTGTACGATAGCCCAGGGATTAAAACCTGAAAGAGCTGGCTTAAGTGATCACTCTATAGAACACATCGTTCACTCATTCCAATCGTAAGAACATCCACACATTATCAAAATTTCAAAAGTTCCATATATGTTTTAAATCTTTATGATTGAGTTGACTCAAATAATCAACGCGATACACTCAATAAAGAGAAATCAACAAAAGTTCGCCGTGTGGTCAAACAACTAACGGCAGCGTACTACAGATAAATTTGTTTATTACCGAATATTCTGAGTGACGCTATACCCTCTCTAATTAAGTAAGTAAACATTTAATTGATTAGTAGTGACTAAATCATAACTATAATTTTGAATTTCAAACTCTTAAAAAAAATTAAACAGTAAACTCGATTTGTCACATATCCGCCCTCAACAACTCCATATTGAAGCCATACAAAACGATGACAGAAGGAGACATTATTGCGAAATTAAAAAATTAATAAGTATACATAAAGACGTTTCATTGTTATTAACATAATTGTCACAGAATTTCGCTAAAAGTATTTTGGAATATTACTGTTATTAGCTGCCGCTCGGTCCTTCCGGCCCCGTTTTTTTCGCTCCAACGAACCTGACCCTTCGTACCAAAGTAGCATCCAGACTTTTTGTTCCTGACCACACATATCAGGCGAGGCTCTTAAATTTAAACTAAAATGATATGTAATAAATTAAACGTGTGGCAATTCCAATTTTAATTCAAAATAACTCCACAAAACAATAATATTCTGCATGCATCATATTTTTTCTCACAAGATTAAGTTGTATGTTACATTATGCGTTTTTTAAGATCTATTTCTGCTGTAAATTACAGAAATTTTTCTCTGTTGACACACAAATCTATGGGCGGTGTCTATTACCTTACGTAAATAAGGTAATCAGAAATGAGACCTTTGTGACTGGTAATATAAATCAGTCATTGTTTCACATGTAAAAGACTATAATTCAAAATAGCGAGCTTTTGATAAGACATTTATTTATATGGTGGTTCTCATAGTCCATACCGAGGGTTCCGCGTTCGATTCCCAGTATTTTCACAATAAACAGATGGTTTACTAGAAGTGTTGTGATGTTTCGCTTCAGTAATTGGGCCTCATGGTCTGTGTTTAAAATAAAAATAAAATAAAACTCTTCTCAGGAGAGTAGTAATGCATGACAATCATGTATTTACCGCCATTATACAATTCTTTGTCAATTTAACTTTTGACAAATGTCTTGACATTTCGCGTACGTCTGGTTTGTGTGTTTTTATCACAACAATCTTGTTATCCTGAGAATAACATGGAAAATCGCTAAATAGAATGAGCGATATGCAAAAAATAAATTATCTTTACAGTTGAGCTTGAATTTTATTTTATTATTATTAATTATTAACGTTTTCGTCGGACTCTCTGGGCGACGATTGACCAATTCAAAGTGGCCAATGAATTGATGGTCGAGGTGACTATCTGGAGCGTATGTCCACAACTTCATCGGGCTCTCTGGGCGAAGATTGACCAATTCAAAGTAGCCAACGAACAGATGGTAGACGGTTATTAACTTAAATATGAAGCAACCTAGCTATTATAAACGTAAAACGAAACTTATGTAAAAGTTACACTTATAAATTACCTGTTTTCTTTTTTTGCCATATTTTTGATGTGAATCGTATTTTGTAATTATCATTCTCTCTCCTCCATGGTAATTTAAAGCAATCATATATTTGACTCAATTTTATTGTCCTTTGTTGTTCATCTCACTATACAAACAAAATAAAATATATAACATTCTAATGTTAAAATAGGAAATATTTCTGATACGATTATAATATGCGTAAGTAATTTCAATAAATACCTATATGATTTCAAGCTATTTATTTTTCTTATCATTTAAAAACAAAGTATTTGTTGTGTTTAATTAATACGGCACAAGACAAGATAATGCAACGCTAAAATGGCGTCTAGGTCCAGTTTTGAAACACAATTCATCAAAAATTATTCATTTTTTAACTCATTTTAGTCCTGTATAAAATCTTATATATTTATTATTTTTTATGTCTGATATTTCTAGAATATTGTGAGAATTTGGCCGCCAGTATTATGAAGCAAATGAATACAATTTTAGTTGAGTTGAATGAGTAAATATAGTGCTGTGCAATACCATTGACTTTCAAAATTGAGTTTAACGAATTAGTCTGGTATTTTACAGCTTAGAAGTTTGCATGGTCTGTTTAATTAATTAATAATACACAGTCTACTGAAGGAACATAAACTTATGTGGTATTAGTTTGAGAAGCTTAAGAAGTATTTCTTAAGAAGTACCGGCTGGCTCGGCTGCTGCCAGATCTGCGGCTGATCTTGGGGACGAGTCCTGCAGTAAGCGTCCAAGTTTCAGCACCTTGGGAGGAACACATTGTTTGTTTTGTATGTAAAGATTAAGCCACATCTACAAAAAATATTATTATAAGGCGAGTGCTTGTAATACGAAGATTTCCGACCACTTGGTATAAATAACATATGTAATTATCATTTTTTAGTTTTATAAAACTAAAAAATTATACTTATATACCACGATTTTCAATTACGGTAGCGAAACTTCTTGTTTTGTTAAATTCTTGATCTGTGTTGACAGGTCAGTCCTGGTCTTGTGAAAATGACGTCCAGCTCTCTCTCCATCTCTTTGGTGGTCTCCTCTCGCGCATCACGGCTCTGGGAAGTCTGCTTCATTCCGCGACATGCTCCCTCCAGAAATGCCTTCTCTGCCTGCTCCATCTTACAATGTCTTGTATATCGCAGGTTCTGCAGATTTCCGCATTGGGTACTCTGTCTCTGAGTGTTACACTTACATTTTGGGCCCGCGTTCCATGACTTTTCACTTTTAGTACACTGATATAATTGTGTATAATCTTCATCTTCTTCTCCAATGCTGAACATAGGCCTCTTCCATATCCTTCTTTCCTTTCCTGTTGTTTGCTTCTTGTAGCCATTTCACCCCCCCCCTCCAGCCCACCGAACATCGACGAGGTCTTCCAAAGCCTCTTTTATTCTCCCAAGGTCTCTCCACCTCGGAACTCTTGGAGTCCATATTGTGGCATCCTGTCTTGCAAAATGCCCTGCCCGTAGCCATTTTAGCTTCGCTACACGACCCATGATATCCACTACTTTAGTTCTGTGCCTCATTTCATCATTTCTTACTCTATCTCTTAGCAGGCATGGATCTCTCCATGGATCTTTGCGTGCATTTGATCTGTGTGTATAATACATATAGTGTATTAGTAGGTATCCTTGTTGGTAATATTTATTTATTCTAATATTTATTTATTGAAGTTTATTGAGCAGGAGTAAAAAGTTATAAAACCTTTACTCTACTTGTCATTAAATTAATCGTGATGCATAGGTTTTTATATTTGCAACACTTACATGATGGTACAATAGATACGTACACGATAAAGTATTAATAATTATTGATATAAAATACAAGCAATATTCGGGAAACTTTTCCAAATATTGGCAGAGATAAAAAAAATTGATCCGTTTTTATCACAGTTACCAAATTTCGCCCGCGGGCTCTCGATTATCCCCGCTGGACCCGGCTCCAATGCACGTAAAAAATTTTAGTCATAGAGATTAAAATATTCAGTTGTCTGGCGTTCTTTTGTACGTGTAATATATTTAAATACATATTTTATTACACCCTTTTTTACATTTTTTCTAAACATCCTTAATAATCCAATAAATAATAATAAAAATTCTATAAATCCTTAATAATCCAATACGTGCGTCCGTAACTTTCTAAAATTTAAATGTCTGTCTGTCTGTTCGTTATACAAATCTACACCTCTTGACGGATCTGACAAAAATTTATCTTACTTATTTTTAGGACCCCGCCTGAAAACAATGGCAACATTTCTCCCCTCCCCCTTTACCCCACCTCTTCCCCTAATACCCTGATATATTTTCTATACAAATCTACAATGTTTGACAAAATTTACCTAAATTTTGCATACGTATTCTTTAGGACCCGACCAAACATAGAAATGTACATAATTTTTGACGGGTTAAAGCTAGTAATAATTAAGAATGTCCGTCCGTAACTTACCATTCAATAGCTGATTTCATTCCGTTTTCAAAATAGGTATGATTTTAAAATTATTATTAAGTAAAATGAAAATATTTTTTTACTTTACGCTTTTATAATAAAATACTATGAATTTTTTCTTATATTTCAATTGAATGAACATTAAAACAAATAAGTGTATCAATTACTACATTGCAAAAGTTAGGTATTAATCACACTGATCAACAAATTTTTGCTGCAAGAAATATTATTAGGTTTTTATTTTGAAATACTTACCTACCCTGATTTTAAAAATTTATTTATTTTGTTTCGATCAGGTCAACTTTTTGTGTTACAGCTGCCTACCCGTTAAATTATATTTTAATCGTTTTACCTTAACTTTTTAGTTCTCGCCATATTGTGTTTCAGTATAGTGCTTGTGTTTTGTGTTTGCCGAGTTAAGCGATTGTAAAATTATGGAAGGAAAGTGTAAAAATGATCCTGACAAGTTTTGCTGCATTTGAGGTGAACTTGCTTTTAAAACTCAAAGGAGAAAGTTGACACCATTAGTAAAAAAGTTGTGTGAACTTTATTTTGACTTTGCTGTCAGACAACCAGATAAAGCGTGGATTCCACATATCTTGTTACATATGTGGGCCTTCTAAGTGGATGGTCAAAAAGATCTCAATATGTCTTTTGGAGTTTAGATGATTTGGACATAATCCACGAACCGTTCATCAGATTTTTATTTTTGTCTTACTGATACAAAAGGCATTACAATTAAAACTTTAAAAAAATTGAATTATACTGAGCTGTCATCTGCTAAAAAACGGATCCCTCACAGTGAAGAACTACTTGTACCGGAACCACTTCAAAGTTCCGATTTGTCTACTACATCGGAGGAAATAGATAACGCAACGTTAGATCCTGACTTTCAAGAAGCTTCTTACTGTCTCAAGGAGATTTCGTTGTTCCGGTTCGCGATTTAAATTTATCCAAACAGCAACTTTTAGGTCACGATTAAAGGGATAGAATTCGTTGCAACCAAGAAGAAAAGTCTCATGAAAGTGACTTCAAATTTTCTTGGAAATCACCGATCAAATCACTATAAAAGAATTTTTGAGGAGCTTTAAAGAACTTATATGGCTTTAGGTTGTCACAAAACCTTAAAAATTCCTGCATTCTCATTTGGACTTCTTTCCTAAAAATTTGGGTGCTGTCAGCGATGAGCGTGGTGAAAAAGTCCACCAGGACGTTTCTACAATAGAAAAACGATATCAGGGGCCCACGTATGCGTATTATTGTTGGAAATTACGGAATATAAATACAGAAGAATATCAAAACTTGTATATTTAATACTGTATACGAATTAATTTTGTTCATAAAATATAATAAAAAATAAATAAAAATAAAATATAAATGCAGAAGAATATCAAAACTTGTTTATTTAATACTATATGCAAATTATTTTTGTTTATAAAAGCTTTATTTTTGTAAAAATGTAAAAATCATATTATAATAAAACTATTCGTATTTGGGGTATTCTACGAGTAATATCAATTCTATTATCCTCACCCTTGTTTTAAACATAATTAGTTAACAGTTTTCTTGTTACATACAAAAAGTGTTATTAATCAAAATATATCATTTTCTGTGTAGCAATGTCACCTTTCTATGTAGGCTCAAATAATAATAAGGTATAATGGTAATAATAAGGTGTAAGAACCAAAAGACTTCCACACCGATATACTTTCCCATATAAATCTCGAATTCAATACATTCTAAATTAATAATCCTCGATGACTGCATTCATTTTTTTGAATATTGCTGCCTTTGTTTTTATGCATATTTTGTATAAATACTTTTATTTAAACCTTTTATTTAAACATTTATTTAAATGTATTTTTACAACCGATATTTCGTAGCCACGATGAACAAATCATTCATCATTTAAACAAGTGGGGAATCCGAAAGTTGGTTTGTTTCATAATCGTTTGGGTGATTTTTTCTTGATGGAACCAGTAGATCACGCACCAGATGCTCTCCCTGCTTGGTGCTGTGGTGCCAACGACCCCAAACCCTCATGCTACCGAGGGTGCTCTTAATTAAGAGCAACAACGTACTAAGTGCAGGCGTCGAAACTTGTATTTCTACCGACAAACTTAATACTTACAATTTTTGTTGATTTTCAAATTAAAATTGGAAACCCTTCAAATGTTTTAATTTGATTTTAAATATTATAAAAAAATCCGGACCGATATAAGAACCTGTTTGTTTAATTGTTAAAATATATTTATGTATTTTAATCAAACAACTTTGTATTAACCACTTAACTAGTAACTCTACGGTTTCTATACCACTGTAACCGTTAGACGTAGAGTTAACTAGTAACTCTACGGTTTCTATACCACTGTAACCGTTAGACGTAGAGTTACTAGTTAAGTGGTTAATACAAAGTTGTTTTATTTTAATTATTATTACCACAAAGTTAACGCTATAAACATCAAAAATAAAAATTATTTGCTTATTAATAAATATTTTATTGTGAAATTTCATTTTTGATACTATTCTTTGATAAATAAAACAAATTACATTAATCAATTGGAAAGTTTGCTGAATTGGCCATTTAAAATTACGAAAAATATATTAAATGAATCTATTATTTCATTGAATATTATATTTATTTAATTGATTCTCGTATAAACGTATTCTCGTATATTATAATACTAATTTCTAAAAAAAACATTGTTTTAAACTAAAACTTACCTGAATGTTGTCTGTAAAGAACAAAAAAGAATGTGACTAAAATAAAAGCCAGGTATTAAAAAAATATTTTATTTAAATTAAATTTATTTATATTTATATCTTTCATTCGCTTGACCGTGTTATATTTATTCGTCATGTATCTTTGATCATTGCTAGGTAAGAATTGGATAGCAAAACATTTATTGTGACGCCTGACGACTCTTCGGTATGGCACTAATTTTGGTCGAACCCAATGTTTTCCTTGTCTCATTACGAGGGTTGACTGCGGTGCGCGCCGAGCCTCCCTGCAGCACGAAGCAGCTGTTTAGCGAGTTTGTAAACAAGTTGTTACCTCGCGTTAGCTTATGCAGTTCATTCCATGACCGGACAAAAAGCTTAACAAAATATCGTTTAGATCGTTTCGATTTCATGACATGGTATTAGTTTTAAGTCGATTTTTCAGAATATCTTATAAATTATAGCTGAAATAGAGTTATTATAATGAACAATAATAATAATACATCGACCCCTTCGCGACATAATATCGTACGCATAAATTTAACAAAATGTTTTTTATTATTAATATTTCTCGATATGGTTTATAGATTTAATTCAAAATAAAAATATACATTTTATTTTACGAACTAAAATAAAAATATATTTTTTAGTAAATAAAAACACACTTGTTTTTAGTTCTACTTATTTAATTTTTAGACGCGTTTTGTCCTACACTTAACAATACACTCAACGAAATAAAATTGCATAGCTATCCTCTTCCACATATGTATCACCTTTCTTTATCATTCGTGTTTGAAGAAAATTGTTTCTTAAAATCATGCCAAAATACAACAATACTTAAAAACTTACTTTCAATAGTTTTCATATAAATATAAGTTGTGGACTGTGAAATAAATGGTGATGAAACTAGTTCATAGTTAAACTTGTGATGGTATAACTACGAACTAGAAAAATTTACACACAAATAATAAAGAATCCTACCAAATCCTTCGTGTTAAAGGTTACCTTTTAAATTTTTTACTCTTTGTTTATGTCTAAATATTGCCAATTTTAATTTACAGTATTCATTGTATCCTGTTGAAAGGATTTATAGCTCAGAAATACATTGAGTACATCAATAAATAATGATTTTAAACAAAGTGTTTTCTTCGTATTTATATATTAATAATAATTTTGTTACCGAGTTATTTTGTTACTACTGAAGAAACTATATTTATTTTTTATTTTATTTTACCATTTAGAAAGCGAATTGTGAAAACATAATTCAATAATCTATATAATACATGAAACTAGGCCGTGTATCTTTGTATCACTGTATGTTTTCATCGGGTTTTTTTGAGCGTGCATATATACATATAAATATATTCGCTAACTCGTATAATTGTCTCTATTCAGAAATAATTCTCATGGCCTTTGATTCAGCGTTATTACTTGTGTATTTGTGATTCGGTACTTATTTATTATAATGTGTTGACGTTAGCAGCGACATTGTGTAGCGGAAGAGTCGGCCTCCGATACGCCAATTATTCCACTCGTGTTATTCTGACTATTATTAAAGAATAATAGATATTGCGGCTTTATACATCACAATATAAAATGTTGTTGTTAATTTTTATGACAAATGATTTTTGTGTGTCCTTTGTTAATGCGTAGAATGATACGTATTACGTGTGTGTAATTGATTTCCTGCTCAAAAGTGAGTGGACGTCGTGTTTTTGGTTGTGTGCCGAGTTGCGAGCGCGCTCCCCGTGTGCAAGGCTCCGGTGCGGGGGCGCTGTGGACTAAGAACCAGTACACTGTAGTAGGTAAGGAGGTTTGGATATTATGACACTTGCGTTCGGGGGATTTTGGCACGATAACATGTAATGAAGGTACAAAAAATGAGTAAGTGGAACGTAAAAATATCAAACCTGATGTTTAACAGGTCTGTACCATACTTATATTAATCATTGCTAGACGCTTTTCGCGGGTCTTTTCTTTCACTAGACGTTTTAATGCTCTATAAATAATTATATCATTTACGTTATAATTTATTTATTTTTATTTATATAGATTTAGATTTTATCAATTTATATTTTTACATATATAAATTGGTTTCAGAATATTTTGACTAATGATACATATTAGTTTTCTAAGGATACATTTGGTTTTTCGTTGTATCTTTCCAAAAAGTAGACAATCTCTTGTGCTTTGAGAGGGACTTACACTTTTATTTTTTACCCGCATATTCACGTACATATACATTCACATTTATATTATGTTTTTTGAAATGGTCTTTTAATTTAATTTTTAGTTCCATACAGTATGTTGTGTGGGCACTTGTTTTCAGTTAGACATATTGCATTCCATAATTTGAAGATTTTAAGACCTTTGTGCATCAGACAATTTTGTGAGAACAATTTTTTCTTTTCCTTCCGAAGTCTGATGCTGCCGCCTCCTCTTTTATTGTATGAATGAAAATCCTTATTTAGTTTCATCCTGTTATCAAAGTATTTGAGTAATAGTCTGTGTTTGATTTTAAGCATTTGTACCAATACAATTTATTTTATTCTTTGATTTACTAAATCTTATTTTAGGTCACTCAACATTTTTGTTATTTTTGTTCTTCTAACGAATTTGAACGTAATATATTTTATTCGGGCCACTTTTTAGCGATATTGCCTGACACCCTTAAATTTAACGTTTTATTTTTTTCTCTGCCAAAATCCCCCGAAGTCGAATGTCACAATATCCGAACCTTCTTCGCATACAAGTGTGGAAAACATTTCGGGTCCGATACCGTAGCGCAAGCGTGGCGGTCGCCGGTTCCCGCCCGGCTGCTTCGGCCAGGGCGCGCGCACCGGCCAAACTTGGGCGTAAATAATTAATACCCCGATTCGGGTATCGATACTAATCTAATTGTGTGACTAACTAATCAGCTAAAACAAATAGCTGCACACGGGTCCTTGGGCGGCCGAGGCCGGCACGGCTGGCACGCCGCGCGCGCCGCCGCTAGATTAACACTGGGAAGGTATTACATATGGATGAGTGTTTGCTGTGGGTGCAGTTTATATTACATTGTGCCGTTTGAATTGTGTTCCCCCCCTCCGCCCCGTTTCATTATCTAGCCCCCTTCCCCGCCATCACCCCCAGCCATCACTCAGCGCCGCGATGACTTGAATAAACCGTGTCGGATGTAATCTATAATTTATTTTTAACACCCTCTTGTATTCTTTTGCGCCAACAATGCAGCTGATCAAACCGGAAATTGCATAATTAAGTGAAGATATAAAAAGTAAGTCTCGGCATTAAAATTATCGTATAAAGGGTAAATTGCATTCGTCATGGACAACAGTCCTATGGAATTATTTTAATGATAGTGCGTTATTAATTAAACAGAAATACGGCAAAAAAAGCATACTCGTTTTCCGAGAAAGTGCACTCTACGTTGTACCACCTATTTGCGATAAAAATTGTGGAGTAAACCAACAAATGTATTACATAACTAATACATCAATGATTAATAATTCTAATGCCTCATTTTGGTATAATTTAAATAAGAAAACACATAAAAATGACTTCATTTTTACATTATCTGTTCTTGTTTATTCTTCATTATTCTTATTCTTCTTATTATTATACAAAAGTAACGTTATTTTCTGCATATCTTATTATTTTTCTTTAATTTTTTCGTTTGCTATACCAGTTTGTATGGAAGTCTTTGGGCGTTTATAGGGCTTACGCCGTATTTGTATGGTCGGCTTGGGTGATCACTTTGTCACAATGTAACGTTCACTGATTTTACTCATAATTGACTATTACATCTGTCAAACTTTTAACTTGTGTGTATGTTATTTATGTACCTATATTTTTGTTTTTTTATTTTTTATTTTATTTTAGCAAACATTTTAGCAAACCAACACAGGTATGACACCCCCGTAAATTTTGTCCATGATACTATAACATAAAGTCATCTAAATAATTACATTATTATATTACAGAGGTGTAGACACATAAGGAAGTTTTTTATGTGTCGCATCAATATCATATTGTCTATTGCAATAAAAAAAAAATTTTTGAATTTCTAAATATTTATTAAAAGTCTAAATATGTATAGGTATATTGGTTTGCGAATGAAGAATATTGTACGTTCTAATGAATAGCGGTAACGGAGGGAAGTATCCGATAATCGTAATGAAAAAAATTAATTGAAATATACTGCGTGTTAAGGTGATTCAAATGGAAACTGTTATGTTTAATTTCGCAAAGAAAATTTTGTACATCAAATTCAATCATTTAAAATTTTTTAAAGTATCATTAAATCAGTGATTATTCTTCCATTAGATAAAGACACAAGATAAAAATGAATTAATCTGTCCATGTATGATTGCTGATACCATCTTAAATAAATAAAGTATATTTTAATAATTCTTTCTTGGATCGATTCAATCATTTTTATATATTTTGTCATGTATTTATAGTTCGATGCACATATCGATGCATATTCTAACTTACTGCGAATTAAAAGTGCTATGATATTATATAGTCTATCTGGCATATAAAAGAAAAGGCTGCAGTATATAAAAATTATTACTATTATAATACGAGGATTACTAATTTAAAATGTACTGAATTCTAGATTTTATAGAATACATGGCCTATAAATTTGTATAAAACATGATTTGGGAAGGGATAGATAAAAGTAAAGTTTTAGGATTTGGGAAGGGATAGATAGATATAGATAAAGATAAAATATAGAATTAAGTCTATTGTAAATTAGTAATCCTCGGTGACTGCATTCAAAACATTTTTTGCATATTGCTGCCTTTACTTTTATACGCCATATATTAAATACCACGTTTCACTTTGACTTACATTAAAGCCAACTATGGCAGAAATTTATTGTAACAATATCTAAATTTGTCTAGAATACGAAGCAATATTCGTTTTATGTGTACATGACATTCATCAAAATTATTAACATTTACACTGTAACGCCTGAAAAATCATTTCAATTTTTAACTCTTTGGAGCTAAAAATGAATGCTTGTAAATTTCTGGATCGTTTCAGCAACCTTGTTGTTTCAGTCATATTTCGCTAGTCTAGGGGTAAAAATAAACTACCCCGCGGTCATCTTGACATACGTCACAGGTTCGGCCATCAGCGCTACCGAGGGACGGTGTCGTTCCTCCCAATACCGAACGTCCACCCGGGAGGACGGGACCCCCCCACACACTCGTGGCTGCGTTCTAACCGATGTTAGTATTTAGTACCCAATTTGCAGTTGCATTCATTTGTCAAGTATTCAATCGTACCGGGCTAATCTGGTGCAGTCCTGGCGGTCCTCTCGCCGCTGGGGCTGCATTAATGCGCCTTCCTCCCCTTTGTCGAGACGGGCCGTAGGAAACCTGCGCTGTTTGAACGGGCTTCCGACTGCCGTTTGATTTTGCGTTTGCGGTGCATCGGTTCTTTACATACCCACGGACACGGCCGTAAGTCGTGTTTGCTCCGGGGCATTATGATGCGGTGATTTTTGCTCGTTTCGCGCGCGTCGGAATAGAAAATGTTTTGAACGCAGTCGCCGAGGATTACTTAAATAGTAGATTTTATAGAAAATCAACTATTTAAGTCACTGTTAAAAGCAAGGACAGCACTATTCTCGTAGTGTAAAAAGCAAAGTCGGCAATATACACTTCAAACAATCATCCTCCAAGGATGTGTCACGTGACAAAATGGCCGCTTCATACTTATGTGAAAATTGATAGTGATTTTAGACTGATACGTCATAGCAGACAGCAGACATGACCAATTATGTAAATAGCAAAAGAAGTAATGTCTACAATTTGGTACCAAATACAGCGTTATCAACATTTAAAAATTAAATATTTATACACCTATATAAAAGGAAAACTAAAAAAAAAGGAATTTAAAAAAAAAACTTATTCCCAATAAAACGTAAGCTTCATTGATTTCAGAGAAATATATCCTTATTCTTTTTAGTTGTAAATATGTGAGGCAAATTAATGCGACAAATCGATGTTGTTATTGAATAACTTTTTTAATAAAACAATTTTGATTTTGGTATTTTTTTAATGTAGATCATTTGTTTAACGTCACAATTTTATGAAAATATATTCTTTACACTTTTGGTGAAATATCGGCGGTTTAGGAGATAATCGACAAATAGGTTTGCATTTTTTTTTCAAAATATCTGACCTATCTTCATAAATGACATCGGGCTATCAAGTACCTTATTCATTCGTTTTGATGTTGATGATGAACAAATTAAATAAAATATTTATAACTGTGCAGACATTAGAACCAATTTTTTTTGCAAGACTTTAATAAATTTTTTTGACTTGTATCAAAGCGAATGACTATTTAATATACTATGTTTATTACTTTCATGATAGTCTAACGTTTTACAAAAGATAAGTCAGAAATATTAAAAAAATTCAAACTCTGCTGTTGTTTATTTCCTTCGCTTTTGAAATTTTACCCAACAGTGACATGAACATAATATTTTTTTATTAATTAATTAGAAAGACGTACAGAAAAACCAAATCAACGAAAAAATATTTGTCTGCTAACGGGATTCGAACCACTGATTTCCTCCTATCCGGGGGAGGCGCGTTAAATTCCGTTTTTTTTTTAATTCGTTGATTTGATTTTTCTACAGGTCTTTCTAATTGATTAATAATTTGGTTTTAAATTTCACAGAACATTGTTCTGAAAAATTGCAACTTCACAATAAGAATGTGTTCTTGAATATAATATTTTCTATTCAAAACTCAATGAAGAAGACTAACCAGAAGTTTTTGGTATTAACTTTGGTTATTATTATTTTTGATGTGATTTTTTTTTAAATATATAGATGTCTCATCAATATTTTTATTATTTTCAAAGTTAACTAAACGCTTGTGCTATAAAAATAGGACTAACGTAGTGGTAAGATACAAATCTCACCATCACCACTAGCTAAATCACAAGGCGAATATTACGCTTAAACACTAGACCAGAGATATACTCTGGTCTACTATCTAAGTAGTCGCCTCTCGCTCTTTCTAACACTTCTTTTAATATTATTTCTACCACATTTTTTATTTTGACGGAATGTGGTTTTAGTACACCAAAGAAAAAAATCAGTACAAATTGAATCGGGTAAAAGAGACAACCAGTTGATATTTAGCTTTTAGTGAAATGCATCTTTGCGAAAATTATTGGGTTATATAACTCGTTTAAAAATTTATGATTGCTCGCTGATTTGCAAACCAAGGAGATTTTAAACCAAAAGTTGTCGAGTATCCACTATAGTAAATGTTTAAAATTATTTGGTTTAAAAAGTTTTCCAAAAAACAACACCGGCCTGCTATCCCACTTCTTTCTCTTTATTTTTTTCAATTGGTTTTAAGTCTAAACTCAACAGAATATTAAGGTAATAAAATAAACAATATACCCATAAAATTCATAACGAAATTCCAAAAAGGAGGATCCAACATTGTGATATAACTATAGATAGGAACTAACATAATTTTTGACCGGGGTCAATGTCATGTATGTGTATGTATGCATATATATGTATGTGTGTATGTATGTATGTATTTGTTCGTATATGTTATATATATGAGGGATAGCTGTGAACATTACATATTGTTACCATCACGCCGTTTCCCCGTGGGTGATACCAGAGAGGATAGAGCGCCACACTCTTCTGTCCTGACATAGAACATATTTAAAAGTGGACTAAATAAATATTCAAATACTTATCTTATAGTCCACTTTTATAATATATCCCTCTTGATAATAATATTCCCTGCGCACTCCAACCCCCTACTCCCACTATTGGCACTCCGTCGTTTTCACACTGATGTATGACTAGTATATAAGGACATATTTTTTTAATGTTTAGTCAGTTATGACTAAAACTTCCCTGAAGAAGCTACGGTCGTAGCGAAACCTGGTCGGAATCGACAATAAATAGAAGTGGTGTTTAACCAAGTTATTTTTATTTATTTAATTATAATGTCCCACCACAAAGTGTTTTCTTCCTTCAAAAATTAAAAAAAATCTTTATTTGAATGTACCTAGTCAATTTAATACTTCACCTATATGAGATATGAGAGATTTTGAAACTCTAGCAGTAAAATATAAAATACAGTTTATGATTTCCATACATTTTAATGATCACCATGAATAGTATCTACAATGTTTATTCCAAATCATTCAATAATTTAGATTTTAAATTAAGGGTTAAGTTATTCATGGCAAAGCTTTATCCAGTTATCGCAATACGAGAATTAAATTGTTAATTTTATCCGCTAAATTGCGAAGGAAGCGGTGAAATATAACCTTAAAATATTAATTAGGGGGTTAAGTTTTTTATCCTTAAATTAGTCTCATCAATCAGAAATAATTAATTTAAAAATAAGAGCTAAAAATAACGAGCTTCGTATTCTTTGTAATTAGATACACCGATTGAGAAAAAAAAGATATCGGTTAAATTATATCTTGATCACAGCTTTGTTGCAAGATATTAATGAAAAATGGTTCAAAGGAAATTATCGCTAATAATATTATCGCCGAAAAGTTTAATTTCTCTTTGTTTTGTTCAATTATTTCAGACCATCGAAATAATTGCTTATTCAAGGTTTGTACATAAACAATCGCAACTTCAATGAAAAAGAAGCAATAACACATTAACAAGATCAAAACCCGAATACCTTGTGAAGAACACATTCCCACAATAAATACGTAATTCTATAAACAGTACGCACGGTCTCGTGCGCATACTATTATAAAAAGAATTGATAATCTTACTAAATATCCCATCGTTTCAAAATGATCTTAGGTCTTTATTTATTTCTGTAATAGTACTGCCGTATTATTGTACAATATTGCAGAGATGAATCCAATCAATGAAGATGTTTAATTTATTTATTCATTTATTTATTTATTTATTTAACGCCCTTATGGGCTTTTACAACATACAGAATAATTTTTTTTTTAAAATAACATAAGACAGTTAAAATAATAATACAGTTAAAAGTTACAATAATAATAGTTAAAAGGTAATAATAATAATAATACAGAAAATAAATAAAAATACAGAAAAACATAAGAAAAACATAAAAACATAAGATAAAATAATAATAAAACTAAAGGTACAAATAATAATAGTTAAAGGTAAAATAGAAAGATTTATTGTCCATTTGTAATGTATGATGTAAACAATTGTATCAGCTTTGTCCTATAACAGTTATACTATCAGCAAAAATGTCAGCCGCCTCTGCATGTTCATTCCCTAATGAGTGTAATCTATCTAATAATGAGCTGTTTTACATCAGTTAGTAGTTAAATAAAAGTTCTACCATTAGAAGGCTAAGAACAATGCATGTGCGTATATTTTCCTCAGGCTCTGTCTGCACCCAGGTGACCGCTGGTAGCCAATCGCTCATCCCTTACACCGCCGCTCCCCTCCAAATCAGATTTGATTCGATCGATTCTGAATAAATACACAGTGAAGTGACTGTTAGATCGGCATTAGGAATATTAGCATTTTGATTTAAATCTGGAAATACGCGTTGTATTAAAATCTGCATTTTGATGTGTATTTTAATGCAATTGATAAATGGGTTTTGCATATAAAATTACTAAATTTATTATAACAATACCGCGCGTTACCGCTAATTCTAACATTTAGCATATTAGCGGTGGGTTCCCGATGCGAGTTGTGAGTTGTGTAGCGGGGTGATTTATTTAGTTGCCCGCTGACCACCCTCGCTCGGCGGGCGGGGGAGGGTGGGCCGGGGATTGCAGGAGAACACACACACACGCTCGCTCCGGCTCTCATTACGGATGCACTTAGAGATTTGTACATGGAACATTATTAGGAATGCATGCATCTCTACGGGCCCGATTGTTCCCGCCGCAACAGAGATGTATAGGCGATTCGTCCCTGCTTCCTATTTCAACGGCGGTAAATGAGAGACCCATACTGAAGCGCGATAATGCGTCAATTTTGCCATCTATATCCGAGGTTAACGCTAATTATTAATTTAGCCGTAATATTACTCGGACGCAGTTCATTTAGGCCCTGAATCAATCATGCCAAAAATTACCGCATGCTAATCATGATACTTTATTGTACGATAAAATGAGAAAACATTTTTCATTTGGGGACAAATAATAAAATACGTTGCCAAAAATATTTACCTTCTTCTTTGGCCTCGCTTTATCCCTTTCATCTGGTGTCGACGACTCTAATCTTCTGCTTAAAGAAATAAAATGGGAAAATCACTCTGCTTCACCGCATATTATTTTTTATATTTATTGATGCAATACGGTACATCAGATGCGTGCAATGAGAACAAGAAGCATGACTTTAATTTAAACATACATTTAAAAAAGAATCAAAATTAAATATTTATCTGGCAGAATATTATTAAATATTATAACTTGAATAATATGTTAATTATTGTGTTAGCAATATTACGATATATATCCCTGATTTCATATATATATTGATATATGATGATATAGTGGTGGTGAGTGATGAGAGATACTGATTCTCTCGAAACTCAAACTAAATAAGAGTGCACAATGAGCTAGGAAATCGGACCAAATTAATTGGATGGCCGCTTGGGTCGCCTAGATATGATTCAGTTTTAGATCTATTGAACTTAATTGATCTCAATAATCTTAGTGATGTGATTTAAGCGCATTGAAAATATCGATCCTTCGACATTTCGGCCCAAGCTGACAAGCAAACGATTAATTTTGGCGAGTAAGCTTTCCAGTAGCAGCACACAGAACTCCAGATTATTAATTTTGTTTATTATACGTGTCAGCTTGGAGCCCTCGTACCAACACTGAAAAGAGGAACCAATTTGGACTGAATGCAGTGAATTCACTCAGGCGTATACGTAGCAAATCGATTTATGATATAAATTTGGAATGATTGCAATCTTCGTAAAGAGAACAGCTTTAAAATAAAGTCGCTTTAGTGGTTTGGTAGTATATAATATATGCGGAATCCATAATAATTGAGGAATGGATGAAAGCCGTGCATTGTTATGCAAGAGTTTACACATCCACGGAAGACGGAAAAGGTGTCCAGCTGAAGGTAGGTTTTAGAAAATGGTCCTGTGTTTAAGGCCTCAGAAATAGACATAATATAAATAATGGTCAGAATGGCCGTAAAATTTGAAAGTTGAAAAGCTTCAAGACCCTGAAAACCTTGCATTCAACATTATCCAGATTTTAAATAGTAAAGGGTACTCAATCTAAAGTCAACTACTCTCTCTAAAGAAAAGTTTACAAACACCCAACAATATATTGATATCGCGCCTGCAAAGAAAAAAGTGTTTCGCGAGATAAATTCACAAGTATCTAAGTGATGGGCTGTAGAGGCGGAATGTTAATCAGACTCGCTGGTTTTGCGGTTCGATCCTTTGCCGGGTGCTACCCCACCTTTGAGGGCTGCTAATTAAACCTTTATGCAGTATTGAGGGTAGAAAAATCGAATCATTCTTTTAAAAAAAATACCTTGCAGCACCGCGAGATGCTTAAAAATGTACTTTTCGTGCTCGTACTTACTAATGAGTATTCAAGTAATTTCTTTGAATTTGTCAGTTGAAATATCTTTTAGAAGCCGTCGATTCTTGGTTACACCGGCGACTGTAACAGAAGCACCTTTAGTCGTCTAATTTATAAAGTTGAAAAAAGTCAAGTTGCAATTAAAATTACTTTTATCAATTAAATAATAAATTCACCCCTATTGGAATGTTTTTTCGAAACACCGCGATCTTTGACAATAGTAATTTAAGTTTTTTTAATAGTTATTAACGTGTTTTCAATTAAAAAAAATAACAGTTAAATAGAGGATGAAGGTTTTGAGTGCGGGAGTAAAAACGATATATTATTTACAATCACCCTTTTATACGAATAAAAAGCGCTTTAAAATCATCAAATAATGAAAACATTTCATGCAAATTTAATAATTTATAACATTATTAATATTGCACATTTATTAATTATTTGGGTACAGATTCATCACCATAATCTAAGCTTTGTAGGTGAAAAAAACGTATTCTGCGTATATATAAATATTCAGTAAAAATTTATCACGTCTAAGATACTAAAAACGAATTTTTTTCCGCGGCCTGTCGATTAATGCTTATATTTTCCTAATTATTGTAAAAAAGTTTAGTTTACTACTTTTATATAAGAACGAAGCTTCTCTCTGAGTTATCGCCCTTAAAAAATGCAGTCTAGCTCATACATTCTGATATAAATAATAAATAAAAACGAACATTTTCTTGAAAAAAACGCCAAAATGTGCATTTGCAGTGAATGTCCAGCCTTAAGTAATCTTTCTGCTGCTTTCTTTTTTTGCTGCTATTTTTTATTTTATTTTCTTGCTGCTATTATACATAACCATATATATAAGCAGGCCTATGCTGCTAGGCGAGCGTAGGCCGGCAGGTGGATACAGTGGCTGCATCGTCTCATGCCGATGACTTGTTGCTAGGCCCTTTAGGCAGCTACGCGATCAGCTGTTCCCGATTTCTTGCTGCTAGGCCCTGTGGACTACGGCGGCCGCTCCGCGGCTAGTAAAACTGAGGTCACAATTATCTGTGAACGTGATTTTCTGAAGTCTAGGGGTTTTTTTATGATTTTTCTACAGTAATTTTTCTTCAAGCCTATTGTAGCATTACAATTTAAAATAAGTTACATTTCTTCTTTGCTTGCATCCACTCTTTGCCTAATTCTTCTATCACGTTCCAATTTAGTCATATGTAGCATTCTCCTAATAGCATTTATACATTGATTTTAGTCTTCCTATATTTTTGACACTCTTCGCCTTCAAGTGGCAATCAAGTACATGCTGTTCGTCAGTCGTATTTTGAAGTCTGCGACCTGCATTCGCACTGGGATAGTATAATTTTTCATAAAAATATTATTGATATTTCATGTAATTTAATTTAATAATAATATTTATTTTAATTAATTTAATTTATTAATAATAACGTTGAAATTTCCGGCGCAAAAACTGACATGTAGTACTACTCTGCCAATTCGAAAAAACCCAGCAAATAGCCAAATAGTGAAATCCATCAATTATTTTATAAAAACAGAAATATTGTGTACATTATTTTTAAGTGACTCAAATAAAAAATAATGTGTATACCTAATAGTTCTACATAATAAATAATATCTTTAAGTATTTAAAAATAATCTGCACACCTCGCTATATTCTTTTACTACGTGCGCACTAAACGCTCCGTTTTTTTTGAAGCAATTATATTATGTACTAGCTGGTCGTACCCGGCGTTGCACGGGTTAAGGATTAAGTAAAAAATAAGTTTGTGAGGGAAAACAAAGGGTCCGCTGTTCTCTAAAAAAACAATGTTCCATCTAATGTTAACATAAGTTATTGTAACATAACTGTAATACTTAGATATATGGTATCGCAGACTTTTTTGTAGATATTAATGTCCTCTATAAAACTGTAGTACATTACTTTGCTCTATTGGCAATAATTTCCGCAGCGTACGCAATATAAGGTTTTTTTTCGTAATTTTTTCACGCGTTGGGTTACATTATCGAAGTTTTCATACGGATCCCTAACATTTTTGAAAATATTTTATAGTCTATGTTCATCAGGGATAATATAGAATTCTGAATGCGAAAGAATTTTTCAAATCGGTCCAGTAGTTTCGGAGCCTATTCAATTCAAACACACAATTTTTCCTCTTTATAATATTAGTATAGATAAATTATTATTTTCCGAGTTGCATCGCTCTTACGGCGCAGTCTTGCGGCGTACATCACGTCACTCGATCGGCGTCACTCGATATCAACTCTGCGCAATTGCTTGGCGGCTTTATGATATCCAGCCCTCAGTTCAAATTATACCACTTATTAACTATCAACTATTAATGTACCAACGTAGTTTTTTAGACTTAGTACATTTTTTGAAAATACTATTATAGACTTATGGTATTTATCATCACGTGGTATTAACTTATACTGAGTGAAAACTTCTCGTATATTAACACTCGACAGGCGCAGTGGTGAAAATGTACGGACTTATTCTAAGCCTACTCTAGCCAGGCTTAGCTCCAGTTTGCGATATTTACATTTCAAATCTGTAGATTTACTACAATTTCACGCCGAATATCAGAGAGTTAGATGTTGTTGGGAACTAGGATGTTAAAACCAAAATTAAAACCAAGCCGCGAAATTAATTCCTTTTAATCCGAATGCATTACTGCAATTTTGCTCAATAGCATCGTGGTGCTCTTGCCCTTTGAATTATATTAGCGCAATAGGTTTTTTGTACAAATAGCACACATTTTATAATTAACAAGTAACAAAAAATTAGAGAAGTTTGGTCTTAAAAAAATATTCAGCTTCAATATCAAACATTCTTATAAGACAATAAATAAACTTATTTTTAATTTTAAAAGTAAGAAATTATTCACTTCATTTAAATGTTATGATGGAAATAAATTTTCTTTGAAAAACTCTTCAAACATCTAAACTAATAATTCCACAAAATATTAATTGTTCATTACTCACAATGTTCTCTTTGAAATTACCCCCACCGTTTTTGTGAACGTGTTCCACAAGCCCTAAGCTTAGATTCTCTCGTTATTTTTAATTATAACAAATAGATGTGATCAAAATAAATACAAAACTTATACAATAGAAAATGAAATATTTGCTAGGTTATAATTTACTTTTAGAATGAACTTAGATTACAAATATCCTCAGTATTATAATTACACAGTATACTAATTTTATTAAAGTTAGGATTCCTAACGTACAGTCGTTAATTAAAATCAGGAAATATAAGTGTAAATTAAGCTCTTCTTTTCTGGCATACCACTTTTGTTTCGACAACTCTTCTCCTTGCCCATCTATCCCACTTCATCCAGGGTCGGGCCTCCTTGTACGAAGGCGTCAGGATCTTCTGCCCTGGATTGTCCCAATGGGAAAATCTTGTGCTGCCAACTCCTTCTCAATATTAGTCCACCATGTTGCTGGGAGTCTGCCTCTTTAGTTGGGTTGTTCAGTGTACTTATCATTCATCTCTACGCATGACCATACCATATCATTCTGCTTTCTCCTTTTGCTTCGGCTACATTCATATTCATTCATCTTCTCATGCATTGTTGTTGAACCTTTATACTGCTTCTCATCATTCGGTTGTTGAAGCTTTGACTGAGCTGGATCTTTCGCCTCATATACATTCTTTACTTCCCTTTCCACATACGTTACACTTAACCGAACCATATCGGCATCTTTTCTTGATCCTGTATGCTACGCTCCAGCCAACATTACATTGACTTTTAATTTTTTAATATCTCATTTGATCAAGCACTTAATTTTCAGCACATGCGGCTAAGCGACCACTTTTCCGCCGCATTCAGTCTACTTTTTTGCCCATTTCGTACATTTGCTTCTACATTTCGTACTCTTGCTTCGTGTAACAGATTCTTATTGGTCATAACAGCATTCAGGATACCATTTATTAACCTTTTTTCCCGCAGTCATCTCCTTTCAATATCCTTCTCGTCCTTGCGGTTCCTATATACAAAATCACATTCACTTGTTCTGAGCATTCATTGTTTACCATTACATCACAATTATTCACTCGTTAGCCAGGCAGTTCGCGCAGTCCAAGCGCGATCTTTATCCTTTATACAGAGGCACGATAACATCCCTTCTACAAGCTATTACAGTTGAATGTTTCAATTTTATAATTTTACTTATATATTTACTACAAATAAGAGAAATCAGTCACTGTGTAATAATAATTCAAATTAATAAAAATAATGAAGAAATTGAGAGATATACAGAATTATATATAGAATTAGGATTCTTCCAATTTTACTATCTTAACCATAATTATGTCCTCAAATTATAAATTGCTTATAAAAAGTGATTTTTAGTAACAAATAAACGTTACTGTCGATTCTGCAAAAAATTGATTTTCGTTTTACTGTCTTAATCTATCCAATTCACTATATATTTTCAGATAGTGTTAAAAAAAAGTTCGATCACAGTTTCAAAAAAAACACATGGAAAGGAAATTTACTTTTTTTTTAAACATTATCCGAAAATATAGAATAAATAGAATCGTTTAAAATAGTAAAACGATTTTTTTTGACAAAAAGGATTTGACAGTATACGTAGAGACCGTTGTCGATACGTTCATTAAAATTCAAAACATTTTTTACCTACTTTCCCCGAAAAACTCTACCGAGAAAATATGCAAAAGCACAAAAATGCTTCATCAAAGTTAAAATCAGTCAACATGCATATGTACACATCTTCCCTTCACAGTTGCGGAAAGTCATCCAAGAGGGCGGATCCTGAACCAATGGTGCCTCTGTGCACCGCTCCTTTGCCTTTTTTCTACACAAGATGTGTATAAATACTAGATAGCCTGGGGGACAAATGGGAAACAAAGAGGAAAAATTGTAAACTAAAAAATTCATCACAGTCGTAGTGGTAACACACGGCGCCAGACGGAGGCCTAGACAAGTCGGAAAACTTTGTCCATGTTCTTCTCTCATGATTTTTCTCGTCGCAATTTCAACCTTCAATATCGCGCGTGTATTATGGCCTCGATCGTAACTAAAAGCCACATTGTAAATCTTTTTATTATGCATTCAGAATAATCGAAAAAATTTAATTATATATTATAGTTGCATTTTTGAATAAAGGAAATTTTATTATTTTGAATAAATGAAATTTGAATATTTGGAAATTTTATTGAATGATTAAAATTTGAATAAAGGAAATTTTATTATTGAAGAAAGGAGTGCTGAGATAGTTTGGATATGGAGAACGTGTGATCGAGGAAAGGAAGGTTAAGAAAATATATAGGGCAAGTAACAGGAATAGAGGGCGTCCGCGAAAGACCTGGCATGATCAAATTCTGCAATTTATTATCGGACAATGGCCCTGTTTAATGGCTGGAGAACCCTAGAGCATGGATGAGAAGATGTATGAATGTAGCCGAAGCAAAATTAGTGTGCCAAGATAGAGGAATATGGTGTTCTATTCTCTCTGCCTACCCCTGCGAGGAAACGGCGTGATAGTTAGTTAGTTAGTTAGAATAATACAATTTTTGTGTGTAAAAGTATCTGTTTCAAAATCGTGGCAACAGGTTACCAAGCGCGTGCATTGGACGCAATGAAGCGTGACTTTTACGTTTACACATATTTATAAAAAAAATTAAAATAAATTTTTTACATAAATAGAAACCATACTATTTTATGTTATATTTGCCTATAAATAATATGATAATATTTTCGATGTTTATGGCGTTAACATTGTGGTCGAACATAAATTAATAATGTGTTAAAAATTGTGATAGGAATGTTACGAGATACTTTACATATTTTATTTAGATTTTTTTTCCAAAATAAATGTCTACCTAAAATTCATGCTCTATTGTACTCACTGCATGCCCTTGCAGAATATAGTTTGATCAAAATTAGTTAATTTGTTACAAGTTATTGTTACAAGCACAGGTCCTAGGAGCCTAAGAAACATTTTTTTATAAAATTTATAATAAAAACTAAAGATTTGAATACAACTATAATTTATGGGATAATCGAGGTACCTGCGAAGGAATCCGAAATGTTGAACACAAAAGTCGACCACATGGCATTATATCTTTGAAAACACAAACCAGAAGACTCTGATCGGCCGTGAAAACCTAAGAACATCAATCAATGTATATTATAGATGTCTCACAGAGACGAAACTATATTTAATTACTTAAGCCAGCCGTACGATAGATCGTAAGCCCCATGTACACCCAAAAAGACTTCTATACCTACTTTCCCATAAAAATACAGAGACATCTATAATACACATTGATTGATTAATAATGTCCCTGTGACAAAAAAAAATACAGCGCTGTTCTGAAAGATTTGAACATATTCAAATATATTCTGGACCTAAGAGCATTTTTATAAGATACATCGGTTTACTTTATAATTATTATAAAGCACTCTTTGCCAAAAAAATCGGAAAATCAGTATTCAATACTGTGCACAGTTTCGGGTAAATATGTACAGGGATGTTCGATGTGCAGGTTCTAAAAATATTTAATTTATCCCTAACAGGGTACAATGTGTGATTTTATGTTTTTATTTGCAGCGGAACAGTGTGACCCTGTGTGTTCGCTGTTGGCGCCTACCTGCCACGTAAAGCGTTGGTTTTTATTTATAGCAACATTCACTTACGAGTGTACAACGCTTTCTCTCCTTTGAATGTCTTTGGCCCTCACTTATGTCCTGAATGGTTGCGGTGGCGGGCGCAGCTGAAACTTCCCTTTCCTTTGAGTTTCCTTCCGCTTTCAATGTTTTAATACCCGCCTTTACACACACTTTTTTCTTCTCCGCCCACTCCCCACCACTCTCTCATCGCTGCCACGCTTCACCGATATTTAAAGCCAATCCGCAAGTAAAATAGATACAACATGCAATTTACGCCTCAACAATCATATGAAAATCGTGTTATTAGAAAGACAAAAAATCATGTTATTTCTACAGCATTGAAATGGATAATATACACATACACATATATTTTTATACACACTTTTAATTTTTTTAATTAAATAATATTCGATTCGATTTACACAGAGTACATTTTCGCTGATTACCAAGATACGATAAATTTATTCTCTGTATTAATAAAAAGAAAAGACTTTGTATAAAACCACTATTTATACAATATTCGCCAAACGGATCTGGTGATTTATAATATTTAATTAATATATTTTTACAAAAAAGGGACCATTTGGCCCCAAAACATGTTAACTTTTCGGTAAATTTTATTAATATAAATAATGTTACTCCAAAGGTATTTTGCTAGAAGGAAGCTAATAGGAGTAAAATATCTTTATTATCTTTCCTTGAAAAAATGTTTGGTATAACCACGAGGATTCGAACCTGGAGTTAATTTCACTACAGTTACCATTTAATTGGAATAAGTTTTAAATTTAAAAAGAAGAGCAAAATAATTTCTAAAATTGCAACTTCACAATAAAATTTGTTTTCAAATTTATTTGTAGATTTATATGAATTAACTTATAAGTGATGATGACAACTATTAAATTCCACATAATATTCCTTTTTACTTGTGATGATTTTACTCACAATGATCTTGCGATTTAAGCATAACCATGTCAAAAGAATACAGTATCTCTGAATAAATATAAATATTGTAACGACATGTATTTGTCCTAAAACAAACCAAAACATGAAATGATAAATAAAGTAAAGAGTATATTAAATGAACATGAACATGAATCTATACTAATATATAAAGAGGTAAAGTTTGGATGTACTTTCAGGGTGAACGTATGCTATATATATTATACTCATATACATAAATACGAGTCCAATGCGACAATGACAATTTTGCCATAATTCTACATCGGAGCGCTGTGGGAGAAGAAGAAATAAGCATATGAAATAATCTTTTTTCTATCAGCATTAGTAGTTATTTCGTCTAATTTTACGTTTGCGATAGGTACTTCGGTAATCCTTTTGAAGCTCTGTCAGACCAGACCGCCTGGATAAGAAGGCACCGGAGAAATCACTTTTCTAAAGGTATTGCAGACATCGGTCACCGCAAATAAAGTGTGATATGTGAAAATATACAAATCTCCTTATTTCAGTACAACGTACACCGACGTATACCTACCCTTATATCTCGTTTAGTTTTCATTTTTTTCTCGTATGGATAACAATCTTAATATCCCAATATTGCTATTTTCGGAAGACGGCCGAATATTTTCTATACAGCTGAAAAATATATTTCACTATTCGATCCTAAGAAGATCTTATGTGGGTTCAGAGAGTTTTTAAAATTTTGTTCAGAATTTGAAGGTTTACCATCCCTTTCGAATCAACGCAAAGTTTTAATTAATGCTTAATGAGCAAATCATGGGGATTAGATTCTATAAAATTAACTCCTTTGAATTTGAGGACTTTAATTTGTTAAGCATGTAAAATATTTTCTTATACTTAAAAATGGATCCTCAATTTATGATTTTTAAGTAAGAAAACATATTCACAATTTTTAAAAAGTCGAGTGGGACTACACTTGTTATGTTTTGTTTGTTTAAAAATTTCTCCAATGTTTTCTCGATCCGCTTGCTTCATTTTCCTAGTGCGGCTGAGTTCATTGAAAAAACGCATTGTTTTATTCATTTCCTTGCCATTTACAACATGTTCAGGTGTGGTCGGAAACCTTTTCAAAAATACTAGATACCAAAGGATGAACTTTCCTAATTGAAAGCAAAAGTGAAATTTTATAATTTAAATAATATGTTGTAACTTAAATTTTATAATTTATATTGTATTATACATATAATATTTTGCTTAATTTTTAATTTTTGTTTCTTAAAAATGACTTAATTTATTAGTCGATAATATTTATTTTCTTTCCGGATTCGTGACCGATACTCGGGTATTTTTATTGAGGTCACGGATTCGAAGTACTTCCTTATTTTTCGTGTAAAAAATTCTAACATCCGAAACATGTGAACTGAAAAGATGCAACAAATGTTATTAATTCTTATATCTATACTAATATATAAAGAGGTATTTCGAAAATTCTTTCACCAATATTTTGAATATTTTTATTTCAGGGTGGTTATAGGTTATATATTATCCCGTTAAAATAAATGGGCTTTTCCTGGTGACTTTTTGCAACTAAATTCTATGAAAAAATGGTTGAGCGATGCGTTTTTTATGATCGCTGCCTTAGCGGTAAGAGATATTTAAGTACTTTCTATGGAGCAGTTGAAGAACTCAAAACGTTCTATAAAAAAAGTACGCGACGACAAATATCTACATGTTAAGGTTAATACATACATTACTAAAAATCTACGCGTGCAGAGCAGAATAGTATTATATAAAATTCCAATGATTTTCTGTATGTCACACGTGGGAAAATTGATACATTTTACTGGAGAGAAATGTCTGGTAGAACACTACACTCTTCTGTCCAGACATACATTCACCTCATCCGCATTCATACATCTTCGCATGCAAGCTTGACGGTTGTTGAGGCTTCTAACGGAACCATCTTCCAGTATCTGGTTGATCTGGTCGTGCCACGTCTTCCGCGGTCACCCTCTCTTTCTGGCATCGTCAACACTTGCGTCATATATCTTTCTTATCATTCTTTCTTATTCAGTCGCTCAACATGCCGAGACTCTTTCTTAATTCTATTAATTATGCTAAGATCAAATGTAATGCTGTTGAACTGTATTAAACACTTGTAAATAGATTATCGTATAATGTTGCGTGTTTGGAATCATGTTATACATTTTTTTAATGCGATTATGAAACAATCAATAGCTATAATCGTAACGGTATGTCTTGGAATAGTACAAAGGCTTTTAAGGAAAAAAGGTTCAATACCTCTCGGAACTTTCTTGCTCAACTACTCGCTTACGTCTGCGTAATTAAATGTATATATGTTATTATATAAACATGTACGTGTGTATGTATGCTCCATTTGCGTCCCTTCGTGCCGGCTAACTTAATTCATTTTACTTGAATGACTTCGCGTTGTATAAATGATTATTACGAAATCGCTCGAAACACAGCGGTGTTGTTCTACGTACATTTATTGCTTTAGCCCTTTCGACGCACATTTTACAGTTTGTTATTATTTTTGACATCAAAAAAAAAATTGAAACGATTTTTGATGTAGGTAATAAAAAATTGCCATTTTAAGATTCGTAATTTCCAATTGAATCTTTGAATTCAGAATGTTTTGAGAGTTCAAATTTTTTCAAACAAAAATATGGGATTTAATCCCTAAAAGAAAAATCAGTAATCAAAATAAATTATAGACGTCTTGTAGAGTCGAAACTATTTACATGGGAAACTGGTCTAAAAAGAAGTTAAAATTGTTATCATTTCCAGGCGAATTGTAGTGTGTATGCTAATAATCCGGATGAAAGTCATAGACATATAAAAAATAATATTACATCAAAAACTGTAATAAAAAATAGATATCTCATTACCAACGTCTATACTGGTTTTGAGGGGTGACAAATTTCAACCAAAGATGACGTTAATAAATAAAATTCACACATGGAACATAGGTAGGCATATAAAACTTCCAAAAATTTGATTAATTTGGTTGTAAACCATGGGTGAAAGTGGTAGGTGTTATATTGTGTAAAATGATCACCTAACCCAGCCGTACGATAAATTCTAAGCCCTATAAATACCTAAAAAGTCTTCCTTACCTAATTTCTATGAATAACTTCGTCTCTATGAGACATCTACAGTATATCTTGTTTAAGAATATTTAAATTTTTAAATTAATGTTATTTAAACAGAAATAGATTTTAAGTGTGCCTGAGTATGTCAACTAACAAATTCTGCGAGGCCTGCTTATTTTCATATTTATGTTACATGTTACAAAATGTATACATATACATTATTATATATCGCTTATGCGCATATTAACGTGCTTATTAGTCTAGTGGTTAAATGCATTCGCCTAGTGATCTAGTGAGCACGGTTTCGAACAACGTTCCTGGAGAATACCTTGTAAATACTTAGATAATTTAAATGTTAAGGTACGCCTTAAATGAGTAATTTCAACACAAGTACAAAATAACACTTTTAAGACGTAACTTAACCTTTAAGTCATCTAAGTATTGACTTTGAATTCCGGCCTTTGTCTTATTTTCAAAACTTAAAGAATATTAGTGTGACATGTATTCCATGTACGCGACTCTAGTATTATTTTTAAAGTAACAGTATACAAGGCGTCCTGGAATATACAGTAATTTAATTAATGTAATTTATTTATGAAAATGCACAAAAAATATAAAATATATCAACCTTGTTACATCTACTGAGTTTCATACATTTTTATATTTCCACTACTTGAGTTTCGAGAGAAACAGAATCTCTCATCGACAGGCGAAGTATCAAACTGACTACTTCTTAAATAAATAAATTTTAATCAATGTATATTATAGATGTATCACAGAGACGAAACTGTATTTTTATGGGAAAGTAGGTATAGAATTTTTTTTGGGTGTACATAGGGCTTACGGCCTATCGTACCATCTATAATATGCATTGATTGATTAATGATGTCCCTATGACAAAAATCCAGTTTTGTTATGAAAAATTTGGAAATACTCAAAATATTCTGAAAGAAATTTTACATTAATAGAATTTATAATTATCTGTTATCGTGAATAATCTCTACAAAGTAAACGCCAAACCCGTCAATTATATGAATTAAGATTAGACTTCTTCTTTAATCCACTACCAGATTCACTTTACAGCATGTGCAGTCTATACATTTCTAATTTGTAGAAATTAAATTAACACTTCTAGTCTATTATCTAAGTTAAATATTAAATTTTTCAATTTTGTTTATTCGACACTTAATGAAACGCCTTGTGATTTAAAAACACGCCCTTGGATAAAAAAGGCTTTCAGTTCATTACAATAGCGCTAATTTTTTATATTCATAGATATAGAAGTGGGCAAACTCTCCACATGTCCTGCCATGTCCGTCCCGGTATTAAATCATGCTTCCATAAAATATTAATTTCCAATCTTTCTTTACGTTCTGTGGCCATGAATTTAAAATATAGGAGCACGCACGTTTTCAGCATTATTCCAACTAATGTTTACTTATACTACGATGCTGTGTTGTCTTTTAGAATCTAATTGAATTGTAATTCTTTTATAAACATGAGTTAACTTGTAAAATGGCGTGTTTAATAAATTATCTGAAAATAAAATAATCAAATATAAATATGTAACCTATACACGTTGTCTCAATAATAACTAATTAATTTATTCTTCAAACACAGCAAAATTATTTTGTGGTGACGTTATAATTATAATTTTTAGAAATGAACTTTGTTTACACCACTTTTTTATTACTGAAAAAATCAACATGTCTCAGAACCCATGGCCCCTTCGTCAGGATACAAATGTTTACCAACAAAATTAAATTATTATTTATTATTATTCATTTTCCATACATAAGTTTTTAATATTTTAAATATCTATACTTTAATTTATAAATTTAATTTTATTAGTATACATTTGTATCCTGACAAAGGGGCCATGGGCTCTGAAACATGATGATTTATTTAAATAAAAAAGTTATGTAAACAAAGTTTATTTCTATAAATTATAATTAATTTACATTTATTTTTCATATATATTTGCCTTGGGAGTTTCTTTCATATGGCAGAGATAATCTTTAAGTGTACTAACATGAATATAAAACCCTTGGAACTACCGTCCACAAGCAGCGTATTCATTGTATATGCATAACATGGAAAATCGTTTTTAATCCTGTCTCTGCAAGTTCGAGAAGCGCACTTACGGCTTAGCCTCGTAATGCAAAGTTTGGCGTGTTAAGACGCTCGTGGCGTTTGCACGGTTAAACACTACGTTCCGCGTAAATGAAGTCTTGTAGAAGCTGCCTTGTTGTGGGTTCTGGGCTCTGTATTATCTGTACAGTCCAGTGGAATCGACAACATCTTATCAGTTTAATTTTTAAAGTTTTGGTGAACTAAGATATGACAAAAATGATACATACAAATGATTACACATGAATTTACATATTTCAAAATTCAATTGAAATTACTTCGATTGCTTCACTCCGATCACTTTTCTTTTGCACTTTTGCCTACAAAAAAAGCATTAGCCTCAAAGCTATACTCGTTCTATATCCAGAAATCTTTTAAAATATTGTTACAATGACATTGCATATTATTTCTCACATTATGATCGCCATTATTTATTACTTATATTAATATTTTTTCCGAAAATTAAAACCATTCTTCGTTCCCCCTCAATGTCGGCAACATTAACGTTGGAATGGCAAAGGGTTAAAAATACTGGAATTTTTCCCTCGCATTATTTTATACTCCGTATCTGCTTGTGTTTTTGTACCAGGAGCCTTATCAGATCTCTAATTAAACCTACAGAATAAAATATCAAATAATCTCCATCCATCTTGGTTATAACAACAGTGTTGTACATATTTCAAAATGGAGAGCTGAAGTTGAATTATCATTAAAGTTTTTGGTTTTAAAATTTCATGGGGAAAGTATTGAAATCCCGCTGAATTAATCAGATTATTCATAAAAGATAATGTAAGCTAACGAGCCTTTCTGCAATTCATTTTCAAAACAAAATAAAATATTACTAATAAAAAATTATCAGTATTTCAGAAAATAATAAACTAAAAAATATTGATCGTATTATTTGTTTATATCTACTTCTTTTCCATGTTTCAGAAAAACCTTTCAATCGGTAGAGTGTTTTATATTGGAAAAACCGGTTGAAATTTCAATGTAAGAGTTAAAGAACATTTAAGATGTCTGAATAATTATGCTTTTTCTGAATTTGCAAATCATTTATTAGAAAATGATCACGGTTTTGATAAAAATTTAGGACTTTCTATTTTACACATAAATAATTTTAGCCTGAAATTGAATTATTTAGAATCATTAGAAATTAGTAAAGCATACTAAACAAAATATTATTAATAATCAATTAAATTTAACTTCTAGCCCAATTCGAAAAATGTTTCCGTAATAATATTTAAAAATAATTTTTCATCTAACTCACGTAGAGATAACAAAGTTAATGTTTATGCCGTTTATGTTTAATCCTTATGCCGTTTCCTCTTGGAAAAAGAGAGAAAAGCCAAATCTAAATCTTTGCCTTATCGTATTAAATAGCACTCCATATCAATACTATTGAATGTTGTTAATTCTTTTCTCTATGGCAAATATGTCCTGAAACCGCACTTCGTAAAAAGGTTTTTTTTTCTTCCCAGGCAACACTTCCGTACACAAGTACTTTGATATCAGAATACTATTGTGAACTTATAATTCTTCATTACACGAAATTTTAGTATTCATTCTCATTCTCATTTCATTACCGATAATCGGCGTTTATTGGGCAAAAGACTTTAAATTACTTGATACATACACAGATAATACATGGAAACATAGGATAAAATGTAGCAAGCCTCTCGGCTACTACCTACCTATTAGGTAGTTTTTTTTATCATTTTTCCACTTTAAATCGATATCTAATATTCGTTTTGAAAGAAAGTACATAGAGTAAAAACTATTTAAAAATCTAAAAGTGAAATTTAAAAATGAAAATAAATTCAAACGACAGTTTAACATTCATTTTCAATACGGATATCAATGTCTTTCACACGGATCCACAAAAGAAGTGGCAAGCTGAAATAAAAGTAAAAAAAAAACAAAAAAAGAATAATAAATAGGAATGCGAAGAAAAAACAAGAAAGAACGTAATTTGATAAAAAGATAAATAAAATCACAGATAATTAGCAAGCAGGACTAAAAAATCTAAAAAATAAAATGAGTAAAATAATACGTAGTAGTGTCAATAACAATCAATAAAATTTGATACAGTAAAATAAAATATGTAAAAATAATCACGATAAAGAGAAAATTCTAGAATACAAGTTCGTAACAGATATGAGTGATACACAAAGTGAAATAATTAATTAATTTTATAATTTTTTCTTTGTTTGCCTTCAGACCCCTAACAAACGTTCATACTAATATTTATATAAAGTTCATTTCTCAAAAAACTATTTATAAAATATATACTGGTGAGTTTCGCTATTAAAAATGTGATAATGAACTTTATTTAATTAATAAAAGACGTGTCACGCCTTTATGTTCCAGCAGTTAGTCGCCGCACTTGAAGCTTTCTGCGATCGCGTAGAGTGCGAAGGATTACCGTGGTCCATTGGGACCAGAAAGTGGCAGATTATGCCGTGCCTCTGTAGGCTGTCAAACCGTTACCAAATCCTATAAAATGTATTAATCTAATGAGCTTATTCTATACTGGTACTAAGTTTTGTCACGTTCTCGTTTGTACAGAAAAATACTGGTATTAATCGAGAAAAATGGCATTTTACTTTACGAAAATGTTAACTGCTTCTTATATTTGTAGACATTCTTAATGCATTGTTTTTTGGAATTTTTTCCTTGTAACAATGGATAATAGACCATTTCCAATCATCAGATATTATGTTTTCATCTGTATTATTTAATAGACTCGATACATGGACACTCGTCGAAGATATGATTAGACGGTTTCAAACTTTTAAGATGTGGATCTGCATAATAATGCTCAAGGTAATCAGGATGGATGAAAGGATGTGAAGAGTTGTTATAGTTTGGGCCAGTAGTCCCATCATCGGTATAGAAAGTATACTTACAATTAAATTGGATGTATAAAGATTAACAAAAATAAGAAATAAGTACATGGAGTTTAATAACTAATTAGGAAGTAATATGAAAATAAATTTTAAAATAGCTGTTTGCAAAAAATATTGGTTATTTATGTTATATAATTTGCAACATTTGGTTTATACAAATTATTTTCTTTTTATTAATATAAATAATGTTAACACAAAGTTATAATGCTAATATTTAAGAAGAAATATAAATATTTAAAACAATAAAAATCTGAAAATGTCAATATCTAGGGAATGTAATAGGACACCCAGGATGAAGCAGATCTTGCACTCTTAATTTAAAGAAAGATTGCTGGACATCGGGCTTCTGGAAGAAGTACCAGAGGCAATGGCTTGGTTATTAATATACAGTACAGTAAACAACTTAATTACCAAAAACCAATGCCCGTTGAACGGATAGGTTACGAGAACTTTTTTATTAGAAAATTTTAAAGAGCAATTAAGGTATTCATCATCATCTTCATCCCCAGGTCCTAATTGGGTCGTGGGCCCAAAGACTCGACAAGGTGTTTCCATGTTCCCCTGTCTTGCGCTGCTTCTGCACGAGTCAACCAGTCTAGACCCATTCTGTTTTATTCACCGGCCGTCTTCCTTCCGGGGTTGCCAGGAGGATTCTTCTTGCTATGCGTTCCTCTGGCATTCTTATCACTTAAGATATTATAATACTAAATTATAAATATATATTTAAAAATAACTCGCGACGGTATATATTTTATATATATTTTAAAATAATTCACCGCCAAAGTAACAGACATGTCTGAATCCATTCGTGCATACGTTTTCATGAAACTGCGGCTGGATGGAATATTTGAGGATTCGTAGCCGTATATTTGAGGATAGACGCTACCCGATGTTTAACACCTCTTTAATGGGGGTGTTCGTTCTGCAGGGTGTAAATGTGCCAGCGCATATATATGTACGTATATATCCTCTTGCGTTCTCATTCTTTCACGTTTCAGCAACACAGATGAAAATCGGGATTATATCGGTTGTGATAACATCACCATAGAAAACTTGCATATTTCAAATATTAAGAGAACCCAGAAAGCAACTCAGAAAAAATGGGGAATATAACAGTTGTGATAACGTCGCCTTAGAAATTTCGCATATTTCAAATATTAGGAGAACCCAGAATCAGCGACACAGAAAAATGAGGAATATAACGGTTTTGACAACATTACCATAGAAATCGTGCATATTTCAAATATTAGGAGGACCCAGAGAAAAATGGGGAATATAACGGTTTTGACAACATAACCATAGAAATCTTGCATCTTTCAAATATAAGGAGGACCTAGAATCAGCAACACAGAAAAAAATTAGGAATATAACGGTTGTGAAAACATCACCATAGAAATCTGGCATATTTCAAATATTATGTGTATCCAAAAAAAATATTTTAACAACATTATACCTAAATTTTCATATTCTCCATCGATAGATGCCAGCAATTTTTTAGCTCCTTGACCGTTCTAATTTCACTAACGCTTCTATTTTTATTTCCATTTAATTAAGCTCTTTTCCATCCGAGTGTGTTCAATTAATCTATCTTTCATATTTGATCCAGTCTAGCTATCAAATTTTTAATTGACATCTCTGATTTCTCAATTTCTGAAACCCGAACTACAATGACAATTTTAGGTGTTCCACTTCGAATTAAAAATTACCGATTTAAATTTCGTGAACTTTAGGCGTTGATACACATTTAATACATCATCATGTTACTGCCAAATTTTCCGGCCAAACTCATGTATCATATAACTGTGTAAAAATTGCTTTATAAGAAAAACCCCTGTACTACAAATGCACATTTTTTTATAATTTTGTACTTGGAGTATGTTCAAAGAGAGCTTCCAATATAATAATTTCGATATAAAAAGGCACGACAAACAGACAAATTATTAATAAGTTAATATAATTGCGCCTGAGTATATATATAATAGAATGAGAATTGATACCTTAAAATTGACAATTATAAAATAAATTATACAATGCAACAGAAAAAAATTGCTAGGAGTGTACCAACTAACTAACTTATCATCATTCCGTTTCCACGTACAGTAGCCGGCAAACATCTTGAAATTCTGCGGCGTAGTGGGGGGACGTTTGCGCATCTACCTTTCTACCAACGAGACCCAAATTTCGTCTTCTGCGCATTCCCCCACTTAGCCAAAGAATTTCATGAAGTTTGCCAGCAACTGTAATATTAGGCGGAGACGAAAAAACGCCAAACTCCTTTGGCCTGGTGTGCTGTGCTGGTGTATCGCTCTTCCGTCATCCGCTTTCGTACATATTCTCACTGACGTTCTTCGAGTGGTTCGAAGCCGTCCGCCCTCCAACAATTGGTCTATCTGATATTTCCAAATCTCACGCAGACGTCATCATCTGTTGCCTTAATACTCGCTTCATTTGTTTTCTTTGTGTATATTTTTAACAGCCAAAGTACTAAGAGCGATCACAATACATGCATATGTCAATAAAATCCAAAATATGGTACGATTTTTCTCAAACCCCGGCGATTAATTTCTCATTCTTATTTCGCGTGAACGAAATGTAAGCGCCCCACGCCTTTGGTTTTATTGGCATGCGTACATTTTGCGACGGTTCTTACTACCGTGGCTGTTAAAGGACATTATTTCTTCTTTTTAGCCATTTTTCATAAAGGCGTATTCTGTCTTATATTTTTTTTTTTAAATAGAGATGCGAATATTTGTGTCGCATCAATATTCTGACTCCTGGAATAGATCTCGAACCACCGACCACCAGACCACAAGGCGAGCGTCACGACCACTACAGCAAGAAGCTATTCGAACACAATATTATTTTCTACTTCGTCCCATTAAATCTTGTAATGAATTCGAATTCGAAGACATATTTATTTTCTAAATGCTATTATCTTCAAAACTCAAACGTCACTTTTATATTTATATCAGATGTCACCGGAATGTATGTAGGTAGAACGTCTGATTAAATAAAGCGTCAGCATTTGTGTATTTACTGCCTTTCTTTTAACTCGTAGCGTCGGCTTGCTTGTCTGACGAAAAAACTTTGGATCGATTTTTAACCCTTTTCCCGTGATCCAATCGAGCTGAAACTTTGCAAGCAGACTCGTGGCGATGATAAGAATGATCTGACAAATTTTTGTTTAAAAAATTTAATAAATATAGCATAATTTTGTTTTTTTCAAATTGAAATCAATACAAATGAGTAATTAGCCCGACGCGTGCATAAGCACGAAACCCGATTCAATGAGAAAGGGAGTATGATAATAACTTGGTTTTTATGGGTAAGTTTTTTTATGCTGCTTTCTGATTCTTAAGATGCTTTAGAACTTGTGTATCCAGGATGGATTCTTCAGTCACCCGAAGATCCACAATCACGTCTGACGCGAGGGCCACCCGTTTATGATGACTACTTATTTTTTTTACCAACTCCAGGCTTCACTTCCACACTTGCGAATTCACCCTCATGCAAGTTGCCACCCTTACCTGCCCGCCAGCGCCTTTTTCTTTTGATAAACGAATTACACGGATAAAGAGCGCGTACCGGCAACAGACGAAGGAGAAACAGGGGGGGAGAAACGTTTTCTTTTATCATTTCGTCCTTTTAATTGCTCCATTTGTATCAAACTGTGTCACATTCCCTCCGCCGCTTACAGCAGTAAACGGAGAACCGTAAACAGAAGTTCCGTCCAGGTTCGGGAAAATAGCTCGCCGTAATGTAACTCGCGCGCACACACAGCCCGCGCGTCGCTGGGCCGCCCACCCGAGGCGGCCCTGGGCGTCCGCGAACGCGCGGGCGCTCGCAGCGGGCGCGCACCCAACGTACGGCTCCGTCGCGCGGCTCGGGGCGACGCCGAGGCGCTTTTGCCGACGGGCGCGGCGCTGGCGGGCGGCTCGACGGGCGCGGATTGGTGTTTAACTGAAATTATGCGTAATAATGACTCGCGCGCCGCACCAACGTTTGCATAACGAGTCTGGACATTTTTTTTATTTTGTCTGAAACACACGTGTAGACTAAGGGCTCTTTCAGAGTAAGGGCGGGTGCGGACGCTGGCGCGGGTGCGTGTAGTTCAAATGTACCGAGACGCCTCTCGCCTTCACAGTGCTCGACCGCGGGCGCGCCTGCATAGGGGCGGACGCGGGCGCAGGTAGCGCTCCTAGCGCGCGGCCGATTCTGTTGGCCCAATCCGCCTGTATCTTTCACACTGCCCGAGCGTCTGGCGGTGGCCAAAGCGTCTGGTTCTAAACGTTTTTGATCCACACGCCACAACATGGAAATCGGTACGGAAGAATTTATATCCGCAGTGCAACATCGCACTGCTATTTGGCAAAGCAAACACCCACAACACTTCAATAGAGCTGTCATAAGTAAATTATGGGAAGTAATGAAAAATCTAATTTAATTTTTTTACCTATCAATTATGTTTTTTTTAATATAAAATATTTTAAAAAATTAACCTCTAAATATTTTACCTATAAATTATTTTACCCAAAAAACTATAAAAAGCTGGTAAGGTACTTACTACTTTAACGCCCGTGAAGCATTTTTTGTAAAATACTCGCGCGACTTGCGACATACGCGCAGCTATTATATAAATAATTATACATATCTCTAAAATTAGCCATCCTATTTAGGTAAAATTAGAAGTTTTATCAAACTAAAAGATTATTTACAATAAACAAAAACTTTATTTGTAATCTTTCACATTTTATATAATTACACATTAAAGTTAAGGAATAAAAATATTCAAACATTTCCATTTTTTCATTTTCAAACATTTAGCAAACTTCACATAATTTACTTCCCATTTGAAAAATGAATTTTCCATTAATAAAACAAGTCTTCATCCATCTTTCTACGTAAGTACCGCGAAGTTTGAGAAGCATACATATTAGACTCTCAGCAGCTTCGGCACTGTGAACATGGTGACGCCAAAGCCCGCGCGAGCGCACACGCACCCGCTCCCGCCCGTGCACTCTGAATAAGCACTAAGAGCCAGCGACCGCCAGACTTGCGTTTTAGTATCAAACCTGAAATGTTTTCTGTAGATATGCATTATTGCAGGTAAGAGGGTTTGGATATTATGACATACGAGTTCGGGGGATTTAGGCAGATGACAGGTAATACAGGTACACAAAATGTGTAAGTAAAATGAAAAAGTAAAAAACAAGATTGTTTTAATATGTTTAACGAGACAGTAATGTACACTCGTATAAATGATTGCCAGATGTTTTTCGCGGGTGATTTCTTCCGTCAGATGCTCTGAAGCTCTATAAATAATTATGTTATGAATTGTATCTTTTTTTTATTCGAGAAACCATTAAACGATATTACCCAATATCGTACTTTAAAGGTCTTAGTTATACATTTGTTTGCACCTGCATTTCCTGTTTTTTTTACATAATCTCCCTAATTCAAATGTCATAATATCCAAACCTTCTTACCTACTGTAGTGTACATTTACAGAAAATATTTTAGGTTTGACACTATACCGTAAATGGTCTCGTACTCTAATACGTAGGCTGTGCTGTATAGGTCTTTTCATATAACCTCGCAATTATGTTAGTGTGGGTATAGTGCGTAATACGCACATTGTTTCGTTGTGTTAAGATTACGCGAACGAGAGGGGCGTATCCGTAAACTTAACACAACGAAAGAAAGCGCGTATTACGCACTATACCCACACTCATGGCCCTACCACACGCACATGTATCACCACACTTTTGCATGCGCATGAAAAGACCTATACCTGCCTTTTAAAATTAAAACATTTATTTAGATCAATTTAATACTAATTATTACGTTCATTGAAGCTTGAGTTGTACGTCTGCATATATTTTAAAATATTATTGTTTTAACGATAGTTTTAAAGTAACGAGCCTTACATAGGCACGTTCAATTAAATATTGAAAAAATGTTGTAAAAGTTGTAACAGAAAAAAATATGAAAGAAATTGATTATTTCTGAGGTGAGTTTGTAGAAATCCATAATCGTGCATCCATACCAAAATGTCGAAATATTGTTTTAAGCCACAGTAGTAAGAACAGTCAAAGTATATGCATATGTCAATATACTTAAAAAATACACTTGTTTTAAAGTTCTACTCGCTTTGCATTTATTATTGTATTTATAAGTACCTACTTTACATTATATAGCAGTGATTTTCAATCTAAGTTTTCATTAGATTTCATATGAATGTATGTGGATAAACTTAGGTTGATTGTAAATGCACTCAAAAAGCGCAATGCGTCCACAGAAATTAAGAGAACTAGAAAAACAAATGTATTTTTATTTTCATATGCGTAACACGATAGGAAAAAGTTTTGATTTTCGAAATAAATTTGCACAATTTACAACTTCGTTCTGGCATAAATCTATTCATGGTGAAATAAATACAAATCTGCTGTCAGCTGTTAAATTGGCTGTCGCTTAAAAAATGTCAATTCGAAAAAGAAATCTCTAAAAAACCAATACTTTAACACTAATGGCATTAAATTAACTTTCCAATAAAGCCAATACCACGGCAATTTTCGCGTTTTATTAATTTTTGTATTTTGTAAGTTCAAAAAAAAACACCCCTTACAAGTCAATATTCGATGTTGGTCCCTATAATACAATGTTGTCCCTACAATACAATATTCGATGTTGGTCCCTATAATGCCGGTCAGAGGGGTCGAACGCACATTGCAGAAGAGCTCAAAAAAGGTTTTTTCACGCTGCATCCAGCTATGCGGAAACGGAAATCCAATATGTATGTCATAGTTTGCTTTCCACGAAGGTGCTTAATCAAATGCACCGTACTTTGTTAACTTAACAAGGCGCTACACAAACAAGTTGCTGGAGGGGGTTGATCGGGAGGGTAACGTCACGTCAATTATCTAAGAAAATGTAATACACACACATATATATCAAGTCAGTTCTAGTTTCAACAAAATTGTTAGACAACTATTACTGTTTATGTTTGTTTACATCAACTTTACATCTACATATTGAGGGTCGAAATCCAAAAGGGCGTTAGTTTCGAACTTTACAGGAGAGCAAAAGTTCTGTCAATCTGATTTTGTTAATATTTCTTTTATTATGTAACTATTTCCATATGTGGTTTGGATAAACAAATATGGAAATCGTTTAATAGTATAAGAAACATTGACAAAATCAGACAGACTTTTGCTCTCCTGTAAAGTTCTAATGTAAGCTCTATGTGTAAAAAAAATACACCATGTTTACCAATCGGTACCATCGATGTTGAGAAAAAATATACTAACTAAATATAAAAATATACGTAAAATGAAACGAAATAACCAAATTTCAACTCGGTTATTATAAATTTAATTATTTTTTTACATTTTTTTACCACGTTTCGGGATGTATATTTAAGATATGACATTTTCTGTATATAAACATACTAATAATAAAAAAACTATAATAATAATAAAAGGATGATTAAAAATAATGTGTAATTAATATTTTTTCGTTAACAAAGACAATGTTTATACTTGTTACGTAAGCTTAGCAATAGATGTGACAGCAAAAGAATTCGGCAAGAAGTTATCCTGTCACTATTTTACTGTTTATTTTGTTTTAGATAACCCACATAAAGATGTGGTATTTCGTTTATATGCGATCTAATCTTCTTAACCGTGAGAAAAATATACAAGAGTGTATAACAGAATATTTGGCCCGGGCATTGAGACCTGGTCGCCATAGTATAATTAATTTAAAACGGCATGCGGTACTGAATGACGAACTTCCAGCAAGACAATGTAAAGTAACGAATTGGATTTAATTTGGACGAGCCGTCCACACCCCGCTGGCAGACAATGCTACAACGAAACCAATAATTCCTCTGTATGTTTCGCAACATCACAATATGATAATATTTAAGGGTTGTTTTTTCATACAGTTATTATAATATTTCATAAAATGTATCAATATTTAACACTATAAATTAATATATTACAAATAATATTTTAAATTGTGATCTCGGGCTTCAAATGAGCAAACATTTTTTTAAATAGTATTGCGAACACAGAATATGTGTCGCATCAATATTCTTACTACATTTATTTATGGTTTTTGTGTTTAATTTGTAGAACTCCATATTTATTTTTAGCGAAATTTAAAATAAATTAAATTTTAATAATATTATTATTAAGTTCTACGGGTTAAGTATTTTAATGATAAGTGCCTGGGAAAAAACGAACATTAATACAGGGCTTCACCACAAATATTTAATTACTCTAAAGGGGAAGGGGTAACTTAAAATTTTATAAATAAGTCGTTTGTACGTGGTACATCCACTGTTTGATAATGGCCTTACAAGCCGAAACAGCTGTAACACCTAAAAATACTTAACCCGTAGAATTTAATAATAATATTATTAAAATTTAATTTATTTAAAAAAAATTCTTACTATGTATTTACAAACTACATAAGTTAAACGCTTGTGCTGTGAAAATGGATAAACTTGCTGGTGTCCTGGAATGAAGCTCGAACCACCGACAACCGGCAAGTGTCATAACCACTACACCAACAAGCTATTGTACTACTGTCTTTCTGTCTTACTGCCGTAAAAATAAATAAGTCAAATCAAATTTTTAGTGAGCTTTATTTATAGCCACTTGAGTTTATGTATATATTTAAAAAGCCGGACTATATACTAGATGTAAAAATATCGTTTCCTTAACCAGGTCGATAAAAAAAAATCCAAATTGTGGTTATTCATTTTTGAATGAGTGTTAAGTATGTTTGCATTAAATGTTAATGCAAATTATGCGAGGGTAGCTGAAAGGTAGCAAAAAGGGGGTTGTCCAAAATGCCGTGGTGAGCTTATACAATTGCATAGTAAAATAACCATCGATAGGAGATGAATACGCCAGATAAACGGTTATTAAAATTATAATATTAATTCACAATACAATATACTCGAAAGCTTTCCCTAGCGCCTGTCACACAAGCATATAACCGCGTTAACAAGTCCACTGCGTGTCCGGCAATTTTTCAAATCGAAAATATTTATCTACAAAATTAATATAGAATCTTTACGTATAAGGCAAATTATTTAATATCAAAAAACTACTTGAGCGCTATTATAGTGACTGTAAGATTGTCTCTGAAGTAATCTACCATTTTCTCGCTTGCCATATTCGCCTCATCTTCATTCCTATATATTCTCATGCAAGCTCGTCGATTGCTGAAGCTTTCTACTGGATTTTCCAGTGTATGGTTTACCTGGTCGTGCCGAGTCTTTCGCAGACGTCTACTGTTTTTGGTGCCATAAATATTCGGTGTTATTATATCTTTTTCACTATTCATTTTCCATTAATTTAACATGACCACCACTTACTCCTTTAAAATATTCAATATGGTAACATCAACTTTACATTATTTTCTATTTTGTTAATTATGAAATAGATTTGTAAAACCTAAAAATTTGATAGATGTGGTATTTTATCATGGGTGAAATGGTGAACGTTTGTGTAAAGTGATTACTCGAGCCAGCCAGAGTATGATAGGTCGTAATCCCTCGGACTCAAAATTTACAAACTTATTCATTAGAACCTGGCGGGTGACATAGATGACATTTTCCCCCACCACTATTACCCCTTCCCCTCTCCCTGATATATTTAAAATGCAAATCTGTACTGTTTGACCGATCGGACTCAAAATGTTGAAACTTATTCTTTAGGACCCGGCAGGTGACACAGGCGACATTTCCTTCCTTCCCTTTTACCCCTTCCCCTTCCACTGATATATTTCCAGTGCAAATCTGTACTGTATGACCGATCTGACCCAAATTTTGCATACTTATTCTTCAAGACCTGGCGGGTAATAAAGACAACATTTCCCCCCTCTCTTCTTACCCCTCCCCACACCTGATATATTTTTTATACAAATCTACGACGTTTGCTGATCTGATCCAAATTTTGCTTCTTATTCTTTAGGTTACGGCAGAATACACAGGTCACAATTCCTTCCTGGAGATCCCATCCATCCCAGCCTAGATTAAATGGATCCTTTTATTATTGATTGCGAAACAATGAAACCTCTGTGTTCCCCCACAAACTTATTTTTAACTAAATTCTTAACCCAAGCAATGCCGGTTACGAATATTTATCTATATATAATATATATCATAATATTATATTGTAGGACTTAAGAATTCAGGCTGGAAAAATATTTTTAGAGTCTAAATTATTTAGCAACGTGTGGCCGGGCACAGCTAGTCTGTAATATATTTTGATTAAGCTTTTAATCATTTATAAAATTAGACAATAAGAAAAATAAATTAAATATTATATCTGAATATCTGGAGACATCTATGTTTTTTTCGTTGGCATTTCATTAATTCATCAGACGTTCGTTATAATGCTTTTTATAATTTGCTTAAGGAATTTATTAGTGAGGAGAAGAAGGTAGTTAATATGCATGAAAACTTTAAGTGCGTTTGTTTCAAAACAACAATTTTTTCAGTTTTCTAGTTCGTGTATTGAGCTCACTAATACGCAGATTCATATAATACTCGAATTATATAACTTGTGTACATTGAAGTTTTTTTTTTTTTGATTTATTTAAATATCTTTTTACACTAGGGATGTGAGCGTGTCACTGGCGGGATTCAATCCCTCGAACTCTCAACTAAATATTATATATAATATATATATTATATATATATAATATATATAATGATGTAGAGATTGCGAAACAATAAAACCTTTGTGTGTCCCCACAAACTTATTTTAAACTAAATCATTAACCCAATCAACGCCGGGTACGAACAGTTATCAATATGTAAAAATGTAAATATTCGTTTATTCAAAATATAATATGATATACATATATCATAATATTATATTGTACAAATTAAGAATTCAGGCTGGAAAAATATTTTTAGAGTCCAAATTATTTAGTGCCTAGGAATTAAAGCGACTTACGAGTCACGGCGTGTTTAGGGATCGAACCACTACTAGTAGCGCGGTCAGATTAGAGTGGAGTGCCCTGACCACTAGGCATTTAATCCTTCGATCACGTGCTACCATCTGTCGGGCGCTGACCTAAGCTGCCACTTTACATTGCAACACAATTGTTGTTAATATTTATCGTTTACAACACATTCGTATTTAATCTTACATAAATGATTTTTATTTACTTTATGCGACATATTTTACAAGATTACTTTTAACACTTGTTTCATAGTTTATTTTTAAATATGTAATTTACAAATTAAAGAAATGATAAAATAAACCTGGTACTTTTTTAAAAAGAGCCAAATGACTTTGTGGTGACATTAATAATATAATCAATAAAAAAGTAACCCATAAAAATCAAGGTTTTATTATACTGTCTTTCTTTGTAAAATATAACAACAATTAAAGACGAATTAAAACATATAACATGACACTAAACTTACAGTAATTAAATATATCATATATTTAATCTTCATGCTTTGAAGATTAAATTTTAACAACATTTGTTAGTCAATTTAGATTTTCGAAATTTGTAGTGAAGTACCTATTATGTATACCGACGGAGTAATTCAAATTCAGAAAATATTCCGCGACGTTATCGGGCCGCCGTTGCTAGTAATCAAACTTTTCTAATGATTCCAATTTGAAAAAACCATTAAAATTTCTAAAAAACCGAAATTGTACTATAATTATTTAATAAAATTAACGAAAATTTGATAGATCTTCTTGATCGTCGCCACAAGTTGCTTGCAAAGTTTCAGCTCTATTATAGTTTCAGCTCTAGCTTACACGGAAAAAGTGTTAAAAATCGATCCAAAAAATTTTCGACGGCAAGCCGGCAAGCAAGCAGATGCCACGAGTTAATATAAAGGGAGTAAAAATAAAATATCAAAGTATAGACAAAAAAAATTAAATAAAATAATACATGCGAAATGAATAAATAATTAAGTACTAAAGTATAGAAATAAATTTAAAAGATAACCATTTGTAAAAAGGACCTGGTTATTTATATTATTCATTTTACTATTAACACTTTCTTTATTTCCATAATTTCTAAAAAAATAAGAAAATATTTATATCGTTACAATGATTAGAATGTTAAAAAATGTATAATTGTTTACTACTTCTACCTATTAAACAATATTTAAATGTATTTTAAATAATCTGTGAATATTAATATATAAATACAGATTACATTATATATTATGTGCTTAAAAAAAGTCAAGCTGGTAATTAAAAAAAAAACGCATGATGCGTTTTAAGCGCAATCATAATATTGATAATTATTCTTCCGATTACATATACTTTGAAGCAAAATCCAAAATCCTTACGAGGTCATTTATCGCCAAACATCCTCACACCACACCTGTACTCGAATTCGGGAGGTCATCTTCCGCGCGACTCGAGTGATGTGCCGCCTCGCGGGGGGTCGTGTCTGTGTATGCATTGTACTTTGGGGGTGCGAAAAATAACCCTTTGGTGGCTCGTTGCTATGGAAACGTTACTCCCCTAACGCGACTCCTCGTAGACAATGCTGCACCTAAAACCGCGGCTCGCCACCTTTTGTATCGATGAATTAACTTGCAACGACGGGTCCTTCAAATTCTACGGTAATAATTTTACCTGAATTTGTGAGCTTACTTTGAATTTGTTGGTTTTTAATTACAAGTAAAAAAATTTAGGGTGGCATTCTGGTTTATTTCACGCCCCTGGGCGATGTCTACAACCGCAACCCCCTGTGCTCACAATATTTCAATTGTCATCGCATTAAAATAAAAGTGTACCGGCCACCCTTAAATCGATTGGTACCTTTAATTAAATATATAGCATGTGTACTTCTTGCACGGTTTGGTTATAATACATGAAAAATGTACATGAGTTTTATCCTACAATTAAAACGATCAAATTTTAATTTTAAAAATTCTGGGGTGCGATCCCCCGCCTACTATAATGTAATCAATCATTGTTTCGTTGCGCCGAAAGCTAGACCAGTAATTTAGAGATATCCAATATCTGGTAAATAAAACTGAAGTATGAATAAAAAACAATCGCCACTTCAAAATGCAAATTATATTTACTTATAATGTAAATGAAACCATACAATAATGGTCAAGCTTTACTTCCTGGTGTATCTACTACACAGAGCGTGGGTTTATTACTTTTATTTTTGGGTATTTAAAACCGAAGAGACCATTATTATAATTAATTTTATCATCACGAAAGTGTCGGTTTTAACCCAACTTATATACTTATTGTGTACTCGTACACGTACTTTTCTATTTTATCGATGTACAGTGGTCGTACAGCCAGATAAGGGTGAGTCAGGGTAACTGGAAAAAAATTACGGCTATATATAGTTTGTGAAAAGTTGTAATGTCTTTTTTAATGGTGAAGAATCGATAAATAAAAATCATTGTTGTTGTATATAAGATCGTTTCACCTACATTTTTATATCTAAAATCAATTAATTATATATACAGGGTTATTTGTAAAACATTAATAACCTCGCACGACTATATTCCTGCCGTGATTATGAGTCGAAAATGTTCAAGCTATTATGACCTAATATCAACAGTTATGGAAATATGCGACATCAAAATTTGTATTTTTTTTTCAATATTTCTGACTTATTTTTTGTAAAACGTTGGACTATCGTTACAGTAACTCATGTCGATTACGAAAAATTCATTCGTTTCAGTACAACTTAAATAAAATGATAAAAACCCTGAAAAAATTCCAATTGGAATATTTTCCAATTGGAATTGGAGGTTTTTATTTTTTTATTTCACTTGTATTAAAGGGAATAATTTTTTCATATTCGATATATGTTACTGTATTGATAGTCCAACGTTTTACAAAAAATAAGTCAGAAATATTGAAAAAAAAATGCAAACTTTGATGTCGCATATCTCTTGAACTATTGATATTAGGTCATAATAGCTTGAACATTTTCGACTCATAATCAAGGCAGGAATATAGTCATGCGAGGTTATTAATGTTTTACAAATAACCCTATATATATATAATATATAGATATTATATATATATATATATATATATATATGATATATAGATATATATATAGATATATATATATATATTAATAATATTACTGATAAAATATAGCAGTTCACTTTAGTTATAATTGAATAATATTTAAATAATTAATAATATTAAATAATCGGTTTAACTATTTTAAACCGTGTTGCACGCTTGAGGGGCGTTTAAAAAATACACATGAATTTTAAAAGTCTCTGTTCTATTAGTAATACCTTTTTGATCTTGTGTGCGAGTGAGCAGCACTTTAGTGGTTAAAAGGCGTGTGCAGTTTACATAGAGACCTTTTATTTTAGGAACAAATCAAACATCGATCCTAAGAAAACACTTCGGGTTTCGGTCAAAAGAGGAGCGTTATTTCATTGATGTGCGGCCGACAGTACCTCGCCACAGCAACGTGTTTAAATATAGTGAAAAATTCCGGCTGTACTCAATCAAATTGAAAATTATAATACAATTTTATTCTGTAGTTGAAAACGTGGATTCAAATAGTGTAAACCATTGACGTATTATAATATAGACACGTCATTCCCATACTAGCCGGCTTTCATATGTAGCAAATATTGCATTGAAAGACGCAACAAATCACATAATCAAGTAATCACGTAAAAATCAGGTAATTTGAAGTCACGGTGACTAAAATAACATATTCATTCTTACAATAGTGTACGATACCCTGTTCCTTTTTCCCCGGGTCTTTTTTTTTCGGCGTAGCATCGCGCCCGTCCGTTCAATAACGAATGCAAGTAAGGTTACCTTACTTTTGAGTTGCCAAGATTTCACGCTTGTAACGTATCTAGAGTTTATTATATCATTGGTGTAAACTGTGTACAATGTGCAGGCCTTCGAGGTGTAGTACCAAAAAAAATGAAATGGTGGACCGATTCCATAGTTCTAAACAGAAAACCTCCAAGAATAACTAAATATGGTGTATATTGTATAGTGTAATAACCAAATATTGCCTCTTGCAAACAATTATTAAACAAAAATATGTTGAAGAACATAATGGACGGAGGGGTAGAAAGAAAGATACTGGAAGTGAACCGGTTTAGTTAGTAGTCGAGGAGTTATTTCAAATTGCCAGTAACACATGTCACTCCACAAACGATGGATATTGACTATGGTTCATTGATTTCAATGCCTGAATACATTACTAGGAGAAGATGACTATTTTATAGGGTTTTTCGATACTTATCTAATCACACACCGTATATACATATATATTTTACATTATTCAAGGACTAATTTAACATGAGTTCATATTTTTCTAAAAATCTTCAATTCAGTCTGTCAATAAATGTCTGAAAGAGACGAAACTATTTATATAAAAAACATGTATGGAAGTGTTTTTATAGGATGGCCAAGGGATTATGACCTATATGAGCTGGCTTAAGTGATCGCTCTACACAAAGCAACGTTCACCAATTCCATCGTAAGAATATCCACACAGTATAATTTTTTTTTAAATTTCTATACATGTTCCAAATCTGAAACCTTTCGTTTATTTCAAGAGACTATGCTAGAGACATTTGTAGTCTATTTTCATGAACTAGAATATATAGATTTCGCAGCTGATATTGACACCTCTATATCTAACTAATGTTCATTTGACTATTAATGATCAATGAAACTATTTTTGATGCGAAATTCTTGACGTTAAATACAAAGTTTTTGTTCTGGTAAAAAAAAAATATATAATAAAACATATGAGACAGAAACGCTTGGGTCACTCCCAACCGGTCACTATTTAACCAATGGCGATCCAGTAAAGTAAATAGCAGGCGCGCGCATAAAATATAAAATCGCTTGTTATATTGATTTTATTAGCATATTTTATCACAGTCTTATTACAGCTATTGAATTATTAAAACATTAATACTACTAAATATTATTGCAATCTCAAAATTAGTCATGAAATTTAATCTTATCCACAAATCTACGTTTAAACGTACTTTTGCAAAATCTAAAAATACGCAGCGATAAAGAAGCATAGACATTGAAGAAACCTTAACATGGCGCACGGTTCTAAATCAGTTAAATGTGGTAAATTGAAGCCGGGTTGCCAGCTAACAAGCGCCGATTGTTAACACTGATACAAGAAGTAGGCGGTTTATTCGGCGGAGGTCCGTGTCTTTTCCTTTGATCAGAAGATAGCGATGTTCTTCGCGTAGTTTTCAATATTTCGCCTTCCGTTTACAAAACAGAAGCGACACGTTATTGAACGATTTCCACGAATAAATTTTGTACTTCGTGGAAGTATATTTGTTTTTTTTTAGTTTAGTAAGTATGCTTCAAGCATGTTTTTTAGAAATTTCCAAAGGCACGTATGTAGTTAATCTCACCCATTTCAAACTAGTCTGAATATAATTTGATGTACTATCATGTACACAAATGTAAATTTATTTATTAAGTGCGTCAAACATATATCAGTATTTTAAATATTTTCAAGCTAAGCTAAAAACGTGGGCTTTGAAAATATAAATAATTTGGTAGTTGGTTTTCTGGAACGATGTTCGTACCCCCGACCACAAGATAACTGGGCGGTTGTCTTAACCACTAACTACGAACTACTAAACTACCGTTTTAGTAAACCACTAACCACTAACTAATAATCTACCGTTTTAGTAAACAGTATAACATGATACCTACTCATATTTCAATACTCATGATAAAATTCATATTTAACCGATGCAATAAGTAATCATTTTCCCCTAATCTATTATTCTAAGTATAACATAAAATATAGATTAATTGTCATGGAAATTATTTTGTGGCGCAATATAATTTTTTTTATATAACTTTTACTGCATACACGTTGAGTTATTCTTTTTTAACTACATACTTTAGTTCCTAAAAGGATTTTAGGAACTATATTTCCTCTGGCACTGCATATTTAAAAAGTAATGAGCATAGCATCTGGATACACATTTTATTTATTTTATTCAGAACATTTTATTTGTTTTAATTTTAATACTTGAACAGACCACGAGTTTATTTTTTTTTGCTTGTATTTATTACTATTTATTTATTTATTACTTAAACCTTACTGTTACACATTACTATATCGAAATTCGCCATAAAGTCAACTAGTTCAGAGAAAATCAGTAGATGTTTTAGATGAATCACTGGAAATAGAACCCGGATCCTTCGACCTGAGAAACTAGTGTCGTTTCCACCGAGCTGCAAGGCCGATATACACATACACATAATAATATTTATAATATATAATCCAAATTGCCATTTTAATTCATATTCTTAAATTATTTTAATTTCTTATTTTGTTTCCTTAATGTTTAAAAAAGTGCGTTTACGAAATACGCATCCCATCAATATTCCTACTATTTTCAAACTAAGCTAAACGCTTTTCCTACGAAAACGTGACAAACCTCCTGTTCTCCTGGAGTGAATCTCGAACCCCCAACCACTGGACCACTAGGAGAGCATGTCAACCACTGTACCGATAAGCAGCATCATATAACAATATTTAATTTTAAGCGTCATTCTACGCGATAACTTTGGCATCAATAATTATTATACATTACAGGCTCGAATCTGAGACTAATGGATCAGTGGGTGCCTCGACCACAAACCGTATTGTATAACAATATTTAATACTTTCACAGCACAGCGATAGATCGGTAATCACCGAAATGCTAGGAAGCCATCCAGTCTAGGAGTCGAACAAGAAGACGTCGTGCGCGTATCTGACGAGCAGGAAATACAAATACATGGAAATCGGGTACTCCAGGGCGCGTTTTCCCCACGACCGATTCGTATCCTGAAAGTAAACAAAAATGATTATTAACGATCTGATGTATGACGGCCCATAAATTCCGCGTAAGGCGCAATTATTTTTCGTTATATCTAGATGCCTCGATGCCTAATGCAAACATCACAAATTTACTTGTCGATGATTTATAAGTCGGGCGCGCGGCTGTCGATTTATATAGGCTGCATGTTATTTGTACGGCGCCCCTCGCGCCACTTTGGAAAAAACGGCCGCCCCGTGTAACCCGTTCAAACTGCCTCCCCTATCGCCCTCTTCGTGAAATATTAAAAATCAAATTGCGCTTCTCTTTATTCCTCGCCACCCTCTCCCCTCTCCCCCCGCACCCCAACTCCCCCCCGACACCCCCGGTATAATATAAAAATGAAAAATGTATTCGGAAAAAATTAATGTCCGTCTATTATTTATAATTTGTGTTTTATGTATATAAGCCGAACCACCGTCCCCTCCCCCGCTCGCGCGCGGCGGCCTGTCGCCGTCCCGCTCGCTCCCGCGCGCCGGCCGCGCCGCCGGAGCCCGTCCCGCTCGCTCCGCACCCCAGAGACAAGTAAAAGAATACGTACACAGCGGATGAATGTGTGCGATTTTTAAAATATGAATGCGGAATCGAAATGAAATTTGATATAAAAATGTTCCCTCCATTCCAGCTCGCATTTAGGTGTGTCGGTGTGTGTGGCCGGTTTTATATTTTATCCATTTTCCACCTCGCGTTTTAAAACAATTATTTTAAAATCGTTTCACGTACCTAATCTGATTTTTTGGCTTTTGTTCGATTAAATTTCCTTCTTCGCCGACCGACACGTGCGCCAAAACATGGAGTGAAACGCATTACGGAATTTTTAAATTGTATAATCCGAAAACGTTCTGTATTTATAACAATTTTTTCATCGTTCATCACTTAGCTACAATCGAATCTCCCGCCGCTTTATAATTCCCGTGTAACACTATTATTCTCCCTCTGCGGTGTAATAAAATAACTACTGACGTAATGGCACCATCTCGAGGGCGTGCGAAGAAACAAAACCATTTTTTAAGTTCGTATTTTATTTCGGAACATTTGTTATAGACATAAAAGTGGATTTGAAGTATTTAATTAACGCGATATATATAATAACAGAAAGCTCTTTCGAACGCAAAGATTGTGGCCCCCAACCGATAATTATACTCGCAGCCATCATTAATATAACGTATCCCTTATAGCGTGAATCGATTCACGTGCCCAATTAAATATTTCAACGTTATAATTACTTTTACGATCCTTTTTGTAATACCCCTCAAATTTTACCCTTTTTATCATTCCGGTTTATTTATTGCCCAAAATAAAGAAACACTATTCCGAAATACGAATTTGATGTCTGGTGTATTCTCTCATTATCCCGCGCACATTTCTACAAATGGAGCAAGGAGAGTGATTGAGTTCATCTGAAGTTAAAACCCTTTTGACTGAACGGCCGTGGTATGAAAACTTGACTGCATTATAACACGAGTAATAAATTGACAAGCCGCGCACCCTTCGATTTTCTCCGCAAGAAGCGGCGATATTGGAGAAGTGTTCTCTATGCCGCTGCCACTTCTACCTATGTGCTGTGCAGACCGAAACTGGCACGGTTTATCAATGAGGAGCTTAAAAAGAAGGTGGTATTATTACAATGTCTTAATAGACTTTACGACGATCTAACCGTCTTACTAGATCTGCTTAGGATGTCGATCGTCATCTATCATCATCTTGGTTATTTCATTTATCTTCTTTCTTTCCATTCTCTAAGGTTCTTGAGTCTCGAAATTCTCCTTCAGCAAGATCTCATCACTTCTTGATTATACTTTGTTTGACAATGTTCAGCATCCCATAAATCTCATGGTACCTTTATGGTGCTGATCATTTATTTGTCTTTCTTTATTCTCATTAACATTTATGTGTCATTCTTAACTTTATGTAAAGAACGAATGCTTCGAACTTTATAATGAGGTGTCAATTATCAATAGTAACAAAATGAGGTATGATAATGAGTTATCTATTATCAGTAGTGACAAAAAATATATAATTCGTCTCTATGAGACATAATATATCATGTCGTCAAAAATATTTGTCGGGCTCTTGAAAAATTTGGACATACTCAAAATATTCTGCTGTTTTAGTGATTTTTTAGGTGATTATTCAGATGAGTATGATTTTCATTAATTTTATAGAATTCTTTATAGCGACTTAAAACGTCACAATTTACATGTCGCTAACGACATCCTATATAACATGTACACATATAACATTTTATAGGTACGACTGTTAAAATATTTATATATCATATTTCTAATTTTAATAATAAATTTATTCCAATGTAACCAGGCTGCGTGTGTACATATTACATAACAATTATACAATAATACATGTAAAGCAGAAGAAGAGAATAATATGTAGAGAAAGAGAATATAAAAAATAAATCAACTATTACTAATAAAAAATCACAAAAAGGTTCATTTCATAAAAAATGAGCATTTATCGCAAATAAATTACGGTTATTTATTTTAATGTAATTAATAAAATACTTTGAATATATTATATCCACATGAATTTATATGTTAACCAGCCGATTTCAGAAACAATCTTTTCCTTAATCAAGCTCATTAGTTTTTTATCATCTTGATGAAGGATATGATTTTTTCCGAAACTGGTTGGTTTAATATATCTCTAAAAAATATATCTGTGCTTATATGAACATACAGTTTTATAAATTTCTTTAAATATATATCAACTTTATTATACCTACATAAAACATAATGCAATTTTGTTCATTTTTAAATATTCTTCTAGAACACACAATATTCAAATGAAGTAAAAAATTTTGTTGTCAGAGTAAAAAAAATAACTGTTGTAATAAAAAATATATATTTGAAAAATGAGATATTCATTATTATATATACACTTTAGAATACAATATATAAAATAATAGAATACAATACATAAAATAACTATTTACGTGGCATAATAATAAAGCGTTCTCCTGGCGAGTATCATTGTGTTGACCAAATATTTTTTATAGGTTTAGATTTCATTGTTTGATTATTCTAATTATTTTGTATTACCTCGTGTGATTAAGAGGCACTGAGTTAGTCTGTTAACCACTGCCATGTCCCGCGTAGTCGTAGTAAAAAACGTAGTCAAGATTACCCTGGAACAACAACATCTATCTACCTTTGTAAAATTTAATGTTACATAAATAAATATTCTTCAGACGCGGTTAAACCAATTAAAACAGCCCCACATTCGTTTGATTATTTGTCACGTGTCATCGGGAACGGTTAATCCCCGCAGATATATTTGCACAAGTCACCTGGCCGGGGCCGGAGCGGAACTGGAATCGGCAAACCCGGCTGCACTATTGTGATGGGAAGGAGGACCCTTACGAGGCGCATTCAGGTCCCGAGTACCAATCCCGACACCCCACTACACAGACATCAAAGAAACTGTCGGAATGAATTCACTCAATACATTTTTCATTAGAAAGAAGCGCATTTTTAGAAAACTTTTCCTTTTTTGCTAATAAAGCAATATCGCGAATGAGAGCTTAAGTGGCGCCGTCGTGTTCGCTGTTTCCCAACCTTTCGCGTCAATTTTAACAAATTGCAACAATGCATGCAAAAGAGATCAAAGGGAGATTATTTTAATTCTAAAAGAGTCAAAGCGATTAGCGCTGATGCATTTGTAGTAGCAGAATTGGCGATTCAGCCTATTCAGCCACATGTAGAAAACTGTAGCCTAAAATAGCACTCGTAGATCCCAATGAAAATAAAACATTCAAATTCCTTTTAGAATATTTATATACATAAAGAATATGTATATTACTAGAAACTCGTCTCCCTCCCTGATCATGTATATTATACACATCACGAGCCCCTTTATGTCTATGTTAAAGTTAAATTTGGAACAATCGGTTAAATGATGTTTTATATGTCATTGTCAAACTGACTTATCTATGATTATGTCTTATTGGTGCTGTCCTTTAATTGTGTAATTAACGTTTTTAATGTATAAAAAAAATTTTTTAACGTACAGAATATCAACATATTGTTATTGACCGTGATACTTTATAGTCCAAATGTGATATTGAAGTACAATGTAAATTTCCATAATAAAACATTCGATAAATATATGTAATGGAAAATAAAATTAATAATTATGTTGTGTTGACTATTTTCAAGGTAAGTTATGACAATAAAATATAATTATAAAATATATTTATACATATTTTGTAATGTTAAGCTTTTAGTTTTCCTTGAAAAGGAACGGTGGTTCTGAAATCAGTTGGTGCTACCAAAAATGTAGTGGTTTAAACTAAATGTATTTAAATTATAAAGCGCTTATTTGTGATTCTTCTTGTTTTCTTAAGACGTTTTAGCCTTATGAGTGCATTATCCACCATATAAGACAAAGACGTAAGACAAAATACAGTCGTTTTGATGTAAATAGTAAATAACATACGTTTTGATGTAAATCGACGAATAAACAAGTCTTGTAAAAATCTAAGAATATTTATAGGGCCGTTCAGAAATTTATAGTTTGAGTTTAATGATGGATTTTCAACGGAATCTGAAATGTCGGCCAGAAAGATGGTTGAAACATGGTAAAATACCCCAGAAAATACAAACCAGAAGATGATGTGTAAATATTACAAAAAAAAAATATTATAAAAATATGTATGTTTACCTAGTAAAAATACAATGATATAAATTTCGGAATATTCTATAGAATATTCGCACATTAACTATATATGTGTTTGTTTTATTTTATTTAATAGCAGTTAGAAAACTATTACGTTTTGCAAAGCTGGTATTATAATTAAAATTGTAAAATAACACAGTTTATTCTATTTTTATAGAGAAGTATCGTAATTTTAAAGTTAACCCTATCAAAATCCGCAACTGCGGACTTCCATTTGACGATTTTGATCAATTTTAAATTGTACCTATCCCTACGCCCAAAAGGTTCAACTTAAGCCATCAAAATAAATCTGTGAAGTAAATCATCAAACATTCATCACAATTACTCGACAAAGTAATACCTGGCAAGCCTATGAATTATTTAGATTTATAATATAACAATATTTTTATACAAGGTAATATACAGGCCATAATCTTTATTTATTTATCTTCTTAATTCATATTCGGTATTGCACAAATTTTTACATTATATTTATCTAAAGAATTCTAATATCTCTTCAGAATATTTTGAGTTTGTTCAAATCTTTCAGAACAGTGCTGGATTTATGTCACAGAGACATTATTAATCAATTAATGTATATTATAGATATCTCACAGAGACGAAACTGTATTAATTATGGGAAAGTAGGTATAGAAGTCATTTGGGTGTACATAGAACTTATGACCTATCTTTTTATGGTTGGCTTAAGTGATACTTTACACAATTGTAACATTCGCCATTTCCACCCATGATAGAATATACCATGCTTATTCTACGCATCTTATTCTACGCAATTTGAACATATATACAACTTCCAAAAAATGAATAAGCATGGTATATTCTATCATGGGTGGAAATGGCGAATGTTACAATTGTGTAAAGTGATCACTTAAGCCAACCATAAAAAGATAGGTCATAAGTCCTATGTACACCCAAATGACTTCTATACCTACTTTCCCATAATTAATACAGTTTCGTCTCTGTGAGATATCTATAATATACATTAATCTAATATCTCTATTTGGAAATATAATCAATCCTTTTTTTAAGATAAATATAGTTCAAAAACTCAATTTATTCAATATTAATAGTTGAAACTATTAATCCAATGTTGAATCCTATTTATATGAAATAATTAAACGTGTTATTGGATACAATGCGTCGTTAATGATGAATGAAAGCTCGCTATGTTCATCGTTATTCCAGTTTATGAATAAAGCAATACATTTAGCGGAATCGTGACAGTAATGGGATTAATATGAAATCACGTAATACTTATAATTTTGTATATCGAACTGAATAACTTGGGTTCTGTGAAGCGCCCTCCATTTGAGTTTTTATGGTAATGAAATAGTTGTTTTGCCAGCGTTAAAATTTACACAATAATAAAATTTACATCGTTATTATGTCATAAAACGTGGTAAATCGCTCAGGGTCGCTTACGATAAGATAGTGTGTTCCATGATTTTATTCGATACTCGCAGGAATATCATTTTTTCCAACGGCTCTGCCGGTTGATGCTGCTAGTCCCCCCGGGAGGCTGATGCCTTCTTACCACACCGCTGTACCAATACGGTGCACTCTGAATTGAGAGAAGTTGATTTTATGTTTGGTTGTCGCTCCCGAGAGAAGCTCTCCAGCGCCAATCCGTTCTCAAGCACTAAGCTGATTTACTAATTTTCAAACCAAGTTTTTCACCGCATGGACGGCGTGTACATCTGTTTTCATCCGGTTTCGTCCAAGAAACGTAAAGAAGACGCTCGGGTCCCGTAGTTCTGGCATTTTAAATATATTTGAGCAGACTATCCTTAATTATAATTATGTATTTTGTTTTTTTTTTAATAAAGACATATCTTGAGGCGGGGACAGTGAATGGTTTTGTTCGAGCGGCCGTGCCGCTTCGCAACGGTTACACGACCGGTGCGGAGCAGCACGGTCCTGCTTGTTAGTTGAAAAAAATGTCAACCTGGAGACGATTGAGTAGGACCGATATGGAAGCTTTTGCTCTTAGAACGGTCCTGGATAAGCGGTGGGTACCATTCACTGAGCAGACTATCCTACTGAGGCGTTTCTTAGATAAATACAAAAAAAGGCGTCACTACTAAACCTACATCATTTTTGAAATAAGTTTTGGAAAACAATTGTCACCTCAGTTTTCTTTTTGGATACGTGTAAAAATAATTTTTTAAATGTTAAATATGGATATTGCTGGGTTTGCTACCAAATTGTGGACATTGCTGCTTTTGCTATTTACATAATTGGATATTGCTGTCTTTGATATGGTTTCTCTCGCTTTAGAACGAAGCGACCATTTCGTCAGTGACACATCCTAGGTAATTGGTTGAATAGTTGATTGTGTGAACTTTGAGGTTCAAAACTTTGCCTTTGAGGCAGTTATATCCACTTCAAGTGACTTGAGGTGAATACTCAAGAAAACGGTGCTATATAAATGATCAAATTATTATTATTATTTGTATTTTACACTACGAGGATATATCTGTTTTTGCTTTAATAACTTAGATTTGGAGACACAATTTTTTAAGGTATAGAGCTATAAGTTATTCGTTTTATCACACAGTTTCATTAATTTTATCCAAATTCTTTCTATTCTATTCTATTCTTGATAATTATTCTCGGATTCTAAATAATTATAACTCTCAATTAAATCAAATGAGTCAATCAATTTAACTTATTTACTTTATATTCAGATAAATCTTAAAAAAAATGTTTAAAAAATTATCTTAAGGTTTCTGTGCACTATACAGAATTACACTTGAAAAAACTAACTTTATTCACATTAGGAAATATTACGAAGAGCATTGGAAAATGTATTATTTAAGTTTAAAAAATAATTTAACAATTTGCAGTAACACTTATTCGTTCGTCTTCTTCTTCTTATGTCCTATCCGTTCAACGGACATTGGCTATCATCATTTTATTTACTACGGCCCAGAATAGCTCTAAAATAGATTGGCCAAACCACTGTCTCTGCTTTTCAGTCATTCCGTTAATTTTTACCTACCTAGATGCAAGATCTCGTACTTCTCTGGATATCTCATCACATGTCCCAGATATTGAGTTTTTTTCGGATTTGTATTGTTTTACTTACTTATTTTTCTTTATTCTTCCGAACCATAACAACTTCAGTGATAACTCTGTCCATCAAGCTTATTTTGAGTATTTTTCTGTAGACCCATATCTCGCATTACTTTCTGCTAACACCGTATTCAACAGTGTAGCCAGAATTCAACAATAGTTGGAAGTATTTTTGGTGCGTTAAAATCCTAGGACGCCTGGGGTTGTTAGCCTCGCCCGCACTTGAAAATCGGCTACTTTCTCCACCCTTGTCGCGTCGCGGCAAATCTGGTGTATTCTCCTAATACATGTTCTTAATTTCGAAAATACCTTTAAATGTATTTTTGTCATTTTAAAAATATTTGCATTTGTATGTGTTGTTACTTGTATTTTTTTTATAAATCGAAAACAAATATCTCCATATTTGTAATATATCATAATAGAAAAAACCATTCTCCCACGAATAAATCAGTTTCATCTAACTAACTTATCATAACGTATTTATCCACGGGAATTGGCGCGGAAGTTGGAATCGAACACTTCTGTTCTTACACACAATTTTCCCCATACATCTTAATAATATATGTATTTCTAATCATTCACCTTGACCGAATCACCTAAGCGATCCTTTTTTAAATCCAATTCAGTATGCTACGATTAGAAGCTTTCCTAAATAACTCCTTAAAGATCTAATTTCCACCGTTTTCAGTGTACTTTAATTCTACTTCTTTTAATTCCAGGATTCACTCCCAACCATCTTACATACTTTGATTGACAATTATTTTTATTATATCAAGCATCGTTCAATTTAGTTTAATTCCTTTTCGATATATTTCTCAAGTTTTACGTTTCTTTTAAATATACATTCCAAAAACTACAACAAAATCATAATGCTACCAAATAATCTGTTTTAAGAATTTTAATCATTGGAGAACATGATTGAAATCAAAAAGCCAAGATAGATGGTGTGGCGTTCTATCCACTCTGCCTACCCCTGCTGGGAAATGGCGTGACGGTTAGTTAATAGTTATATCCACGAGACTAGTTTGTTCTCACTTAACACATTCGCGGACAGTTATATTTTGAAAATACACTTAATTTCATATTCTTATACATTAGCATACATTTTACAGAAGCTAGGTCCGATTTTCATCACGACACACTATTTGGCCGACGGCAATAACATAATATTATAAATTGGCTAGCACGATTGTTTAAATTTCTATTTAGATTTACTTTTTACTACACGTGCGTTGAGTTATTAACTATTAACCGACGATAAGAGGGACTGCTTCTCATGAAATTTCAGTACATGATGGCTGAAAATTTCTGACGTTATTTTTCTAGTCAGGGTATTAAAGTCCACGAATGTATGTAGATGTACGCGATTGCAGTTCACTGAGTTAGTAATAATTGCAAACAAATTTATTTTTGGTTAATGTTAAATAATTCCTGCGCTTAGTGGAATAGACCCCAATGTCTACCATTTGGTCCTTTGACTCCGCGACCTACCCTAACCTAACCCCGGGTCGCCCCTCTCCACACATTTGCGAAGGCAGATTTTTGACATTTCGCACCCTTTTCAAGCGAGGAATAGTCTCGTACGCGTATTATTATCGCGTACGTGTTTGTCTACCGACTGGTAGAATGTCTACTAGTACAAGTAGCCGTCAATCCCCTAGTCGTGCACGGTGATTTTTAAGACTTGTTGCGAGTGTCGTGTTTCTGTAATTTTCGTTGTTTTATTTTTAAAAATACGCGCGCTTTAATAATCAATTTAATCTTTTAGAAGTAGGTACCTACATTTCAGTGATACTTCTCGCTTGAATGGATATAATTGTTAATGTATTTTACGATTAATTGTGAAAGTTGTAAGGGCTTATTCGCTAGCAATTGCGACTGAAAATGTTATGAATAACTCCTGCAGTGCAAGTATGTATAACGTAACTAAGTATTCTGCCACTTGACAAAAGAGACTGTATAATAATATAATAATAATTCTAGAAGAAATAATAAGTCGCACTGTAGCCGATCAACCCGATGATCAATCAACCACGTACAAAAAACCGCTCACTAAAGCACTAAAACTAACAGTTAAACTGGAGTAAAACTGTTTTACAGTTTATCAAATAGTAAACATTGTATTTAATTAAGATTAATTATAGAAGTCTCACAGAGACGAAGCTATTTATATGATAAACATGTAGGTATTTAAATCTTTTGTGCGATGGCCCAGGGCTTACAACCTGTATGAGCCGGCTTAAGTGATCACTCTACACAATTCCGTCGTAAGAGTATTCACACATCGGATTTTTGAAAGTTATATATATATATATATATATATATATATATATACATTCCAAATAGGAATCATCCATATATTTCAAGGGGCAATGCTAGTGACATATGTTGTCTCTTCTCATGAAACAGTATATATAGATTTCGCAGCTGGTAATGATACTTCTATATTTTTATGTAGAGTATTAAGCAATATTCTTTTTAATATACCCCCCGCCAGCTTATACAGGTTGTAAGCTCTGAGCCATCGTGTAAAAGACTTTCATACATGTATCTCATATAAATAGCTTTTTCTGTGTGAGATTTAATTTATCATAATTAAATAATAATCCCGCAGTGGATAAATCTTTTTTATCCATGATATTAAATGGATAACAATTTTGTTCTCAGAACACACTTAAAAAAATATTGTTAACATTTTAATCTGTTAATACGACTCTTTTTAGCAAGAAACGTTCAAAACGCTATAAAATCTAAAAATCTTTAAATGACAATGTACGACTAATGAAAAAGAAGCATTTATGCAACATTTTTTCTCCCCGATCAGCACGACAGATGTACAATTTTTTTATTTTTTTTATTTAATTAATAATATATAATATATATATATATCTATATACATATATATATAATAATTGTATAATTAGTTCTGAAATTGCAACTTCACAAAAAAAGATTTGAATTAAAAAAATAAATACCTATTTCATATTTGTTACCGTTACACTTTATACATAAATAAATTTCAAAATAAAATAAAGCGTAACTAAATAATCAGTATAAACAATGCAATTAATACCCTAAACTTTAATAAAAAACGTCATGATACTATAGTAAATCTATCAACGAAATAGACGAAGTTAATTAAATATTATTAATTTTACATTGTATAATTAGTGGCATGCATGTTCAAAGTTTCATTTTTAAATTATATATCTTCAATTCTTAACGGCCAACAATGAAATGATAAGAGGCAATACAAACACATATTTTTGACATTTTATCTTTTACTAACTTGTTGAAAAGATCGCGTGTGTTTGAAAATTGATCGTTCAATGGAGTACATGTTTACACAGCTAATTTTTTTTAAAAAGTAACAAATTTTTAATTTAAAAGGCTAGCATAGCTGTGATGGGGATGCTAAATAGAATATTATGTAGCCACGAAGCACAATTAATTTAGCATAACATTTCACAAAACACCCAAAACACCACACCCAAAATCGAACCCGGAATCCTGAGTACGAGAAACCAGCGTCATGTCCGCTAGACTATGGATTGAAAAATCTATTTGTAATAGCAAATAGATTCTGATTGAAAATCTTATTTAAATCTAACACTAATATTATTTTTTTGCTAATTTACAAGACCAAAGAATTTGTAACAACATTTTACAAAAAAAATATTCTTCCCTCGAATACTTTAGTTGAGTAAAATTGTTTGAATGTTTGTATATTGTTATGAAGAATGCTGATTTACTATTAAAACAGACTCATTAAAAACACGGTTTGTTAGCTCCTAGTTTCTGCATCGGCAGCAATACGAGGTATGTTTTAAAAATGTATCCGCAGATACCACACGACTCGTTTATACATTTGTTAAAAAAGTCAGACTTTATAACTCATTCATGCGAATGGAATTGTTTGGTTATTTTTTTCACTTTTTGCTTAAATTTTTCAGTTATATTTATGATATGGAATTTCTGTTCATAGCTGTCGGGTATCGATCGAATAGTTGTACCGTTTATTCTTTAATATCGGGATGTTATTGTTTAGCCCCGCCGAAAGGGGAAGAGTCTTTTGCAGATCTAATTTACGTGTATGTCTTTGAATAAAATACTGTCGGGAGATGGAAGAAGCGCAAGGAACTGCACAAAATCGAGGATTGTACATCACTCTACACGTTTTAAAATGAATAAGAAATCACTAGAAATGTAGAGAAGTCAGTCCATCATTTTATTTTGTGAAACGACGTTATATACGGCCTGCTGTAGAATAGAGCGAATTGTGAACCCGCGCGATTGACCGTACACAAGCGATGAAAAAAAAGGAAAGCAAAATAGAAAAGTACTTACATATTTGTTTATAAAATATTCAGGAGTGATAATTAGCGCGAATTACGAAATTGGTGTGATTAAAGAAAGGTGCTCCGATTAAATTCGTATCCAGGGACATTAATTAATTAATAAAATCTTAATTGATTTTAAGTTTCATTTGCCTCTCACAGCTACATATATGAGCCGTGACAATACTTCGTTGATAGATTTAATAGAGTATATATAATGTCATGACGTTTTTTATTAATGTATAAAATTAGGGTATTAATTACATCGTTTATTTGTTCGAAGAATATTTTTTCTTCTGAATGAAGGCTTGTACTTTGTGATGACATTATTATTAAAATAAAACACAAATCACTTTTCTTTCACCACTTTATTAGAGTATACAATCTACATGTTTTGAGAACAATTTTCTCTACTTCAGGATTGTCTGTGTACTAAAATTGAAAAAGGTAAACTATACAAGTGTATTACGGTGAAGGGTAGGTGTAGGTAAATATTTTTTTATAAATTTACAGGTATAATAATATGCATTGATCTAAATAGTGTAATTAATTGAATTAAATTGAAGTCAAATATCATTTCAATATAAAGAAATATACATATATTTATTAAAATATCTTGATTATGAAAAGAGATATAAATCATGATTCACGAAATGCTTTATGAAACTGTTAAGTAATTGTGTATTTCGTAATTTAAAAAAATAATTGACAAATTTACCTGTACTTTTTATTTAATTTTTTGGAACACCATTTAATGGACAAGTATTTGTTTTATTTAAAATTACCGATCAAATGGCACACGTGCATAAGTCAGTTATAAAGTAAACCCGACCCGGGGCATGTAGCGGGATGCTGCGAGGCGCATTAAATTTCCAAAGCGCAATCTCATCCCGCTTTATCTCACATCCGATAATTCTACGCCCCTGTTCGTTTGGCCGATAAAAAATTCGAATATTTAAGTCGTTATTGTGTACCGTTTTGTTGTATTCTACGATGTTTCGTTTCAATTTATTTTCCATTTTCATTATTCGTGTACGCGGCCGCCGTATGACGAAATTCGAACAATTTTCGGACGCAGACATTTTTTGTTTATCAAATTACGTGGGTATCGCGGCTGTACAGTTTTATTCGGCGGAATATTGTTTACTCGAATGGACACCACCCGGCGCCTATAGTTCTAACGCCGAATTTTAATATTTCTTCAGAAGGCTGCCTATGGTAATTTGGCTAAAGTGTGTGCCTTAAAATCATTCAGAATAAACGAACGTAACTTAACTCCATATTATTTCCATGGTGGTGATCTTTCATAACGAACTGTGTCTAAAACAAAAATTGTTCAACCAATTCATAATATCAGTGGCTGCGAAATATAATCATGAACGCACACTGAAGCAATGTTAAAGCGACTTGTGATGCACATCTACAGATGGCTTCTAATTTATTTATTTATTTTATTCATTTACTAAGGAATCTCTATAGTTTTTAAATACTCTAGTGTATGAGCATAGACCAATTAAAAAGATCCACAGATGATTATGACAACATTGATAAGTTAATTAATAAATAGTACTAAGCAACAACAATAAACAACAACAAAAGAAAGGAAAACTAATAAATTAGTGTATATTATAGATATCTCACAGAGACGAAACTGTATTAATTATGGGAAAGTAGGTATAGAAGTCATTTGGGTGTAACAGGACTTATGACCTGTCTTTTTATGGTTGGCTTAAGTGATCACTTTACACAATTGTAACATTCGCCATTTCCACCCATGATAGAATATATATGAGAAGTATATGAATATAAAAATAAGCTGGATGATAGTGTTACTGAAATGAAAGGAAAAAACCTTAAAACAGTTCAAAACCGAAGATTACAATATTTTGGTTATATCATCAGACAAAATTGTGGGCAGAAGAGATTCTGGAAGACGAAGGACATCCTGGCTGAAATACTACAATGTTTTGGGAAGTCTACGGTCCAACCATTTCAGCACACAGGGCTACGCAAAGAGGAGAGAACGCCACACTCCAGTTTTATGAAAAGGTATATCAGAAGGAATAATAAACTATCATACAGTTTCCCCGCAGAGAGGATAGAACGCAGCTAATATTCTCCTGTTCTGGCACACCACTCTCATCCATTTTCATGCACCTTCTCATACACGCTCTTCGGTTGTTTAAACTATTAACATGGCATAATTTTCTCACTCATATGACCAAACCACCCCTGCGATCCATCCTCCATGCTATCGAATATGCTACACACAACCCTATGTCTTTCTTAATTTTTTCATTCAACACACTTTCGTACATAGATGTATGCGCCTAAGCGATCATATTGTCACCGCATTTACTCAACTCCTTTTTTTTCGCTTCAGGAAGCGAAATACGTCACAAAATACCCTAGCTTGAGTAAATCACATACATTAATTGTGACCTCACCGGGAATCGAACCCGGAACCCTCGGTCCAACCATTTCCAGTTCCATTTAAGAAGCCAGTTTCATATCCACTAGGCTACGAGGGCCGCGTTTCATTCATTCGAAATTTATTATCTTTCGTTTTACCACTAAAATTTCATTTTGCACCCTTATTTTTGTTTCGAGGGACAATTTTCTATTTCTTTTCCGCAGTCATCCTCCTTTCAATATCATATATTATCTAAAGATAATTTATTTTGATACCAAAATTCACAAGATTATATAAATTTAATTATTTCAGTGTTAACTATTTTTTTATAATTTGAAATAATAAATTGTCTCTTAGTTAATATTTTTTGTCGATATGAAAAATCTAAGCCTGTTAATTGTTCAAATTTATAATACGGTTATTATAAAAATGCCTTTTAATTTATTGAAAGTTAAAATACATTTATTTTGCGTAATTATTTCTCAATTTCCTTGACTACTTTGACGAATAATTACCGTTGTAATTCATATTTAGTAAAACAAATTTATGTAAAGTTTAACGTTCGCGTTTACCTTCAATGTATGATATTTGAAGAAATATATTTTTCGTAATATTCCATCGTGTCGGTCACTCTGTAAGTAATTACCGACTGCTACGAAAGTCGCAAGAACCTGTTGTTATCTCGGTGAGTAATATGGCCTTTTTGCTCAAACAGTTTATTTTACCAGTTTTTGTTATAAATATGTTAATCTAATCTAACCAATAAACTTAAAACATTGTTTAAATGATTTTCTTAATTCTGGGAAAATTTTTATAAATACGGTAACCATCTATTAAATAAGTAAAACAGGGAAAGAACAAAATTTTCAGTAAATGGTTTAGAAGGTTTTATATTCATTTATTTTATATATATATATATATTAGATATATAGATATATATATATAATATATATAATATATAATATTGGTGCGTTATAGTACATGCATAAATGGTTTTTAGATTACGATGAATAAGTTACAGAATCATGTACCAATAGTTTAATAATAAAGATTTGTTCAATATATTTTTGTATTGAACAAATCTATAATATTCCACGCACACACATTAAAAGGAATTTCTTTCGAAGTTACTGTAAAATAGTGAAGAAATAACACGCTTCTCTTAACTCACTAGTGCGTGTTATTAGTGTGATATGATATAAAATTAGTGATTGAATATTGTGTGTTATTATTATTTCAATACTAATTTTATTGACAAAAATTTTGCTACTTGAAATATAAAATAGGTAAATAGTAACTCAAATCCAATTAACAGCGCACGTGTAAATTTTCTTATACAAGTATACTCAGATAACATCCCATCGTGAATATAAACATCTAATTAATATTAAAAAAAAAAACAAATAAACGCTTTCTTCGTTTAAAAAATTACGAATCACGATATTTTCAAGTACCCAATCACTGTCAGTGATTGCGACTTACAGATATTAGTGATTGACTTACAATTTTTATAAGCACAAATGTGCTTTTAGATGGATATCAGTCGAATCCAAGCAAAATTTATCGTACATACCTATTAAAATGAATGTACACTTTATCACAAAAGTATAATGAAACGCTACTCAAAATATAGATAAGAAATAAGAAAGATAAAACCTTACAAACCTCCTGAAAACAATGAAATAGTATATTTTGAGTTTGTTCAAATCTTTCTGAACAGTGCTGGATTTATGTCACAGAGACATTATTAATCAATTAATGTATATTATAGATATCTCACAGAGACGAAACTGTATTTCTTAAGGGAAAATAGGTATAGAAGTCATTTGGGTGTACATAGGACTTATGACCTATCTTATGGTTGGCTTAAGTGATCACTTTACACAATGTAACATTCGCCATTTACACCCATGATAGAATATATCATGCTTACTAATTTTTTGAAAGTTGTATATATGTTCGAATTGTGTGTCAAGCTTTCACATATGAGTTGTAACCGCCTTTCCATGCGGCCTGTACAGAGCCATTTTCATTCCCCTAAATCCCCACAGATGTCGCTAATTATTTTAATATCGTTAATGTCGCTAATGAGAAAATCTACAATCAATTGTAGTTTTTCAGAGAGTAATCAGAGAGCTCCGTCTCTATGAGATATCTATAATATACATTAATTAATGAAATAGTACTTCATCAATAACAGCAAAATAACTTTGTGGTAACTTTATTCGCATTAATAAAAATAATACACTAAAAATAGTACACTGTTATGTAGATATGTATAAGTTTCTTATTTTATTGTAATAAGTGTAACACATAGAAATAAAATAAAATAAATAAAAATAATAGACCTCATCATGAATAAGACGAACCTCATCTTCACCACAAAGTCGAAACGAGACGGACTTCGCGACATCAAAGAAACGAAAGTCCCCCTCCCGCCCCCGCGCTGTGTTCACTTTTGCTTCATTATTTATTTGCGATAAATATTCACACTTTCCTTGCACGTAAATGAGGTATTCACCACCCCATGAATATTCACAATGCTGATATTTTTTATCAAGGAGGCGCGCTCTTAGATTCATAGTTTCGCAAATGAGGCTGACATCTCGTCGCAAAGTCAACACGGCGCCCGCCGCGCGTCACACACGGCGTCCGTCTTCCCGCGCACGCGACTTTGTCCGCTTCAAAACACGTTTGCTACGTAGCGTCATACATTATTAAAAATTTAGAGGCGACACTATGAAGTCGTCCGCTGCGGCGCCCGAGATAAATGTGGCCCGGCGTCGCGTAAAGATATGCAGACGGACCGTTTGACACATACAAACTGCATTAAACCGGAGGCTTTTAATATTCAGGTGGTGGGCGCATTCTCGATACGTCTGGGACGGTGTTGGTCCGTTAATTAGGGGATCACACCACCTTGAGATTTAAGAAAAAAAAAATTCATATAGTCTATAGTTTTAAGAATAACTCAAATGCGGCCCGACGTCGCGTAAAGATATGCAGACGGACCGTTTGACACATACAAACTGCATTAAACCGGAGGCTTTTAATATTCAGGTGGTGGGCGCATTCTCGATACGTCTGGGACGGTGTTGGTCCGTTAATTAGGGGATCACACCACCTTGAGATTTAAGAAAAAAAAAATTCATATAGTCTATAGTTTTAAGAATAACTCAAATGCGGCCCGACGTCGCGTAAAGATATGTAGACGGACCGTTTGACACATACAAACTGCATTAAACCGGAGGCTTTTAATATTCAGGACGCGGTGGGCGCACTCTCGATACGTCTGGGACGATGTTGGTCCGTTAATTAGGGGATCACACCACCTTGACATTTAAGAAAAAAAAATTCATATAGTCTATAGTTTTAAGAATAACTCAAATGCGGCCCGACGTCGCGTAAAGATATGCAGACGGACCGTTTGACACATACAAACTGCATTAAACTGGAGGCTTTTAATATTCAGGACGCGGTGGGCGCACTCTCGATACATCTGGGACGGTGTTGGTCCGTTAATTAGGGGATCACACCACCTTGACATTTAAGAAAAAAAAAATCATATAGTCTATAGTTTTAAGAATAACTCAAATGCGGCCCGACGTCGCGTAAAGATATGCAGACGGACCGTTTGACACATACAAACTGCATTAAACCGGAGGCTTTTAATATTCAGGACGCGGTGGGCGCACTCTCGATACGTCTGGGACGGTGTTGGTCCGTTAATTAGGGGACTACACCACCTTGACATTTTAGAAAAATGTTTTTTCATTTAGTCTATAGTTCTAAGAATAACTCGAGTCAAGGATCATTTAAAATTTCAAAAAATTGGCTAGGATACGGCGATTTGAAGCTAGCATGGTAGGTGCATTTTTACTCGTAGCGTCTGCTTGTCTGCCGAAAAAACTTTGAATCGTTTTTTAACCCTTTTCCCGTTATCCAATCAAGCTGAAACTTTGCAGGTAGACTCGTGGCGACGATTAAGATCTATCAAATTTTCGTTAAAAAAAAATAATTATAGTATAATTTTGGATTTTTCAAATTTTTAATGGTTTTTTACCGACGCATCTGGTAGACACGGAACCCGAAAATGAGAACGGGAGTATTGTAAAAACTTGGTTTTTAGGGTTATTTTTTTACTCCCTTTCTTTTAAGTCGTAGCGTCTACTTGTCTGCCGAAAAAACTTTGGATCGATTTTTAAACCTTTTCCCATGATACAATCGAGCTGAAACTTTGCAGGTAGACTCGTGGCGACCATAAAAATGATCTAACAAATTTTCGTTTTTTTTTTATTATTATAGTATAATTTGAATTTTTCGAAATTTTAATGGTTTTTTCAAATTGGAAACCATACAAATGATAAAGGCGTGGAGAAGGCGGGAAACCTCTTTCAATTAGTCTGATCAGACGGTTTCGCCGACGCCGTGCCTCCCTATACCATTATTATGTTTTCAATATTCTATAAGTTTTAAGGATAATAATATACATGGAATTGATTTTCCACATGAACTTAAAGCAAGAGGAATATGTTGATAGAATATCAAATTGGTAACAGTACAAATGAAAAAGGAAGTATAATAAAAACTTGTTTTTTATGGGATAGTTTTTAAAACGAATTACATTATTCTTTTGCGATTTTCTCGAAACTCCCCTTTTCAGACGTTTCAGATGTATATCTCAAAAACTACTAAACAGATTTCATTAAAGTTTTGAAAACATTTAGTATTAACATTATCTACGATACTGATAGTAATAATGATAATAATTGGATCATTTATATAGCGCCGTTTTCGTGAGTAGGTACTCACCTCAAAGTCGCTTCACACAAAACAACTTATTGGCTAAAAACACATAATTACTATACATATTCATATACTAGATGACAAACAAAAAACGAACCCATAAAAAATAAATTTTTATTACACTCCCTTTCTCATTAAAATAGGTTTCACGCCTACTCCACGCGTCGGACTCGAAAATTAAACAATAATAAATCCTGCAAAGTTTCAGGTCGATTGGATCGCGGGAAAAGGGTTAAAAATCGATCCAATTTTTTTCTGCAGTCAAGCAAATAAGTAGACGCTACGAGTTAAAAGAAAGGGAATAAAAATGGAATTAACGTTTAAAACTATAATAGTTGGGAGTGCCAGAAAGAATCAGATGATTTCGCGGAGTGCATACTATGAGTGGAAAACATTAGGTTGTGTTGTAGCGGTCTGATTCTATAGGTTTTTATATAATTATCTAAACAAGTGCGTCTATAGTTATTAGTCTACAATATTCGATAAAAACTCCGTTTGCTTATTATGCCTTCTTATTTTGATTTTTTTTAGGAAAAAATTAATGTTTTTTTCATTTGCACAGTAAAAATATATTTTTCGTTGCGCTACGTCATTTGATAATACTAAAATTGTCTCAATTTTCACTCAAACTCTTGCGACATAATTATCTCCAACATCTTCCAGCATCCCGGTCAGGACCCTTGTAGGACAGCACATCACATGGCTGCCCTCGTAGCCCAGTGGGCATGACACTGGCTTTTTACACCGAGGGCTCCGCATTCGATTTCCGGTCAGGTCACAATGAATCTGTGCGATTTACTGAAGCCTGGGTGTTTTATGATGTATTTCACTTCTCTTTAATTAATTAAGTAATTCTCTTTAAGTAATTCCTCTTGGCCTGTTGAAGCGTAAAAAAAATACTAATAATAAGAATTGGAGGGTTGCACAACTCCGCCACTTAAAATATAAACAATAATTTGTCATTGAAAAGTATTAACCCATTTAGATATGTAGTAAATAATTATAGTAAAAAGAATTTTATACGTGCAATAGTTACATAAAAAAAATTAATTCGAATATATTTTTTGATACTTCAAATGCAACCTCTTAAAATATTTAAAATACTAAATTAAATAATATACTAAATTTTTGGATTATGTATTTAAAAATATAAAAATTTTCTATATGTTTGCTTTTTTAAAACGAAAATTATTTTTTTAACATTGGAGATTTTAATATAGTAAAAAGAAAATTGATTTAACAAATTAACTAATTTTTGCTATTCAACAGTATTCGTAGGGACCGTCGATACATATAGACATGAACTAACGTAAATTTTCACGACTGGTTCCAATAAACTTGACTTTATTGTTTGGGAGATAAGTTTATAGAACTCCATAATAAAACATATTAAAATAAAAAATTATTTCTATTTTTTAAATTTTTGTTTCACCATAAAAGGGCATTATCAATCTAACTATTTTACATTTGTATTTATATGAAAACTATTGAAACGAACTGCTATATAATTTAAAAAATTTAATTATTTAGGATACTGTATTTTGGCACGATTCTTAATTACAATTTTGTTCAAACCTTAATGATTGACTAACGTAACATAACTACCGTAAATAATGACGGAACATTAAATTGTTCGCGTCTTTGCTAAGCTCTAGTATATATAATATATTTTTGACGACCCACGGAGATGCGGTGATAGCAATGTCGCTAGGGTGCCGCGCTTTATTTACGTCCGAGATTCGCGCCCTACTTATAGCCGTGTTATTTCATTTTTTTAGCCGTGAATTTAAACGAAATAACGGACTTTACAGGAATTTACGGACAGACAGACAAGCAACGAAATTATTATGTTCGATTAATGTTTTACTTGTCTAAAAAAATACTACGAGCTTGTATAATTTTAAACAATTATGAAAAGATCAAGCTTAATGCTCTTAAAAAATATAATGTCTTAGTAAATAAGTCACACGTTACAAGTTACAAGAAGACATTTTTTTATCTTACGTATCGAACATAGATGGCTATAGCATAATCCCTTCAAATATTAGAAAAAATACAGATATAGAATATACATACAACATTCAATAATTTTATAATGTATAGATATTTTTACGGTGGAATTGATGATCGTTGCACTGTATAAAGTGATCACTTAAACCAGCTAATGCAAGTCACAGGCCCTGTGACCAACCTATAAAGTCTTTCATACATGTTTCCTTATATGTGAGACTTCTATAATTTATCTCAATTAATGATTATCCCTCTGTAGATACAAAATATTGTTAAAAGAATGTTGTTTCGATACTTATTTGAAATGAAAATAGCATATAGAAAAAAAGTCGCACACGTTTCAGGAACACTGAAAAGTTATTCAAACAAGTTTACCTTGTACCTATAAGTGGTATAGCTACTAAGATAAAATTCGTTCCACTCGTTTTAGCTTGCCCGAATAATTTCAGTTCAAGGATTGACTGCCTCTGAATTATTAATCGATTAAAGTTTTCTTTAAAGCTTCTAACAAAGTTGATATATATGTATACGATGTCTAGAGCGCGTTTTATTATTTAAATGACAAAACTCTTTGTATAATAATATATGTATGTTGAGAATCAAATATTTATGTCTGGAAGGAAAATGCTTAGTGTTGAAACAGAATAACGACATATTTAAAAAATGTGTCAATTTGTTGGATAAAATAAAAGCACGTATTTGTAACGATTACATAATTTTATTAATTATCTTTTGATGTTATATTCAAGAACACATTCTTATTGTGAAGTTGCATTTTTTCAGAATAAAGTTCTGTGAAATTTAAAACCAAATTAATTAATCAGAAAGAGATGCAGAGAAATCAAATCCACGAATAAATATTTGGCTGCTACCAGGATTCGAACCACGAATCTCCTCCTATCCGTGGCATGCTAAGGCTTAGAAATGAATAAAAAATGTTAATCAATTAATAAAAATGAGACTTACAGATAAGATCGATATATTCGTGGAAATATACAAGGCCGCTATAGAGTAATTGGATAACGCGCCTGCCCCGGATAGGAGGAGATCCGTCGTTCGAATCCCGCTAGCAGCCAAATATTTTTTCGTGGATTTGATTATTCTGTAAGTCTTTCTGATTGATTAATTAATTTGGTTTTAAATCTTCTGATGTTTTTAGTTATTAAGTTTAGTGCGACGATTTTAAATAACGTTTTACAGCTAAATGGAATGCAGCATTATCTTAAATGTATGTTCTTAGAAATAATTTTAGAATACCTGGATCTTGCTTAAAAAAGTGACATATTTTAAAATTTAATATTTCGATAGTCAGCATTTTATTTGCTTGTGTTTTGAAAAAATAATGTAACATGTTTCGTTTCTATTTGTATACAATGTTTTCCATTTCAACAAAGAATCGATGTACCGATAAATATTTTTGACAAAATTATTACTATCTCTTGTTTGTTTACTGTACGGCTAGGCAAAAGTCAATTTATTTGATAATATAAATCATTAACAATTAATTACTATTTAAGTCTAGTTTGAGTAGTGAAGCACACACCATATACAGGGTGTAACAGAGCTAGTCCAAAATACCTTACAGGTGGATTCCTGCCTTGATTATGAGTCTTCTGTGTATAGTTTTCTGAGATATTCTGCATTGTATAAGTGTTCTCTCTGGCCGACGTTTCGGATCCCATTGCAGGGTCGATCGTCAGGGCTGATGGGATCTGAAACGTTGGCCAGAGAGGTCACATATTCACGGCATAATATCCCAGAAAGCTACTCACAGAAAATTCTGAACGGCCGTGAGAACTTGAGAACATTTTTAACCATGACCTAATATTAATAGTTAGGGAATTATGCAATATAAAAGTTTGCATTTTTTTCAATATCATTTTATTTGTCTTGTATTAAAGGGAATGAATTTTTCATATTTGTTGTAAGTTACTGTAGTGATAATAAGTCAGGAATATTGAAAAAAATGCAAACTTTGATGTCGCATATCTTCTTAACTATTGATATTAGGTCATGGTCGCTTGAACATTTTCGACTCATAAATAAGGCTACCTGTAAAGTATTGTGGACTAGCTCTGTTACACTTTGTGTATGATCCATTCACATCTGTAGTTCTCATGGTCGTAGAGTCGCCTATTTTGACACATTTTTATCTCGTTTACATGGTCCACCATCAGAACTGTCACATGACATTCTATCCGACACTACATTGGCGGTCCTCGTAGTAAAATGGGCCTGACACTGGCTTCTCATACCAGGGGTTGCGGGGTCGATTCCCGGTAAAGTCACAATACATCTTTGTGATTTACCCAAGCCTAGAGTTTTTTTATAACGCTTTTCGCTACATAATTAGGACCAATAGTTGACAATACAAAATACTCGCCCCTATGCATATAAACATGATTTTTTTTTAATCCCTCAAAATTTTAATGCTAATATTTACGAACCGTACTACTTTTGTTATCCGCAACTAATTTAATATTAATAAATTTATCATTTTACTTATATAATTAAATTTATACAATACAACACTTAAATAATTAAAAATTGCTCGGAATTACGATTTTACAATATATTTTTAAAAATATTATAAGGATTTAAACTTCATTTGTATACAATCATGTTTCGTTCTAGCAATTTTGAAATTAATTAATCTTGAGAATTCTGATTTCAAATATTATATTCTCTTTTTTACTTCAATAATTTGTTTCATTCGTTCAGCTAAAGTTTTTCATTCGAAACAACGTGGCACATAAATAACCCGCAGACAAGCGGCGCTTAGTAGCTTTGTGGGACTTAAATTATCTGTTCATTATTAATTGATGAATAAATAAAAAGATTCCTCCATGTCTTTTTCCATTGTAATCCATTTAATGATTCCGTAACCGTTGTTAACACGACAATGGAGATTCTTTTTATTTTGTGTAGAGACTTTCTAAATTTGTTATCCATTTTATATTTGGTCGGATTATTTCCGGACGATTTCATTACGATTGTATCCGTTATATCGCTTCGCTCACTAAGCTCTGCACTGCATCTAGCGCTCCGTAACGGGGTGGTAGTAGGTACCGACTACCGAAACTCGCAGGGAACATTTTAAATTTCTAGATGCTTTAATTATTCAGGAGAAATTATTAGAAAACTACAAATTATTGGATAAGAACAGATGATTTAACCCTTAAATGCATATTGTGCCGAAAACGGAACATTGAGTTTGTTTTCAATTGTTTATCACACAAAATATTTGTCATTCTTTGCATCGATCCTTATAAAAATATTCCTCAGAAAAAAATTTTGTCCATGCCCAAACGGCCATTTATAACTAAACTATCAAATTATAGAAAAAGTCGATGTATTTATCGAGAAGCGAAGTAAGCCGTATTCGATCAAAAGAAATCTTGATTATTTGACAGATTTATTACCCAGAAAAATATAAAACGAGCAGGTATGTTTATCAATTTTGTGTTCGTACAATTATTAGGAAGTAATGGACTAATTTAATATTAAATGCATGTGGTGCCGAAAACGGCACATGGTAATTTTTTGAAAAAATAAATGAAAAAATAAAACAATGATTTTTTTACTATTTTTCCCTTAGTCTATCAAAAATCAGACTTCATGCACTTAAGGGTTAAGACAATAATACTATTCGAGGGAGTGTTAAAACAAAAGTTATGTTGTTAGATTGCTGCAGAATAATAATATGATATGAAGTGTATCCTTTCGTGGACATATGTAGAGAACGTTCATGCACATGCGTGAAAATTTTCTCGCTCACAGCAGCATCGGGTCCGCAGAAATATCAAAATCATGCTGTGTATAAAATGCTGATCGCTTTCTTTGGCTCCTGAGGGGCGGTACATCACCAGTATTCACCACAAGGCGCAACCATTACCAATAGCGCCACCAGGAGGTCTTTCCTTGCCTTTGTGATGGTGCGCGTCGCAAACGATCAGACATGAGGGCAACGATAGGATGGCAGTTCCATCTAGAAAATGCACCTCCCAGATTCAGGCTTTCTTGGCCACACACAGCATTTCTCCGGTTTTGCGGGCTCCCTACTTTCCCGACACGACTCCACATATTTTTAGGCTATTCCCCAAATGAAATGCCATGGTACAATTGGTCACCATTCCAATAGATGAATTCCAAAAATGTACCCAACAATGGCGGCACCGCTGCGCTAGGAAAAGTGTTGCATAAATATAGTATACATGAATAAGTGTGTTCCTGCCGTTCGAAGGATCGATATTTTTTAACATATCTCGTATAAAAGATTTTTTTTTGTTATAATTTTCGCATTTTTCACTTCATTTATCACAATATTTTGTAATATTGTGATGACTAGGCGGTTTATGATATAATCTGCGGAAATGAGTATCCCGGCTAGAGTATTTCGGCGGTGCGACAGTCGTACAGCGGACACAGTCATACAGAAAGCTCAGTGGACACGAAGCGTATGCGTCTACCCCTAAGCTGTTACATAAGTAATGTGGTTTGCCTTACAATGCGCTTTAATGTTAAATGACCTCTCTTGCCATATAGCCGCTTGAATAATGCAGCAACTCTGTTCCCACCCCTCCCCGAGACTCCCACCCTTCCCCCCTCCCCTCCCCCCCGAGCCCAGCCGACCCCACACCCCGCTCGTCAAATAAACTCCGTTATCCTTACAGCTACACGAGAGTTATTGCAATTATTATTGCGATTTTCATTATACGGCATTTTGATGACATTTGTTTAAAGTAGTTGCAGAATTAATGTTTTTTTCTTCAGTAACTGCAAAATGACTTTGTGCTAACATCAATTAACAAGAAAACACTTTGTATAAAACCTTTATTTATTAAATTATCGACGTGTTTCGGGGCTAAGGGTCCCTTCATCAAGGTACGATGCATACTAAAAATTAAAAATCAAGTATTAACAATCGAAAAATTAACAAAACAATAAATACATAACTGTTTAAGAACTAATATGAAAACATATTTTAAAGGTAACTGTATGCAAAATGGGCCTGGTTATTTTAATATTCAATTTGCTATTACACGTCTTCTTATTTCTAAAATTTCTAATTTATCCAACTGTAATCCTATGTTACTTGTGAAATATGCAAACCCTTATTAATATTATAATAATGGTTTATCCAAATGATAATTAAAAAATTTAGAATAGTTTTTGCTTTTTAAATATCTTGTAAAAAACATGTTTTCAATTTAATAAAATAGTAGTTTTTACAAAGTGTTTCGTTGTTAATTATAATTGTTTATTTTTTAACGCAGAATAGATTATTTTTTTACAATATGCTACCATCGTATAGTAATATGGTCGTTTATGTTCTCTATAACTAACTATATACATTATCTGACTTATTACTATGTAAATATTCGATCGGTATTTTTAGTTTATGGTGAATAAATTTTGCATGTAGGTTAATTTTATCATATCATTTTAACGAATATGCTGTGAACGTGATAAATTTGTTATTCCAGTTTCCTTTTTTTGCGATAAAGTTACTACAATATATGTCAACTGCTTTTAGTAGTTTGGTGAGCATAATTTTAACAAAGCAATATATTTTCTCTATAATAGAGAAGATATCATCGTTTTAAAACTATATTATGTTAAAAAAGAAAGACAATTTCCAATACATTAATAATTCACACTCAACAACATCTATTTTTTAATTTTTTTTTTATTAATTTAAGTTCATTTATTTTGTTATATTATATAGTATGTAGAATATTAGGTTTTTGAATGTACATGCAAACATTTCTTATCAAATTTACATTGAAATTATTTTCTAGTATTTCAATTACAAATGGACAGAGACAAATACGAGAAAATAAATGCAGACAATGTATTATTCTTATGCTGAGATTGAGTTATTTTTTCTAATCAATTTTGAAGACTCATACTGAGATAGTCAGAAGATTCATCAAAGGACCTAACAATAGATAAAATTAAATCATACAATTATTGATTATTGAATCGCAAGCGATAAATGTTACCTATTCCTTTCACTAAGATTTTTTGTATATTACTCTTACTTTGTTGATTAAGGTATATTTTAATAAGGAAGTCAACTATTTATTCTAGTATATCTACTATAAAGTATATTTCATCTATTATAAAGGAAAAATCTATTTATGTTGCATTTAACCCCGATTATATAATGCAATTCTGCACCAAGATCGTTGCGAAAACAAATCCAATTACGTCATTGTCAACTGGGATTTAAATCGTTGTTATACGGTCAACTTGGCACAAAAATGTAAACATCAAATTGTATTTCAATTTTCGATGCGAAGAGTAAAAATATTCTCCACGCAACTGTAGTTAGATTCATTTGAAAAAAATTCTCATTTCTTGGTAGGATTATTGAGTAACCCCAGTACCTCACAATTATTGTAATAATGCACTTAATAAGTTTTTGCGCAAAGCGAACTGGCGATAATTTTCCCGAACATTGTTTGTTTGCATCAAGGAAAAAGATTTATGGTATACAAGTATTTTAAAACGTGTTTCATAATGTAGGTATTTGTTATGAACCTAGAATGAAAGCAACATTCCAGAGCTCGTACCTCTATGGATAATAAACTTGTTTTGATACAGTATTTTGACATATTATTATTGGTATTATGTTTACATATGAAACATAGGCACATACATTGTTGATAATTAATGTAATTAAGTAAATAATATAACTTTTCTGTTACTTTTTAAAATAAAATTCCGAAATTTATTTAATAATTTATTTAATACGTTGACTTTTATTCTTCTTCTTCTTCTTCCTTAGCCTGTTTCTCTCCACTGCTGGATGTAGACCTCTTCCATTGTCTTTCACTCATCTCTGTTTTTCCCCCTTCGCATCCAGGTTCTTCCTGCTTGCTGGACTATGTCATCAGACCACCTTTTGGGAGGTCTTCCGACGCTTCTATTTTTTGTCCAGGGCCTCCACTGTAGGATTCTGGGTGCCCATCTAGTATCCTCCTGTCGAGCCGTATGTCCAGCCCACATTTTAGTTTTGTAATACGGTCTATATATATATCTTATTTCTTGATTTCTGATTTTATCTCGAAGGCTTACGCCGAGCATCTGTCTTTCCATAGCCCGCTGTGTACATTTTAATTTTTGTATGCTTCTTTCTGTTAGTGTTGCTGTTTCTAGTCCATATGTCAACATTTTTTATACAATAAAAACTTTTATTATACAATAAAAAATACTCTGTCAAAGAAATACTTTGAAATGAGATTCTTATTAGCAATGGAAATATGGAATTGAGTCTGGGCGCACAATAATTCAGGTTGAATGATATGCCCACTCGCGGTGATTTAATTTAATTTCATAGTCTCTCGACAGCGAGGTTCGATTCAGATTCAATATAATTTGTTATCCGCTGCAGGTACTACATTTCAAATTACCAATGAATGACAAATTAAACGGGTTTCTGTCAATCATAACTGGTTTTCTTCATGATGCAATAATTGTTTTCCCTTTTTAAAATAATATAACAAAAGTAAAAATTAAGAATCGTTCCGCTCTCCATAGTTTGACACCACACCACATAATTTTTTTTAATCAAGATATACTATAGATGTTTATCATGGATGGAATTGGTAAACGTTTTATTGTGTAAAGTAATCACGCAAGCCAGTCGTACGATATGTCGTAAGCTCTATAAACATCCAAAAAGACTTTCATATCTAATTTCCCATACAAAAAAGCTTCTTCTCTATGAGATGTATGAAGTATATCCTGATTGTATTCTTGAAAATTTTGTGTATATTCTGAATTTTTTTTTTAAATAATTAAAAAACAATTTATCGGCCTTGATCAAATATACTACGTTTGTAAAAAGCTTGACCAAATTTTACAGCTGGGATACGAAAATTTCGCAAAAAAAATTGATATCCAGGATGAGCAGAATTTTGAAAACTAAAACGTATATTCAAAGCTGAAATCCTCAACACAAAAGGCTTTAATCAGGGTACCGCAGCAGTGCCGAAACATGGACAGCTACAGCAAGCTCCATCCACAGGCATCCTCGGGCTGTCCTTGCAAACTATAATAAGAAATAAAGACCTTGAAGCAGTAGTAGTAAAAAAGAAGCTAAAATTCAAAATTAAATTAAGGAATGACATCCATTGGAATATGAAAAAGTGCTATAAAGAAAGCCTTGAACTAGAAGCAGCAGATCCTTGCTAGTTCCCTGGGTTGAAAGAGAAATCGCAGAAAACAGGATAAAAATAGATGCAGGGGACAGATCATAGAAGAAAATGGCGGTCATTGAAAGAGGCCTTAACAAACAGTGAATCCGTCTCCTTCTTAAAATAGTAAGATTATTAAAATGATTGGAACAACACCCAACTCTGAAAAATATACGAGATAATTATTTACGCCCGTTTAATTATATAATTAATTAACATTTACTTTTGTATTTTTAGATGAGACCTTTGAAAAGTAGCCATGAATCTACATGGTCTAATTAATGTGACATGTTGAATGAAGGGAATGTGGAGTATAAGGATTTTATAAACACTTGTCATTAAAACCCCAAAACGGGAAGCAGAAATTGAATCGTGTGCTTCTATTTCTATATAGTGTATGTATTTATATTGTGTGTAATTGATCATTTCAACACCCCACAGTTGTACAGCAATGGCATATAAATAATTTTAAATTAAAATAGGTATATCAATATTTTGTTACACATACCTACACAGATGCTAGTGTCGGACTTCCACTAAGTCTAGGAGTTTTAAAAAAAAATCTGTTGTCAGATTTCTATTATCACGCAAACCGGACATGGCTATCTGAGTTTTTGGATAAAACATAAATATTTGATAAATATTTTTTAAATTAGTACTAATCAAACATAATAGTTTCGTTGTCGCCTGTTTGTCTTTTGTAAAGTCCGTAAATTGCTTTATTATGACACGCAATCAGCGCGCGATATATTTTGCACGGTCACGCAAGGCAAGTCGTCATTATTATTTCCCGTGATTTTTCACGAATGCGCGGCTAGTATTATTTTAAAAGTTGTTAGAAATCACTTCGTTTCATACACGTCTATCAACTTCTGCATTCAACGAATTTAAATATTAAATTCAAACCAATATTTTCGTTACAACGATATAAATATTGTATTTGAAGTTTATCTGTTTTTGATTGTTAGGATTACAGCAAATAACAATCTCCTTACTTTCAGAATACGTCACAATCATATAAATATTCGCATTTAACATATTAGTGTATGGGTAGCAATCACCATTATAACAGTCTTGCTACTTTAAGAATAAGGCGGTGTAGTGAATTTAATCATCGCATCCAACACAAATTTCTACGTTACATTAACTATCTACTTCACATGCCAATTGAAAATATCAACTACACAAGGTTACAAATTTTTATTGGATTATTGCCACTATCCAGCAGAAGAGTTTTATATTTGATTTTACTCTACAAAATTATTAACTCGCATTTTGACACCTCTGATATTTTGTGTTTGTTTATGTTTCATGCGCCTGAAAGAGCTACAGGAATACCTACACTATTCTATTGCAACAACACTAGAACCAATTCACAATTTAACTCTCTTGTACCCAGACTGCATAGGCTAGGTAACACCTATGCGCCTATCTCTGATATTTTTAATTCCAGTTTAGCACAATATAAAGACTCGCTAATAAAAGCTCTACACCCTGCCATCCTGAATTCTTAAAGCACTCACAAACAAATTATTATACCTATTTATTTATATAAATTATGTCTAATTCAACCGAAATATGTCAATTTTATGTATTTAGTATAATGCCACTTTCATGATAAGTCCACTTACTCGTGTTTTCAATTTTTATATTATTCATGTGTTCTATTGTATTATATTTTTTACTCTTTTATGTTTTCAAATCTTTCCATCATTTATGTGTTTTATTAAATTATATCTCTACTCTTCTGTATGTTGTGTTTTCAAATGCTTCTATTATTTATACGTTTTATTGTATTATATCTCTACTCTTTTATGTTCTACGTTTTCAAATTTTTCTATTATTAATGTGTTTTATATTGTCTATTTCTACACTGATGTATAGTACTTATTCTGTTGTGTTAATGCATTGTAGGTAAAAGGCTATATAGCCGTGTATTTTAAATAAATAATTAAAATTAATGTATATTGTGGATGTCTCACAGCGACGAAACTCTATTTATTTTTACTATGGGAAAGTAGGTATAGAAGTCATTTATGGTGTATATCTGACTTACGACCGATCTTTGGTAGGCTTAAGTGATCACTTTACACATATATAACATTCGCCATTTCCACCATGATAGAATATACTATGTCTTACTAATTTTTGGAAGTTGTATATATTTGGATTGCATGTCATACATCACATAAGTGTTGTAACAACCTTTTATGCCGGCCTGTGACAGCCATTTTCATTCATCCTAAATCCCCACAGATGTCGCTAATTATTTTTGATATCGTTAATTTTTTTTTTGATATCGTTCGATTAGACTTCCACATTGATTTTTTACGGAATTTAGAAAGCAATATACTTTTTTCCGTGTAATGAAATTCTTTCCGAATTACTAACATTACACTAGGATTCGCCAGAAATATTAGGTCCTTACATATGAAATTGGCGTTTTTCCGTACTGGCAAATTTGATCTCAAATATCTTCTCATTGGTTAGGAATTCCAAATCCAAATTTATACAGCTATTTACTCATGTATTTGTGTTTTGAAAATTATAATTCATTTGTTTTTTCCTCAATTGTTTTTTTCTTTGCGTCACTCAGTTTATAAAATGAAAAACTTGAAATATCGCGTTATTAACGAGTACGAGTTCCACCGTGGCAACAGTGCTGCAGAAACGGCTCGAAGGATTAATGATGTGTATGGTGACGGTGCCGCAAAAGAAAACACAGTGCGTTTTTGGTTCCAACGTTTTCGTTCTGGAAATTTCGACCTGCAGAACAACCCTCGTGGACGGCCGGAGACCAAAGTTGATAATGAAGAATTGAAGGCTATTGTGGAAGCGGATCCATCGCAAACCACATCCGAGTTAGCTGCAGGCTGCGGTGTTAGTGATAAAACTGTTTTAATCCACTTGAAGCAAATTGGTAAGGTGAAAAAGCTTGAAAGGTGGGTACCTCACGAATTGAGTGAAGCAAATCAACAAACGCGCGTTGACTGCTGCGTTGCATTACTCAACCGGCACAATAATGAAGGGATTTTAAATCGAATCATAACCTGTGATGAAAAGTGGATCCTGTACGATAATCGGAAGCGCTCATCGCAATGGCTGAACCCTGCCGAACCAGCCAAACCATGCCCCAAGCGAAAATTGACTCCAAAAAAGTTACTTGTGAGCGTTTGGTGGACTAGTGCTGGTGTCGTTCACTCCAGCTTTCTTAAATCTGGCCAGACGATTACGGCAGATGTCTATTGTCAGCAACTGCAAACCATGATGGAAAAGCTAGCTGCTAAACAACCGAGGCTGGTTAATCGCTCTAGGCCACTGCTGCTTCATGATAACGCTAGACTACACACTGCACAACAGACGGCTACCAAATTAGAGGAGCTTCAATTGGAATGTCTAAGACATCCACCGTACTTTCCGGACCTTGCCCCAACAGATTACCATTTTTTTCGAAATTTGGATAACTTCTTGCAAAGGAAAAAATTCAACTCCGATGGGGCAGTCAAAACCGCCTTCAAAGATTTTATTGATTCCTGTTCGAATGGTTTTTATAGTAAAGGGATCGATGAACTACCTATGAGATGGCAAAAGTGCATAGATAGCAATGGTACATACTTTGATTAAATAAATATATTATAATAAAAAAAATCGGCTTTATGTTCCTCCCATACTAAACGTCAATTTCATATGTAAGGACCTAATATTTTATTATTTCAAATTTTTATTAAATTCCTTATTTACCAGTATTTTTCATTCAGAATATTTTTGAGTTTGTTCAAATCTTTCAGAACGGTAGTGCTGAATTTCAATCATTAATCAATTAATGTTGATGTATCTTTGACAAGAAATCCAGCACTACCGTTCTGAAAGATTTGAACAAACTCAATTTCAATCATTAATCAATTAATGTTGATGTCTCTTTGACAAGAAATCCAGCACTACCGTTCTGAAAGATTTGAACAAACTCAATTTCAATCATTAATCAATTAATGTTGATGTCTCTTTGACAAGAAATCCAGCACTACCGTTCTGAAAGATTTGAACAAACTCAATTTCAATCATTAATCAATTAATGTTGATGTCTCTTTGACAAGAAATCCAGCACTACCGTTCTGAAAGATTTGAACAAACTCAAAAATATTCTGAAATAATTAAAATTTCACCTCGGACGCGCCTATACTATGTTATTACATAATATTATTGTTTACACATATAAAAACAACTGTTTGTATTTCGACAATTTACCTTTTTAAATATAAATACATTTTAAAAACAACTTTAAAACTCTACGCATAAATAAAATATAAATTAGCCTCATACATTGGCAACCGTACAATTTTGAACCTTTGTTTATTACCCCAAAACATTAAATTACTTTGATTGCACGTTGGCCAATATTGCGCCAATTGGCAATTTGACTTGTCTCACCTTCCGCAACCTCCGGAACCCCACACCTCCCCCTCCCCACGGCCGCAAAGGCTCTGCCTCTATCTGTCTCGTTCCGCTGATTGGAAATTCGTTATACCTTACCCGAGACGTAATACAAGATTCCCGCATAAATTATTTGTACTGGTACCCATCGCCGTATTGGAAATGACGTTATGTTCTGCACCCCATCTCGGTCATGTTTTCGGCTTGATTTTGTGCTTACTGAGATGAACCGACTATTGAGTCAATTGAGGTGTTACGCTTGCGAAGGTATCGGTTAGTATTTTGTTATATCATAGATGTGTATAAAATATACTAGACCGTTAATTACTTCGAGACACTTTAATAACACGCGGTCAACTATAAAAACATTTAAAAATAAAACTAACCTATAAAAACCAAGTTTTTGTTATACTCCCTCTCTCATTGAAACAGGTTTCACGCCCACGCGTCGGGCTCGAAAATTAAATAATATATAAACCGTTAAAATTTCGAAAAATCTTAAATTATACTATAATTATTTTTTAAACTAAATTTTTTTAGATCCTTCTTATCGTCGCCTGCCGTGTCTGCCTGCAAAGTTTCAGCTCGATTGGATCGCGGGAAAAGGGTTAAAAATTGATCCAAAAATTTTTCGGCAGACAAGCAGACGCTACGAGTTAAAAGAAAGGGAATAAGAAAACATATTTGAAACGGTGATCTAATTCATAAACGTGTCCGTTTTTTTTTTGTTCTGCTTCACACTCTAATACATAAAATCGCCGCCATACAAGGATGTACTTCAAACACTTTGATAAGTTGGTGTATTATACGCATAACGTATTTTCTGTCGTCCCGCTGTTGGCTTGAACAAGAGACTGCGTAACTTAGTATAAAATTTATATAGTATAGAATAGTATAGTATAGTATAGTCAAATCGACATACGTTGTGATAGTATATTCAGAAAGCTTATAAAACATCCACTGTAACATGTAATTTGTATTACGTACACGAATGAAGAGATTTTATCTGATTTATCTTCAGTAATGCTATTTGCAGGAAATTGTCATTAAACTTTCTCGTATGAATTTTTACAAAGCTGGCATTTTAATTGTATATTCCAATATAATATTTTTCAATTCCTTAGAGTCTACGATACTCTTGAGTACTCTATACGCGGCTAAACCGCCTATTCTAATGCTACAAGTGCATCAGCTCTACAGCTTTGACACTTTTACCAACTACCTTACTGGCTACTCATTATAAGTTTCATTTGTTACATGAATTTTTAAGGGTAAAAAAGTCTAATAAAAAACCTACAATTGTATATTCTTCAAATTTGTATACCATGTACCTGATTGACTTTGGAACCCGCGCACTCTACACTTGCGCAGCGATTTTATATCATATAATATATTAATTTACCCGATCATTCTTAATTTCATATTATACATTGTTTGACATGAAGCGTGTATTATGCTTGTATCATGCTTTTTCCTACCTGTCATAAAATGCTTTGACTTTAATTAAACTCTAAGGCTGATCATTCGCTGCAAATGCATATTCGGCTTTTTTTTTCGAAAATGTGTGTTTTTATTCTTCATTTATATCACTACCTATGTGTTTAACTACATTTTTTTAGGATGATGACTTAGTTAAAACTTTTCTTCTTATATAAAAGTAATAAGTTGAACATTATTTACAATATTTAAGAAAATATAAGCATTAATTGACAGCCCGCGGCCAAAAAATAGTGCTAAACTACTTTTTTTTAGGATGATGACTTAGTTAAAACCTTTCTGCTTTTAAAAAAGTAGAAAATTAATCATTATTTACAATATTTAAGAAAATATGAGCATTAAACGACAGACCGCGTCAAAAAAGAAATCGTTTTTAAATTAATAGGTTCTGAATATTTATGTATGCGGAGAATAATTTTTCTTATGAGTTAAAAGCTAGCCTTATATAAAGCTGTACTAAAATAATTAAAAATGATGATGATTAATATACATAAAGTACATTTTTTGATGATTTTAACAAAAAGCGCCAAATCGAGTTATTAACGCCGTGTTAAAAGAATTAATATTTTTCATATTTTTTAAACCCTAAATGAGGTAGCTCGTTGCGTCGTACGAATGGATACGCGCGTTTAAGAAAATACGACAATTAATGTGCCGCGCGACCAGGTCGACAACGGCGAAACAACATGCGAGCAGACGGTGTTAATTGGTAAACTGTGACTTTGCGGGTATTGTAATCAAATTTAGGGCTCGCACCAACGCTCTTGTAGATTGGTCCACAGCAGTTGTCGGTGACAAGGGCCGCATTGGTGCCGGCTATTAGCTTGCTCGGCCGACAGCCAGAAATTTGCGTATTCATTGTCAAATTAAACCGCGTGAAATAGCTTCGCGGCGGGGGAACTTTCTAAATATCTTGTATATATTTTACAATCATCAAACTACAACACTTTTAATCAATTAATTAATTAATCGAAGATTAATTATAGAAGTCTCACAGAGACGAAGCTATTTATATATGAGAAAAGTGGATGGAAGTCTCTTGTACGATGGCTCAGGGCCTCCGAAATGAATGAGCCCGCTTAAGCGATCACTCTACACAATTCAAAAAAATAAAATATAGAGTTATCATTTTTAATTGTGTTATCTATGTATACTATATATATTAATGAGAAAAAATAACAGCAGATGCCTCTAGCAGAGACCAGTGCAATATATTAAATGTTCTGGATTCTATAGCTAGACCTTATTCAAAAGAATGTGCGCAAAAAATACGTGTATTATTACGATGCAAAAAATGAACACAAATGAAGTTTTTCTAGTAAGTAAGTAACCTTTTTTGAACTAAAAAATGTATATTTATTTGGGATGTCATATTGAGGCTTGTAATACGGGTTTGCCAGGCAACTTTCCCTCGCTTTCTTCTTACTGGACAAAGCTTGGGAATGGTCTTTTAATTGTGGTTAACCTATAACATATATATATAGAACTTTCAAAAATTTGATAATGCGTGGATATATTTACAATTGAATTGGTGAACGTTGCATTGTGTAAAGTGATCACTTAAGCCAGCTCATACAGGTTGTAAGCCCTGAGCCATAGTATAAGAGACTTCCATCCACTTTTCTCATGTATAAATAGCTTCGTCTCTGTGAGACTTCTTTAATTTATCCTTAGTTGATTAATTATCCCTCTGGGGAACAAATCCATTAACTGTGTTCTTAGAACATACTTTCATATAAACATATTGTTAAAATAAATAAATTGATCAAGATGATATAGTATGTGAATGTCTCATAGAGACGATATATTTTATATGGGTAATTCGGTATGAAATTCATTTTTTTGGTGGGCCAATAAAACGGCTTACGACCTTTCGTACGGCTGGCTTAAGTGTACTTACAGAATGTAACTTTCACCAATTCACCCATAATAGGATTTTTTGGAATGATTAACTTGCACACCTCGTTTGATATGTAAATTTTATTTTCACTACCGCCACCTATGGTCGGAAATTTGATAAGCTTAGGTTAATCTTGGTTTAAACAGGTTTGAAATATTGATTTTTTGCTCAATTTTCTTAATGTGAATGAAAAAAAACTCTGCTAATTTTTTTAAATCGTATGTACCTGTAGATATCTTAAATGCTTCAAATCATCTAAGGACTATTTCAAATTGTCCGTGATCGATATCCTGTGTAAAATTATGGAAACATGTAATATACCATCACCTTCATTCGCAAATTTTTTAATCATAGCAGCACAGATTTTTTAAAATCATAATTAAAATATATTAAATATAGGTATACTCTTTTTTTTCTTTTGTATTTAGAAGTTATTTCTTAGATAATTGTTTTTTTGTTAATTACTTTAATTTAATTGATGATACTAAACATCTTCCTTTTCACAAGACCAGTACTGACATCTATAATAACACAGATCTATTAAAAGAAGAAGAAGAAGATGATCGTATATTATTATTATATCATGGATATATTAATGTATTAATGATTGATTTGGCGTTAACATAGCAAAGATTATTCATGATGATTATAAAATAAGGTGAAAAACATTAACTTTGTTACCTCTACGTGAGTTAAATAATATTTTTATATTTTATTATTCAAGTTTGAAGAGTAAAAGAAGCTCTCATAGACATGGGACGTATTAAACTACTATTATTCGATATAAGTACCTGTTTTAATTAATTAATTAATAACTACGTAGGAACAGAGAATGTTATATTTTTATTTATTCAATAAAATGTTTGTCCGCTAAATATATACTACATTATTATATTTCAACAACATTATCCTAATATATATTTTATTCTTTCAGGTAAGTTCAACATCTATCAAACTCGAAGCTGTCGAAGGCAAACTGCTTGAATACACTTTCTAAGATCCAGAAAACAGTAGGTGTTCTAAAAATGTAAGTCTTTTATGTAATTTAATAAGAAGTTTGAGAATAATATTTTACTACCTTGGGTGAGAATGTATTGATTTTTGTTTCATTACCCTTCGCCAAACTAATAAAAAATATACTCTCTTTCGTGATATTAAAAGTATTCCGAACAACCGTGAAAATTACTTGATCGCTTAAATTGATTGTTTTTATTAATTCTATTGTTTATAGTTATTTTTAAATACCTTATAAAACAACGAATTAAATTACAAGTTTAGGTAAACGAAGTATGTTTGAAATATATTGATTCTTCTAAAAGAATAGTCTATCGAACATTAACCTCATAATTTTATTTATTATCTCTTCTATACCCAATCGTTCCAAGTGCTCAAATTATCTCATCCCCGGTCAGTTTATCTTAATTCTATCGCCTTCTTTCTCTCTAATTAACTTATCATTCTATTATATTACAGATGACAACGTTTTGTAAGAAAAATCAAATAAATAAAAAAAATGTGGTCCCCAGAATAGCTAATGATTTACGTATTTATTTTCATCCAACACAAAACGAAAAATGTAACTTAAAAATATTTCTTTTAACATGAAATTCTTTTAAGATAACAAAATATTTCGGCCTCCATAGTTAAGTTACGTTAGGATATGTAAAATACATATACAATACACACGCACACATATATATATATATATAGATAGATATATATAGATATATATATATATATATATATATCGTCGCTGTATTTATAATAAATCATGTGTCGTTTTGTACATATAGACGATACATAGATGTTTATTTCTTGCTCGAAGATAAGCTTCGGTAGTGAAGAATTGAAGAAAAGAAGTGAAGATTCGCGAATAAAATAACAGATTTAGACTGGGGATATGTGCAACGAAAGATTCGCCGACTCCCGACTTAATAGTAGAGGCTCCATACAGTGCGATGTTTTCTTCGGTTTCCAGCTCATAATATGTACTCCCTCTGTGCACAAAGTTGCCAACATACAATATATTTATTGCAGTATCGTGTCCTTAATCTACTAACCTAGTTATTTGACCAGACTCAGCAATATTACCCTAAAAATTCGACCTACCTGCCAATTGCTTTCAAGTTTTCAAGCGAGGAAAATGGGTTATTCTAAAAAGTAAGGTTTGATTTTTAGCGAAATCAAAGTAGTAAGCAAACCAAAAATTCACAGATATATATGCATATATAAATAGACTGGAAAGTTAAACACAATGATGTGCATTTTTAAAAAATATTTTTTGGTATTACTGTTCCATCGATATGATAGTTTCGATATCACGGATAGAACCATTTATTTTTAATACTCAAAAATCATTTTAATGATAGGTTTTCGCATTATTAAGCCATCAAATTGATAGGTCATCATCGTTATTGAATGAAATGGCCCGACAATAAATTTCGGAGAACCCTCAAAACGAGCAGTTGATATTATTTCGCAAACAAAACTTTTCCGGGCGTCACACTGAGCCGATTAAATAGTTTTAATTTAATCCGGCTCATTACTCCCGACACGCGGATGTTTAAACAGTCATTATAAGCTTTCGCATTTAATTTTCACCGCGAATGCGAGCCATCGGAATGTTATTGCAGCGGGCTTTTATTTAATTCATAAAATTCGCCCTTAAATTGACAATTGAACACATCAAAAAATGCCCGCGCCGGCGGACAACCGATGCGGCTCTGTCTGTGCCCGCCATCAATTACAACTATCACTCGCCAGTTTGTTGCGGACTTTTTCAATATTGTTTTCCCATTATTTTCAAGCGTACTTTTTTGAACACCAGTGGGCGAGCCGTCGGGCGATATGGAACGGCCGTTTTCCCCGCGCTTTTCCAACCCCCCCCCGCCCTGTTCGTATATTTTACTTGCTCCAATAATGTCCATTGAATATAGGGGCGGTACGCAAACACAGAGATACATTTTTATCATTTTTAAACGTTCTGAAATTTTGGCCAAATCTGAACTGGAAATGCGCATAACGTCCTGGTGGGTGTGACATGAACGTGTCGGTTCCCTCCAAGTTGCATTCGATATTATTTCAGAATCTTTTTAAAAGAATGATCAAAATTTCTGAAATGTAATGAAGAATTCTTTACTGAATACTCCTTGCGAGATAAGTACGTGCTCCTCACGCATTCACATTTCTTATTTTATAGATTAATAATTTATTTGGATTTCTTACTTGATACTATGGCATACCAAATACTTAAACGATTTCTTACACGGTAGCACGACAAATTTCTTACAATATGTACAATATTTCTTACAATATGTTACAATGCTTACAATATTTCTAACAATATGCTAAATACTTGCTCCTTACGCATTCAAATTTCTTACATAGTTGTACATAGCATACAAAATATAAGCTCCTTATATATTTATATACACTCGTATACATAGATTTATTTAAGGTTTTCAAAATATATCTTACGTGAGAAATAAAATAAATTTTCATGGATGAGATCATAAATTTTATGTTTTTTTTTTATATTCGGATAAAATATGTACTAGTATTCATTGAATTTAAAAAGCTACGTTTTTATTTAATTTAACAAGCAATTTGCATTTGTTAAATAATTATGAAACTGCGAAAGTGATGAATAATTAATATTACAGCGACTGTATAGTGAAAACTGAAATATATTTTTCATATCATAAAGCAAAAAGTCTCTTTACCCCACAAAAGACATGGAATATTATACGTGTGGTATTTTCATGGTAAATATCTCTTTTGATACAGATACTTTCACGCACCTCCAGATTCTAAAGCTCTTTTCAATAGACGACCTACACATGTAACATTGATAAATAAATGCTTAAAACCCGAGAATGTGAACATTAATGTATTGCTCCATATCAATGTACAGATTGGCTGACGCGTGCAATTTTTTGTAAAAGTTTAAACGAATATTCGCAAATATATTATGTAGCTGAGCCCGTGGAGTTGTTTTTATTTATCACCCAGGGCATTGGTACAATTTACAGTTTTCAATATATTCGTACAATCCACACATCATAAATAAAAATATTTTTCAATGTCCGTCACAAAATTGCAGAAATACGTTATTTTATTTAGAACAAATATTGTGTTTCAGTTATAGATAAAATTAAATTTAAGAGTTTCAGCGATCTTTTTCAAAAAGTCTTTACTGTAACATCTTCAATTAGGACATATTTTCCACCTAAATATTAATACCAAAAATGTTAAACGTATTTCAAATTCTTCTATCTAGGTTTATATTAGGTCCTTACATATGAAATTGGCGTTTAGTATGGGAGGAAAATAAAGCCGATTTTTTTTTTATTATAATATATTTATTTAATCAAAGTATGTACCATTGCTATCTATGCACTTTTGCCATCTCATAGGTAGTTCATCGATCCCTTTACTAAAAAAACCATTCGGATGGGAATCAATAAAATCTTTGAAGGCGGTTTGGACTGCCCCATCGGAGTTGAATTTTTTCCTTTGCAAGAAGTTATCCAAATTTCGAAAAAAATGGTAATCTGTTGGGGCAAGGTCCGGAGAGTACGGTGGATGTCTTAGACATTCCAATTGAAGCTCCTCTAATTTGGTAGCCGTCTGTTGTGCAGTGTGTGGTCTAGCGTTATCATGAAGCAGCAGTGGCCTAGAGCGATTAACCAGCCTCGGTTGTTTAGCAGCTAGCTTTTCCATCATGGTTTGCAGTTGCTGACAATAGACATCTGCCGTAATCGTCTGGCCAGATTTAAGAAAGCTGTAGTGAACGACACCAGCACTAGTCCACCAAACGCTCACAAGTAACTTTTTTGGAGTCAATTTTCGCTTGGGGCATGGTTTGGCTGGTTCGGCAGGGTTCAGCCATTGCGATGAGCGCTTCCGATTATCGTACAGGATCCACTTTTCATCACAGGTAATGATTCGATTTAAAATCCCTTCATTATTGTGCCGGTTGAGTAATGCAACGCAGCAGTCAACGCGCGTTTGTTGATTTGCTTCACTCAATTCGTGAGGTACCCAACTTTCAAGCTTTTTCACCTTACCAATTTGCTTCAAGCGGATTAAAACAGTTTTATCACTAACACCGCAGCCTGCAGCTAACTCGGATATGGTTTGCGATGGATCCGCTTCCACAATAGCCTTCAATTCTTCATTATCAACTTTGGTCTCCGGCCGTCCACGGGGCTTGTTCTGCAGGTCGAAATTTCCAGAACGAAAACGTTGGAACCAAAAACGCACTGTGTTTTCTTTTGCGGCACCGTCGCCATACACATCATTAATCCTTCGAGCCGTTTCTGCAGTACTGGTGCCACGGTGGAACTCGTACACGTAAATAACGCGATATTTCAAGTTTTTCATTTTGTAAACTGAGTGACGCAAAGAAAAAAAAATTGAGGAAAAAACAAATGAATTATAATTTTCAAAACACAAATACAGGAGTAAATAGCTGTATAAATTTGAATTTGGAATTCCTAACCAAAGAGAAGATATTTGAGATCAAATTTGCCAGTACGGCAAAACGCCAATTTCATATGTAAGGACCTAATATAATATATAAACTTTTCGATAATACCATTTAATTCGGTAATTTGAATTTAGCTGTTATTGCCAAAATGTTGCTGCAAGGACTGTGTATCTTGATACTATAAATAGATAATCGAATAAGTTATAGTTGTGTTCGATAGTTTATTGCTAACTTTAAAACAATTATGACTTTTAATCGCTCTAATTGTGTTTTGATCATTTTATTTTCGAATAATAAATCCACGAAGGATCGGGAAATTAAATAAAATCGCTAAAGATATTATATTTTCAAGGGTGTCACAAGCTGTATAGTTTCGCGGATGATTAAATTACTGTGAGTATCAATATTAACCGTTTGTTTATTTTAATTACATGATTTACTTATTTTTTTAACACAAAGTATTGCATTATTTAAAATTTATTACTAGCCAATTATGGGATCACATAAAAAATAATAAGCTAAGTTAACACTTGTCCATTCTGTATCATTTATGAATGATTTTATTCGTATAATCTCGTTACTAATAATTTGGATTCTTTAAAATATACTACCTAACATGCTTTGTTTTTTTGCACTGTAACGCACTGGGACAGCGTTCCGACACCTTTTTTACAGTTTCGTAAATATTTCAAAAGCAATTAGACGAAACTATGTTCGCGCTTACATAATTACATATGGATTCTATAATTCACCAAAATGAGATAATATATTGTGCTTTTGAACCGGACCGAAATAGTTTCGGTATTTATTTATATTATGTTTTTATAATTTATAAATATGTAAATTAGGTTATCAATTATATATTTGAAGTTGTTTTGTTTAACTTAAGATTTGATCTTGTCTAAAAAATAAAGATGAAAGTTTAACATTTATGCTTTCCGTGGCATAGAAAAAGCCGCAGTAAATTTCATTCAAATAATATTTTGATACAATTGTCTTTAATTCAATTTAGCATGACAAGAAGGGAGTTCTAGCACCTTTTTTGTAAAAAAAGTACTGCTTACAAGTATAAATTATACGTAAGTAGTATTCTTCTCCCCAGTATTGGCTCTACAACCCCTCGTAGCAGTTGAGGCATCCTCAAGAATTTTTCTCCGTCGATGTATATATATCACACGCCGTTTCTCTCTAGTTCTGTAAGTCTACAACTGATATGTCTTTGAAGACATTGACATTGTTACTTCACCTTAGCTTTGACCTTCCCTAACGCCTACGCCCCGACAGTCTTATATTTAGCAGTGACTTCGGTTACTGTTCAGTCATCCTCTCCACATGGGCGAACCCTAGTCTTTATATAGAGCGCATTGTTGTAGCTATGCCAAAATTATTTCCTGAAAGCGACATATGATGCCCCTCCAAATCATAGGTCGTCTTCAAAACACTACTATATGGCGGCCCTCCGGAGTTTTTTATACTTTTGTCTGTCTATTATTATCGTGATATGTGAGAAAATATTAAATAAACCGATTTGTAGTATTTTCGAAGTTGGCCGCCCTGTCGCAGGTCTTCCATTCGAGCCGTGACCGGCGCAATTTTGATCTGTCAACTTTGCGATGAACGAACGCTAACATTTGTGCCGTATTCGGCTGCGGCTCCACGTTGGGTGCCAAACTATGCTACGGCCCTGGCGGATAGGCCGTCATGTGACACAAAATGTCTGGCATCCACACTAACACAATGACACTTATATTTCTCACATTCTACCACACACACACCCAGCGATGTCCTCATCAGGCTCGGCTTGAGCGGCCTGCACCATTAACTAGATGTCTCTTGCCTGACGGCATTTTGTGTCACATGGCGGCCTATCCACCAGGGCCGTAGCAACCGTTTTCTGATTTATTTGGTGCAGCTCGCTGCAGATCGGCTCTTGATAATAGATACCGAGAAGTCTTTTCCTATCGACTGTTTTTGATGTATTCTATACAAGGAATTCTACAAGTTTTCCAGCGTTTTAGACACAGAATCTCTTTCAGAGGGTCCGCAACTAAGACTCGCCTCAGCTGTTTTTTATCGTTCCTGCAAAGGAATCGTAAAAGATAACTACTTACCGAGATTTTAGTCTAGTGGTTTCGAGACTTGGACATCTCATCGACCAACCAGTACACCAGCATGCAAATAACAATACATACCAAAAAGTATAATATTCACACACTGTGTGAATAGTACTGTGGTTGTGGTATATACTGTTATTTGCATGCCGGTGTAGTGGTTGTCTGATAAAGAGATGGATACGTCTCGAAACCGGTAGACTAAAATCTCAGTAAGTGGTTACATACTCACATTTTGTTAAAATGTCTGACCACAGAATTAATGCTTTGAATATTGAAAATATTAATAAAATCACATTTCTATGCAGATTTCCTGCATTTGATAGAACTTTTCCTATTTTAATAATCCTCGAGACGCTTACTTCGTTAAACAAATGTACTTAATGTACAGAGCTCACTTTTGTAGTGCCTACGCCAAAATTTATTTCCTAAAGTTACGCCGCAAAATATTCCTTTCAAAAACATACAGTGCATATCGTAATTAATAATAATTATGCGGTTTTGTGGTCACAGTGCGGGTTACTTGCAACTGTTTACATCTTTACGCTTTTGCGAGTGTGTAATAGTGTGTCCGAAAACGTCAATGCTAAATAGTGTCGCGGCACATTCCTGGAATATTTAAATATAGCTAATAGTTGAATGATTGTCCCACTCGAGCTCGCCGAGCGCGGATTTTATTTGATAGCTGGCGAGTGGTTGTTGAAATGGCAATAAATGCATTTTGAGGTTCGCACTGGAATAAATGAATTATTTGTTCCGGGTTCGGCTGTGGATTGCATTACCGGCCCAGGCTGAAGGACACAAAACATATTTATTTTAGGCAGCAGTAAACATTTGCTAGTCAACTGGCAAAATGTAAATGTGTCATTTCACATTGTGGTCAAGTAATGCACTGCATTACACTGCAGCTTTTAAAACCATCGACGGAGATATTTCACATAGATTATTGTTCCAGTATTTATTAATAAGCAACGAAGGAATGCTAAAGAAACTTCAAATAGTAGGTACAAAATAGAGCGATGCGCATAATATTGAAGTATAATAGGAGAACAAAATACTAAATATGTTGAATGCCCTAGCACCAGAAATAGTAAATCAAAGAATAAAGTATAATGTATTGGTGCAAATATTTAAAATTTAAGATGGATTAGTACCCAAATACTTTGATGACAGGATGAAGTTGAATAGGGAATAGGAATTTTTACAATACAAGAGGAAGCGAGAACATAAGACTTCCGAATAAAAAGAAAAACATCTTACAAAATATGTGATGTACAAAGGTTTAAAAATCTTCGATAGGCAGCCAAAGGAAATTCAAAATACGGTCAATATTAAGAGGTTTAACAGGAGTGCAAAAATTTTAATGTAAAAACTTTTAAACGATTAGATGGAATGCAATTTGTTTGAGTGAAATCATGTATTATTATTAAATACAACATTGTGTGTGGAACAAAATAATTAAGATAAATAAATAAATATAGTAATGATAACAATTTAGAAACCAACTCTGATGTGTGGAAGCCTGGAATTGGAAAAAAAGGAAAGAAAATAAACTGAATGCAGTGAAAATGCACATTTCAGTGTCTACTTGTCAATTTCCCGTGCCTCTACCACAACTTTAGCCACGTCCCCGTTCAAAAATTAACTTACTTACCAAAATAAGTAATGGATAGACAAAATACATCCATCCTGACGAAGATACAGTGATACTTTGGTAAAATATTTAATCAATTTAAATAAATTATGAAATATTTGGAAAATGCTGTTTAGCAGTTTTTTTTATTAGAGTTTTGTTGTAATTTATTTGATCGACCAGATCAAACAACAACACAGAATATTTGAACTGTTTAGACGGAATATTATTTATTGAAATGTTCCAAAAGAGCGTTCACAATATTACAATTACAGAACAGAACGTAAACACTGTCTGCGAGTAGTTTTTCTCCTAAAACCAATATAAACATGTTAAAATTATACGAACACGCTCAAATTTTTCCTGTTTTCGATTTGACACTTTGATGATAACAATCTAAATAAACATTGTTATATTAATGATTTCTTTGCTTACTTTCATATGTTTCTTCAATGTTAGGTTATTCCTGAAATTGGATTGTACTACATATTCTGTGCTTACTACTGGTATCACTGTTTTGTCATTTTTTATTGATTTTTGTGCAGCCCAGGGTAAGTGAATTCATAAAAAAAACTCTAATATTATATTGTAAAAGAAAAAAACGTGTTACAGGCTAATGTACGAGTATATACCACCCTTGCATATTTTCTTTTTCGATTAAAATATTTATAAGTTTAGTTAATATTTTATTCAATTTAAAGAAAACGTTTTTGTATAAAATTATAGAAATAATTTAATATACAAACAAGTTACCGGGTCATTAGTCCCTTCATCTGGATACAACGAATATAAAAAAAAAATTAGAAGTATTATTGAATAGGTATATAAAAATAAGTCAATTAAAATAAAAAACAAATAATATATCTAAGTTGAATTACTAATTAAGAACTGATGTCAAAGCAAATTTAAAAGGTTTGCTATTTGCAAACGGGATTTTGTTATTTATGATATTTAATGTTCACACTTTAACTATTAACCGCCGCACAGAACAACTCAGTCGAGTTACACTTCTACCAGTCCCTCATGTTACGGTTACAGTTACAGTTCTTAGGCTTGTTTTACCACTACTTTTCTCCTAGATGATGAGTTGATTTAGACAATATTTTGATCCTCTCATAATAAGTTGTTTGGTGCGATAGTAATCAAAGTTGTAATCGCCAGAATGATCGCCGACCCCCAATCGGAGATAAGAAAAAGAAACACTTTAGTGTCTATACTTCCAATTTTAATTTTTAGTATACGTTGTATTCTGATCAAGGGGTCATTAACCCTGAACCATATTGATAATTGAATAAATAATGGTTTTATACAATGTAAGTAATTTTACCACAAAATTATTTTTTTCTCCTTAGCTGAGAACCGAATATTGGTTTAATGTATGACAGGGGAGGGTTCTATAAACATTTTGTTCCATTTGGGATGTGCCTCTTAGGATGATTACTAGGGTCACCAATTACCAAAATCCTGATATTACAATGTGGCCTCTCATTGCAGGAATTTCGAGTTCATCCATGTAATTTTCTCAAGCCTGAGTATTTTTGTGATGTGTTTTGTTATACTAGTTGGGGCTCAGTTGTATCTCTATAAATTAGAATATATGAATATCATGAAACATTCAGAGAAAAATATTTGTCACGTCATTATTCAAATTAAATTTGCTAGCAAGAGAGGCCCTGGAACTTCCTGGCTGCAGAGTCTTCGGCTGGTAACTGAGGAAAATAGCCTTATACATTTCAACGATGATTTAGCACCTTAGGCCACTAGGTGACCATGGCTAAAGATACCGGAATCGCTCCCGACACCAGTAAAACTAACAATAAAACGCAAATTTTCCGATGCAGTAACAAATTTTACTGGGGTCGTCTCACTGAACAAACGTGTTTCAAAACAATATAGATAAATCAATTATAAAGGCGTTTAGAAAAATCTGAGATACGAACGCGGAATATTTTCTTGGCGGATTTCGCCACAGAAACAATTTACGTTTACGAAAATTTTGTGACGTTTTGTATATGTACTTTTGTATAAATGATACATTATTGTGTATTATTAAATGTTTTCTATTAATATTATGCAATAAATCACAAAAACTATTTCAGTAGGAAATATAAATAAGAGAAATCAATAAAATTTAGAAGTTTAACTTCTGGAACGTAAGAATATATTCAAATAATCGTAAGTCTTACGGATACGCTTACTTTTTCCAGTAAAGAAAACTCCCATCAAAATATTAGTTTACCTCCGCTAAGTTTTCCGGGTCGCCCATCGAATTATCTTGAGCAACGGATAACGTGTCTCGCAACGCTCTAAGAAAATCCTGATAGAATAGAATAAAATTCACTATTTATTTATTATATCTGGAATATATTTTTAATGAAATGCCAATAATGACGCATTCCAATTTGTTTTTAAATAATACAGAACTTTATTTTAAAAAACAGCATAACAACAAAATGTCTTTACATTAAATTTTGTGAGCGTGAACTTATCTACTCGCTTTTGAAGTACTAAGTTACTTCTTTGGCATACTCGTACACAGAATAAACAGCGCATCACTTCTCACAGCACAACCGCCAAGTGCAGTGCAATACAGAACTATTTGAACGTGAGGCAGCGAAACGATCCAGTCTCAAGATCTGACAACTAGAGAGATATCCGCAGATTACAGATCCCTGTTCTCTATCGGTACAGACACGGAAGCCATTCAACGCAGGCCACATCTATCGAGCTACGCATATTCCGAGATTTAAAACCATCTGGAGAATTTCGCCAAATGGCGGTTATAAAGTTGAAAACCGCTTTATTAAATAAATTCGTGATGTGAAAACTTGCTTCGCATGACTAAAATTTAATGTTTATCTTGTAAATATATATACTTTAAATTTATATAATGTAAAGAAGTAAATCTTAAGTAATCTTTTTAGGCTATTCATAATCTTCTGATTAGAGTTTTATATATGTATACAGCAGGATAACCCAGATAACTAACTTAACCATAAAAATAAAACGTTAAAATTCATATATTTAATTACATTCAACAAAACGATGCGCCTAGATATCGCATTTAAATAAATTCAAATTAAAGAGACTCGCATAATTTACTTTGTCCGACATGTCACCGCACGCTATTAGCCATAAACGGCCAAGCACCAATTTTCGTGTTCCCATAAATAGTTAACGAATTTAAATAGATATTAATTAAGCAAGTCAATCGCTCTCATGAATATCGCTGGTGTCGGTGATTTTTGTTAAACCGCGCTGGCGCTGTCAGGCGACTGATCCCCCGCCCCCCCAGCCCCCACCACAATCACGCTTTTGTCCGGCGCTCGCTAATTTCAATTATTTTAACTTTTAGTTTCGATTTAACGAATTCGTGGCAAATTTTACACGACTTAAACTCGTCATCATCACCATCACTGTTGGTCCCTTTTTTTGGCTAGACTTACGATCATTATCACAGTTTTTAAAAATGTATTTTCCCCATATTTTCATTTATAATTCTAACTTTCTAAGTATTCTCTTCCTCTTCTTTTTCTTGTGGCCTTCTAACTTTCTAAGTATTCTCTGCCTCTTCTTCTTCGTGTGCCCTATCCGTTCAACGGCAGTTGGCTACCATCACTTATTAACTGGCCAAACCACCGCCAAACACAGGTTTTTTGGTCATGATTTTCTCCTTCATCCAGGACTCCGACTCCGACTTTCCTGCGTTGCGTTGTGAGATGAAAGATCTCGTACGTGTATGGATGTTTCGTCACACGAGATTATGGTCGCATAACATATTTTTCATGCTTGTAACCTTAGTTTTATAATTGTTATTAGTTTTCTTGATTTATCCTCGCTTCTTACATCTCTTTGTTTGTTCTTATAATAAGGTTAACCCGGAAGATCTTAAGCATTCGCACAACCCTATAATAAATGTCTCGTTTAATTTCTGTGCCTTTTCTTCCTCATCTTCCTCACCTCGTTGGTAAATGTCAGTATGCATCAGTTGGTTACTCTACTTTGCGTGCAAAGTACAATAGATAACGAATGTACGCAAGTTACGAGACGAGTTATTAGGCGTGCACGCGCCCGAACACACGTTCTTTACACGCATATTTTTTTTACATTTAAACTCGTTGTTTGAACGACCATTATTGTCTATTTGTTTTTGAATTCTAAGTATTTATTTTTCTAAAGTAGATATACAATAATTCTGTTTGAAAATATAATGGGCACAATATATTATTACATTGTGGAGTATCGTGGCGTATTTTCATTACTAACACAGAATGTTCAGCGGAGGCATATGAGCGACCGCTTCGAGTAGACAGACATTGTTTTCTGACGTCACGAAACAATAGTTTTCATTATTGTTTTCAATCAGAATCACACAGATGTAAGTAACTATAAGTACATAAAGTAGAACGCTCTCATACTTAACGTGTACGTGTATACCCGACGGTTAGCAGCACATACAATTACAAACTACTGATTACTAATAACTCGATTCGTTAATTAACTTAATGCGGCAACTTGCAATATTACCTCATTTGTTTTTAAAATACGTTTAAACCGGTGTAGGTCTATCGAAACCAAAATAAAAAACAAAACCTTGTTCCTTTAAAAATAAACTCAAAATTCACCATTATAAAATTTATTAAGGCGGTCGATTCGCAAAGTGAGCAAATTTCACCATTTTTTCTCTTATCTTCTCTTGTACTTTTTATCACATTTTTGTGTGGAATTATATCGTACTAAATTTTATTTCATATATTATAAATAAGGATATTTTATTACAATGACAGAAACTAAATTATTTAATCATTTAATAAGTAACCAAACTTTATGATGTTTGAGAAAATGAAGAAAATTGCATTTCCATTTAAATCATTACAACGCCTTAAGATTTTAGAATGTATTTAAACGTCATTATAGTTTCTTTGTCATATTATTTGTTTTATAAACTACCCATTGATAATTTAATTAGCCGCTGTCAACAAAATTTAGTAAATGTAAATCAATTGCGGTTACTAAAAATGTTATACTTAGGTACCCAGCGTACGGAATATAATATGAATTAAATCGTAGCTTAACTGCATAATTTCGAGACGTGTAACTTTTTTGAACGTGAAAAATAACATATTTTCAGCAATTCCCAATCCATATGATCATTATAACCTTCATATTATTTCGGAACTTATTTAAAAAATCACGGTTAATTCGTAATTTTTAATTTACCAAAATTTTAAGTGTATAAACGTCCGCATTTTTTTTATAGATGTACCACATGTATTGTACATCCTTGTTGAACCAAATTGTCAATTTGGAGAAGAAATAAATCTTTAATGTTTTATAAATTTAAGAAATATTATAAAACAATAATGTTTTGTTATTTAAACAATATCTAATATGTTTTACAAACATTGCTATACACGTTGTTGAATTATTAGTTTCTTTAGATATTCTGTTTGATATTTCTGCACTCATGTTTACAATGCTGCAAGCATCTCGATCGTAGATATTTTTTGTTTTGGAGATTTCGGATAACAAATGAAAGCAAGTCATAATAAAATATATATTTTGAAAATTCATGATGACATGGCTTACATAATACGCAAAAATCACACAATACCTGTAATGTATCTGAATTCGAGTAAATTTCTATATTATAATACTTAAACAAATCAATAAATGCGGTTAAGATAATTTAATTTACTGTTGAAATAGTTCAAGTAATATGAATAATTTTGTTTGTTAAATACTAGAGGTTGATTATGCAATTGTAACAATCATGTAAATAATGTTTCTCCTATCTAGTAGACATTAATTCATTCCGTAAATGTATAAATGATAGACATGTTTATCTTGAATGTTGTATGATGCTGTATATGTTCAGGCAGACCGGTTTTTCTAAGAAATATTCTATTACTTTGTTATTGTATTTACTTTAAGATTTTATGTTCATTTTCATGCTCTCGTAAAATGACTTCAAAGTGATTTTGTCGGTCCATATTCAAAATACTAAACTGCGAGGTGAATGTTGTCACGCTTTTTAACTTTTCTCTCCTTACATTCTACATTTATTTTATTTTGAGACGAATTATATATTAAAATAATTTGTATGTGGCACTACACGATTGATCAATAATTTAGTATAGGAATTAACAGAAAAAAAACTCAAGATATATTATAGATGTCTCATAGAGACGAAATTATATTTTTTTATGGGTTAGTAGGTATAGAAATCTTTTATGGGTGTTCATAGAGCTTACGATCTATCGTACGACTGGCTTAAGTGATCACTTTACACAATAATAGAATACAACATCTATGGTACCATACATCTTACCAGAAATGGTGAACATTACATTGTGCAAAACGATCACTTAAGCCAGCCGTAAAAAAGGAAGCCCTATGAACACCCAAAAAAGACCTACCTACTTACAAAATGATTCCGTCTTTGTAAGACATCTATAATATATTTTGATTAATGACGTCTCCCTGCGATGAAATCCAGTACCGTGTTCTTGAAAAATTTGGACAAACTAAAATTATTCTGAAGAAAAAAACTGTTTATCAAAAAAATATTAAATTACCACCAGGATTCGAATCGGTATGTTTCTACGCATCCGCACCCACTATATGATTCCTCTTACTTTTAATGTGACATCTATTATTATGAAAGCTAGTTTTCGACTTTTTATTTTTATTTTTAAAATGAATGTCGAAATTTTATTTATTTTCATACAGTGTTCTAAAATTGCGACTTTACAAAACGGTGTGATTTCATTAAAAATATATTGATTCACAATTTGTTAATTGCTATTGAAATACTTTCGGTGGTAGTAAAAGACGAATGTAGTTTTAAAACCACACCACGAGAGAGGGATAGCTCCGCAGCGTCGCCCCTCGAATATTCAGTGATTATTTGTCGCCACATTTCCTGTTTTGCCAACTGTTCGATTAACAATTATTGCTTTATCGGCAAATCAGCGCTCGCCGAAACCGCGGTCAAATTTGCGCGAGGATGCTATCGCTTTTTGGAATTATATTTCGATCAAATGCAAATATGGAGTATTGCACGCGCAGAGCTGGCGTGGAGCCTTCTCATTCATCCGTGATGAGCGGGATGTGCCAATGTCTGGTTAAAGAGTCACTTTTTCTTTTTTGCTGTGAAACTTTTTTTACGTGTTTCTTGTTTATCCGCAATACTGTATAACTATTAAAAATATATATAAAGAGTGCATTGATGAAGATATAAAATACTACAAATAAATTAATTTTGCACTCTTAAAAAAAATAATTTCCTTTTGATTAATATCATTTCATATGCTATCATAATAAAATAAACTTAATGCATCAAATTTGGCGTTAACTTTGTAGACATTATTAATGATGAACATTAAATTAGTTGAAAAAAATTAACTATGTTACTCTTTTTCTTCACCCTTCTTTCCTCCACTTCTGGCCTCTTCCATTTTCCTCCACTCATCACTGTTCGTCCTCCCTCGCATCCAGGTTCTTCCTGCTTGCTGGACTATGTCACCAGACTACATTTTGGGAGGTTTCTATTTTTCGTCCAGGGTCGTCTAGTATCCTCATGTCGAGCCATATGCCTAGTCCACTGCCATTTTAATTTCGCGATACGGTCCATAATATGTTACCTTTACGTGAGTTTAATTATAAATTTATAATTTACTATTCATCCACTGGTGAAGTATTAAACTTAGTACAGGAGAGTTTAATACTTCACCCGCCTATGAGAATTTCTGTTACTTTCGAAATATAAGTTCTAATATGTAAAATTATTAATTAATTGGAGTTAACATTGTTCATATTTTTTACCCTATTTAACAACATAAATATCTTTTTTTTTCAATTGATTCAGCAACATTGTAGATTGACATTTAAAAAAAATATTGATTATACTATTTGTATATATCTACTTTTTTATTATATTATTATTATTTTATTAATATTTCATTATTTATACACCAACATGTTTCAGAAAAATCTTTCCATCGTCAGGTCATAATTAACAATTCAGGTTTTTATTTAAGATGTCTGAATAATCATGTTTTTTTTAATTTGAAAATCATTTATTAGAAAATGATCACGGTTTAGATAAAAAAAAATAGGACTTTCTATTTTACACATAAATAATTTTGGTCTGAAATTGAATAATTTAGAATCATTAGAAATTAGTAAAGCATGCAATAGTTAACAAAATATTATTAATAATGAATTAAATTTAACTACTAGCCCAATTCTAATATTTTTTTCAATAATTGCGAGTAATCAAGAACTTCAGTAATAAATAATATTTAAAAATAATTTTTCAAATAATTTTGAAAAACATTCTGCTATTTTGACAGTTATACTACACCCTGACGATTAAAAGGTTTTTCTGTTAGTGTAAATAATAAAATTAAAAAGTAGATATATACAAATAATATAATCAATATTTTTTAACATAAATATCTACCATCAAATGTGTACAAAACGTGTGTCCATCAGGCTAGAAGAGCCTGCAAAACATTCCAGCCACACTACGTTTCACCGACGCTAGCGTTGCTTTAAATACCAATCATAAACGGGGGGGTATTTTTCTAACCGCTCGTACATGCACTTGGATCAGTTGACGCCGTAATTCGGTAGACATTATACACGACCAGAGTCGACGCATTATCGCGCGGCTTAAAATAGTTTATATTGCAATAAACTTCAAACGAGACCGCCACACTTTTGTTTCTCGGGTGGGAGCCGCGCCGCTGTGGCAATTTATCCCGGGCCTTTGCGCGTCGGTTTAATTACTTTCAGGCAGTTTCGGTAGATTTTTGGACAGGGCACTTTTTCATATCCAGCCCCGGTCCTTATCAATCACGCCGGGTATTGGAACCCGATCAACCGAACTGCTATGCACGCCGTTGTGGATTAAGCGGAATCAGTGATTGCTATATTTATGCACCTATACGGTTTTTATCCGTTTTCAAGTTTTTTGCCATAACTTGATCCGGTCTGCCAATATATGATAAGGAAATTTTAAATGAGAAATGTTGAGGGATTTCATTCAAACAATACAAGAAGCGCCGACAGCATAAGACTTTAAAAGAAAAATAATTCATAAAATTATCTAATGTACAAAGGCCTTCAAATCTTCGTAAATATAAAGAAGTTTCAACAGGAGTCCAAAAGGTTTATAATGAAATTTTTTAAATGACTGTAGATACAATAAGTTTAAATGTTTATCATGTATTAGCCCGTACAGCATATATATGGAACTAAATACAGTGAAAATAAAATATATCTATGTCAAACAGCATTATCAAAATAAGTTAACAAATATTCTATTATATTTCTACCAAATTTTAATGTTCAAAATCAAGAAGTAACAATGCTCTAGTGTCGATAATTACGGATACAAGCGACCTCAAAGTTTGCATTTTTTTTTCTATATTTTTTACTTATTTTTTGTAAATCGTTCGACTAACATTATATTAATTTATATCGAATGTTTAAAATTCATGTAAAGAATATCCATAATAGTAAAAGCGAGATAAAATAATTTATGAAATTGATACATATTATTATATAATCATACGTAGTGCATGTGAAAATAAGTAGTATGTATATGTGTATGTATATACGACGCATTGTTCCCCATAGACATTTACATTAAACATTGTTTGACGTCATTACTTGCAAACCTATATAGACTAGATGTAACCCGTCAAAAATGACGGAACATTGGTTCGCTTCTTTGTGGCGGTCCACGGAGAGGCGGCCGTTTTTATTGTTTATTTGGTTTTTTAAACCGTAATTTAGTGAATTCGAATGAAATTACGGACAATACTCGAAGTTACGGGGACAGACTGACAGACAGACAGGCGGACGGATAACGAAATTATACGTAACAATAAAAGTAAAAGGTAATTCGTATATTTATTGTATAATTCCTATGATTTGGATTGCATTTATGTAAAAAGCTTTATTAAGATGGAAAGGAATGTAAAAAAAAAATTCAACAGGATTTGGAACTTTCTATTACCGATCGAGTGCCCTTCCAATTGAGCTGAGAGATACTGCATCTATTTGGAAAAAAATAGATGTGACACTAATGTAGGACGTATTGAAAAAAATCTGACGTAAATTTCCAGCTCAATTGGTAAAGCAAATTACCATCAATATAATTCTCCGATTTCTAACGTCGATGCCATTTGAGTTTTTTGCGAAAAAGATGTCAATTTATTTTCTTCAGTGATGAGTTCTTCAAATTAATATGAAAATATCTAAAAAAAATATTTATTATATTATTGTCAAGAAAAAAAATTGTAACTATATTTGCGGTGTATTTCTCTATTTTTAATGTAATAAATAGTTTAAATATCTTGACCGCATATTTTGGTTGCTATCATCATCAAACATTCAATAAACTTGATCTTTATTCGTAAGACTAATCTTACCCCTTACATACAGTTGATTCCATCGATCCATTTGCTAATAATCATATTAAAATATGTTTAATCCTGATGACAGATGAAGCAATTATGGTTTAACAAATTAAATTAATGCAAATCCGTGCAGCAGTCGTGTGGCATTTTTTCCTATTCCAACTTTTCACGACCGACAATGAAAGATATCACCTCAATACAAAATGCATGGATTTGATTCACTTTTCCACAGGCCCATATGTGCCAATCAATAATTGGATTTACGACTTAGCTCGACACAATATTAAATTGTTCTAACCGTGCGCTTATTAAATTGTATTGTAGAAATTAATTTGACACACCTGTAATGAAAAACTTGATCACATATTATATTCGTACAGTACATAAATAATCAACATTCCGAGGTAAATCCATTCGTAACGAACAAATGCCTTTGTGTAATCATATTTTACTTTTGATATAAACATCTTAAAACAATAATAATTAAACTATAAAAGTGTGTTTTAAAGTAATTTCGATCGAAATGAAAACAAGTTGAAATAAAATGCGGGCACCAATCGAATGATTTTCTTATCAATAAATCATAAATAAATATGTTGATATTTCGAAATATAGCTTTATTACCGTACTCGCTGTAATCAACTTATCGCTTCATGAATTTAACATAATAAAAATTTATTGAAACAAAGGCTCATATTATCGAACATTTGCCATTACTTTCAGTGGCGAAACATTTGAAATACCTAAGCGAAGAATTCAACAGTATCTAATATTTTGTACAGTGGAGCCTATCCTTTTACGCTAAGCAAGTGAAAAAAATTAGGGTAGTTTAACAATTCTTTGAACGAAAATTTGGAAAAGGTTGCAAGTTTTAATATCCAAAAAAATATTAATAATATGTATTTGGCCTGTAGATTATATCTGATAAAATTTTCCAGGAAACATTTATTACCAATATGTCATATTCTACCAATAGCACGTGGAAAACAGGATAAGATTCCACATTAACGTGGCATTTGTAAATAATCCCCCGAAATATTTTTGTAAGTCTTCAATTTTTGTGATTGTATTTATGTACATAATCCCTGTTATTTAAATATCGTATGCACAGTCATTTTTAAATTTAAAAATGTACCCTCCTGTACCGCCATTGGGCCTCCTCCGACCGAGATAAATATTTTCAATCTACTTGAGATATGATGTGCAAATAAATAGAAGATGTATTTCTACCACTGATGTATTTCTATGTACAAATGCTCAGATCCCTTAAAGTTCGGAAAGTTCCTTTTCGTATTTTTTTACTTTCAGGACACATTTTCGCGAAATAATCCAATATAAATAATCCAAATAATAATATCAAAATTCAAATAAATAATCCAAGAGACATTTCCGCGAAACTTATCGCTATATTTAATCAAAGCGAATTACGTCGTCGAACACTTGAACTACTAGATAAATCACTTTTTAATGAATGCAACGTTCATCAATTCTACCGTAAAAAACCCACACATCAAATTTTTTAATGTTATATATATATATATATATATATATATATGTTTTTTGTCATCTTCTTTCAAAAATTTGGAGGGAAAATGCTATAGCCATCTATGTATACATACATATATGTCTATATAAGTTTCTAGAATAGTCCCTTCAAACATTTAAAAGAATACTGATTTAGAATACACATTAAACTTTAAAAAATTCGACAATATGTGGTTGTTCTTATGGTGGAACTGGTGAATCACCTATAACGATTTTCTTACACGCTTTATTTATATGGGACTATAAACATCAATAATTTATATTAATTAATATTTATCACCCTGTGGACAAAATCCAGTTATTATGTTCTCAGAATATGCATACAAAAATATCGTTGAAGTAAGCTTCTTAAGAATGGCTCTTATGAATTTTCTCTAATAATTGTGTGAAGGTTTTGTTTATTCAGCATAATTCGCATTTATTCGAAAATGATTCTTTGGTAAAAATTCTAACTGAATATTATTAATGTTTTTCCTTTTCCGAATTATTTTCGCCCCTTACAAATCAACTGTCCACTCACGGCTCGTGACGGTGATAATTGTTTTAAAATTGAAGTCATTTAATAAAGTTTGTATCACTCGTCATCCACTAAATGACTGCATCATTCAAATTTATTGGCACACGCATACTATTGCGTGACCTCTCTACGTGTATTTGTGATGCACGGTGTACTGCACCACCTGATAGCATGCATTTAATACAGTGAGTTTGTGTAAAAAATATTCGGTCATTTTTTTAATAAAACAACCTATTTACGATTTATATTGAAAATTGTTTAAAACATGTCCACAATGATCGATAAATAAATAAAATTTGAATATTTAGATTAATTACGTAATTAATTATTAATCTTTCAATTGTAATTTTGGTAAATCAAACATTTAAGGGCATCACAGTTCAGTTGCAAACTTTTCTTACTTCGGTTTATATTTTTTTCTTTTCATCTAGATGAAGATTCAAGGATGCTACATTTATAAAAAAAAAGGACAAAGAGAACTTATTCACCTTATCATCATATCGTCCCTTATGTGTAATGTCACTTAGCAAATATTAAAGGTAATATTTACTTAGTGACATTGGAATAGTTTTAAGATAATTCATTCACATGTGATATTAAAAGTATTGAAAATGTTAAAATTAAGACTTTTATCACTAAATAACTACAAACAGAAACGGAATATAATACTGTTTTTTTTTATCTGGAAGAGGGATCAAAAAAATATGAATATTTGTATTCATAATCCTTTTGGCCAATATTACGGTTAGTGAGTTTTACCTCTAAAGGGACGATATTATTATATTTAAATACGCAAGGAATCTTCGAACAAAATAATGTATACTATTAATGCAATACTGATATATCGTGACAAATTTACATTTAACATATTAGGTCCTTACATATGAAATTGACGTTTAGTATGGGAGGAACATAAAGCCGATTTTTTTTTATTATAATATATTTATTTAATCAAAGTATGTACCATTGCTATCTATGCACTTTTGCCATCTCATAGGTAGTTCATCGATCCCTTTACTAAAAAAACCATTCGGACGGGAATCAATAAAATCTTTGAAGGCGGTTTGGACTGCCCCATGGGAGTTGAATTTTTTCCTTTGCAAGAAGTTATCCAAATTTCGAAAAAAATGGTAATCTGTTGGGGCAAGGTCCGGAGAGTACGGTGGATGTCTTGGACATTCCAATTGAACCTCCTCTAATTTGGTAGCCGTCTGTTGTGCAGTCTGTGGTCTAGCGTTATCATGAAGCAGCAGTGGCCTAGAGCGATTAACCAGCCTCGGTTGTTTAGCAGCTAGCTTTTCCATCATGGTTTGCAGTTGCTGACAATAGACATCTGCCGTAATCGTCTGGCCAGATTTAAGAAAGCTGTAGTGAACGACACCAGCACTAGTCCACCAAACGCTCACAAGTAACTTTTTTGGAGTCAATTTTCGCTTGGGGCATGGTTTGGCTGGTTCGGCAGGGTTCAGCCATTGCGATGAGCGCTTCCGATTATCGTACAGGATCCACTTTTCATCACAGGTAATGATTCGATTTAAAATCCCTTCATTATTGTGCCGGTTGAGTAATGCAACGCAGCAGTCAACGCGCGTTTGTTGATTTGCTTCACTCAATTCGTGAGGTACCCACCTTTCAAGCTTTTTCACCTTACCAATTTGCTTCAAGTGGATTAAAACAGTTTTATCACTAACACCGCAGCCTGCAGCTAACTCGGATGTGGTTTGCGATGGATCCGCTTCCACAATAGCCTTCAATTCTTCATTATCAACTTTGGTCTCCGGCCGTCCACGGGGCTTGTTCTGCAGGTCGAAATTTCCAGAACGAAAACGTTGGAACCAAAAACGCACTGTGTTTTCTTTTGCGGCACCGTCGCCATACACATCATTAATCCTTCGAGCCTTTTCTGCAGTACTGGTGCCACGGTGGAACTCGTACTCGTAAATAACGCGATATTTCAAGTTTTTCATTTTGTAAACTGAGTGACGCAAAGAAAAAAACAATTGAGGAAAAAACAAATGAATTATAATTTTCAAAACACAAATACATGAGTAAATAGTTGTATAAATTTGGATTTGGAATTCCTAACCAAAGAGAAGATATTTGAGATCAAATTTGCCAGTACGGCAAAACGTCAATTTCATATGTAAGGACCTAATATATGCTTCAGCACATATGCTTTTAATAGTATTTCGTTGAAATATCATTAGTCAATCTAGCATTGTTATTTAACTATATATTTAACTAAAATTTTCCCTAGTTGTTTACTTAAATACAAATATCTTACATAAATTTGATTTTGTTTTTTATTACAGTAAGTAGCCTAATTTTATAAAAGTACATTAAAGATGTTTAATGCAGTCATCGAGGATTACTAGATACATAAAATCTAGAATTCAATATATTCTAAATTATTTATCCTGGGTGACTGCATGTTCGTGTTCAAAGCGTTTTTTTTAATTTTAAGGATATCACTGCTTTTGCTTTTATACCCCACGTATAGTGTTTTATTCAAATGATTTTCTTTATATATTTATTTAGTTATTTTATAATGTGTTTAATTTAATTTGTGATTGTTATGTTGATATCTTTCTTTTGTACTTTTTCTTGGTTGTTTTTAAACTGCAAGGATACGTCTGTGTTTTTATTCACAATGATGCTAATGCATGGCATGCACACGCAATAAACATCGCTTGGCCTAGTAATTTTGTTTCTCTTGCAACAATGAATCTTATCAGGCGTAAAAATTATACGAAACTATTGTGATGTTTTTCGCAGTAATCTAATAGTTCGATTATTTTTTTCAATAATTGATTTTATTAAAATTTAATAAAAAAAATGTGATTAATGTCCAAAAGTTTTGTCCCATAGTGTGGCGATTAAAACAGCACATCTGTTTACTGGGCGTGGGCGAGCGGGTGGAAACATTGGCGTTAAACGCAGCTTTTCATCTCATACATTGATACCACTTGTATCAGTTTTATTAAAATCGACCAATTTTCAACGGGGTTTATTTATTTTAGGTGAAATACTCCATTAATCAATTTCAGGCGTAATGGGATGAATTACTGATTTTCAAACGTATTCTAGTATACAGGGTGTCCCGTATCTCGTGTGGTAGATCAAGTCATAATTGTTATCAGAAAAATATTTTAAAAAATGTTTGTGTTTTAAGAATTATAAGCATTTAAAAAATCTAAAAAATCTACCTTTTGTAACCTTTTTGGGTCATAATAGTCATAATAGTTATCAGAATATTATTAAAAAAGTCATGTGTTTTAAAAATTAAAAGCATTAAAAAAAAAGAAAAAACTACCCCCTGGGTCTTTTCACTCCTGTTGCTACAAATCTTCATTTTTCTTCATTTTTTTATTATTATGTAATCCTGAATAATGATTCTGTAAACTTTTGTCCAAAATTCAAAGCCAACTGCTCCAGCTTGGAAGAAAATGTCACTTTTTTCAAAATCAATACTTTACCCAGTTGTAACCGACTGTTTTTTTTATTTTTTTTATTTTTTAAATATTTTTCTGATAACTATTATGACTTGGCCTATCACCCGATTTCGGGTTGACGTCGAGATAAGGGACACACTGTATATTTTAGAAAAATTCGTAAGAATTCCATATACACATTAAAAAATATGTTGCTCATTACTCCACACTGCCGGGAAATAATATATTTTATTGTTAAAAATCTTACAGAATGTTTATTCCTTAATTTAAAAGGCTTAATTGTTATAATTTTTCTCTTTCGAGAACTATTAAAAAGAAAAATATACTTTATCGTACATTAATGGTGCAATCAACTATTTTTTTCAATTGTAATCATTAAGAAAATAAACATTTAAATATAAAATATTTATTAAAAATATAACGCTTTCTTTCTCAATAATATTTACATGTAGAGACGTGCAAATGTATAATTGAAAATGAAAACTCATATTTCTAAGTAGGAGACAGATCAAAGGTACACACATATACTTAAACTTTCGAACTTGGGCCAACAAATAATTTACCATGATTATTAATACGTTAAATGATTCAGAAGAATATCATATATACATTAAAAATAATATTTCTCAATACTTCATATTAAAATATAGATGTATCATTCATTACCAGCTGCGAAATTTTTGTAGGACCATAGATGTCTCTACCATATAACATTATTTGAACAACATTTACACAACTTAAAAAATTATAAAAAGGGTGTCCTTACGGTGGAATTAGTGGACGTTGCATTGTGACGCTTAAGCCATCCCATCTATAAAGACTACCGTATCAGCTGCAAAAATCTATGTATATTAATTAGTTCATGAGAAAGACTGCAGATATCTTTAGATGGTCTGCTCAAATAAATGAAAAGTTCTCAGATTTTAACATATTTAGCACTAATTAAAGAGTTAAGGTTGTTATTACGGTCGTTAGACATATTTAACTGTAATTTCGGATATTTTATACGCACCGTATGTATTACCGAGAAACGAATCTCGACGTTTCCGACGTCCGACCTCCACCTCCGCGGGTAAAGGTCGTCCTCCTGATGACGTTGGATAAGTATCCAACGAAACGTCGAGATTCGCTTCTCGGCAATAGATATGGTGCGTATAAAATATCATAAATTACAGTTAAATATATTTAGCACATTTAAAAATTTGATAATATGTGGATTGGTGAGCGTTGCTTGTGTAGAGTGATCGCCTAAGCCAGCTCATACAGGTTGTAATCCCAGGGCCATGGTTTGAAAAGGTAAAAAGGTCCACAAATTTTCTCTGCTTCGTCTCTGTGAGTCTTCTATGATTTATCTCAATCAGGGCTGATTTCACTGCTGACCTGCGACCCGATCTCCTGCATCAGAAGTTGGTAAGCAGGCGAGGGCCCTGCGTGGTGAGATAAAAACATAACAAGCCCTTCTAAAGGAAGTCGACGTGGATGGATTAATATATAATTCACGCGCGCAAGGCAAGGATGAGACCTCCTGCGCAAAATTTGAATAATTGAATACATGAATCCCTGATGGCTCGCCTTCTCTCAATTATTCCTGGCAGGGCGGGCACACCCAACCTTTAACTAAGGCCCTGCATTCTATAAGTATTCCAATTGTGCCCGTATGTCATCCCGGGATCTGTTCTGATTTCATTTCACTTGATTAAATTTGTTTTACAAATATTAAATAATTTACTAACAATATTTTTATACGTGTGTCCTGAGAAAGCAAAAATGATATCGTCGCTTAATACTCCACTTTAAAAAATGTAGAGGTACCGTTAGCAGCTGCGAATCTGTTTTTATTATTTAATGAGAAAGACGACAGATATCTCCAGCATAGTCCAATCAAATACATGGAAGGTTCCCTGATTTTAAATAAAAATACAACTAAAAAAAATGATAATGTGTAGATATTCTTGTAATGGAATTGGTGAATGTTGCATTGTGTAGAGTGATCACTTAAGCCAGCTCACACAGGTTGCATTCCCCCAGCCATCGTATAAAAGACTTTAATACATGTTTCTCATATAAATAGCTTCATCTCTGTGAGACTTCTATAATTTAATTAAAATTTATTTAAGTTTTTTGTACCGTTTTTTTACTTTTACGTGAGAATATTTAATTGCGCGTGACGTTCTTGTTTTCAATTTTTTTTATTTGTAATAAAATAATTAACATAAATAAAACTGAATTTTTTACTTAAGATAAATTATTGAAATCTCACAGAAACGAAAGCTGTTTTAATGGGAAACATGTATGAAACACTTTATATATTGGCCGCGGAGCTTATGACCTGTATAAGCTGGCTTAAGTGATCACTTTACACAATACAACGTTCACCAAATACACAGTAAGGACATCCATACGTTATCAAATTTTTGAATGTTGTCTTATTTCAAATAAAGCTCTTTGATCAATTATTTGAAAAAACTTAAGCATTAGGATTAATATGCGATAGAATTAATAGTTCACAATGAATTAAATAAATCAAAAATATGAAACAATATTTTCTAATACAAAAATTCAACAATGCGTTGCGATGAAAATAGCAAGATGGTAGATCGAATCATGTGAAAGGTATTTGGATCGATACCCGTCGCCTTCATAATTTTTTGACTTCAAAAACTTTGGAGGCGGCTGAAATCTATCCTGGTACCGGTAAAGTTATGTGTGTTAAAATGTATGTAAAAACATGGTGTAAAAATGAGACAATATGAAAAAATAGAAAAAGAGGTATAATCATTAATTAAAATAGGATTATTATAAATGTCACAAAAGACCAAGCTATTTTTATACTAAATTATGTAAGAAGTCTTTATTGGGTGCCTACAGTGCTTACGCCCTATGACCTGTATAAGCTAGCTTAAGTGATCACTTTACACAATGTAATATTTACAGATTCCATCCGAGATCAAACACACATATCTACAGTCCTTACGTATACTGTCTACGAAATATACAAAAAAAATTTTTTTCGTTTTACTTTCTTAAACCATCCAATTTACTCTACATTTTCGGACAATGTTTAAAACATTTCATTTTCATTTCGAACAAAGCGTATTAATCATAAGGAATAAATATAATTAATAATAAGGAAAATTAAAGTTTTTTTTTTATCATAGAATAAATCGGATAGTTTAAGATACTAAAATCCAATTTTCGCAGATTCAACATTATTCGTAGGGACCGTCGATGTATCAAATTTGGAAAGTTATATATTTATATATATGTTATTTATGTACCTCTTTTACAGCATGCAAGCCCTACAAAGGCTTAATAAAGGCATCCGTACATACTTTCAATTATAAATAGCATTGTCTCTGTGAGAGATTTATAATTTACCTTAATTGTTAGATTTATACGCTAATTGCAGGTGCATTACGAAATTAATTTTTGGGATTTTTTTAAATTTTCTAATGATACATTGAAATTATATTAAATTTTCAAAAACACATTCATTCACGGACGTCTATCAAGTACTGAGACTTAATCCAACAGAATAATTTTGATCGTGTAAGATCACGAAATGTTGTGAAATAATGGTTTTCCAAGTTCATTTTATATTAATCAAGGGCAAAAAGAGCGAGTTAATTATTTATCAGAATGGGGTGACAAGCTTCTAACCTTTTAACCGTACAGAAAGGATTTTAAATTAACAATGTGTTATAAATTTATAATTATATACTAAATTTACTTTACATTTTCCCGGAAGACTTAAAAATTTTAATTTCAATGTGTTGCTCCATTTTCTTGTAATGCTATGAATTAATTAACAATGTTTAATAATAATAATAAAGCCTTAACAAGGCTTTAACAATAGAGTGCAATAGAAGCTTTAAGAAAATGAACGGAGCAAGATTGATATTTCCTAGCGAGGAAATGGTGCGCTGATATGCTGGCTAGCTTTATTTGATATTGAAACAACGTTGGCTAGCTATATTTGATATTGAAATTTTTATCTTTCGTCTGGTCTTGTAAAATCAAATAACATACAAGATATCATTTATTGATTTGGTAGTTACTTCGTGGGGTAACATTTTAATTATTCAATTTTATTTCATTTTATTTTTTAACGAACACACCCTCAGCAAGTCATTAATGACCCTAATATATGGCCTTAGAGTGACATCAGAGTACTAAAATATTTATACTTTGTGTATTAATATTTTATGAACATTTTGGTTACGATGTAATTACACAATATATTTTTTGTGATAAATTAATAATAAGTTCATAAAAAGGTCATAAAAACACGGTCATAATACCCCAGAAGGCACAAACAAGAAAATTAATAATTAATTTAAATAATATTCACGACAAAGTAAAGAATTTCGCAAATCAAAATTAGGAATGATTTCTTGATTTTCATAAATGACATAATACACTTTTTATGATAAATTAGTAATAAATAATGTCTTAATGATAAAATAAATTGTAAATAATATTCATAAAAATATAAAGATTATCACAAATCAATAAATACAATTTAGGAATGATTAATATTATTTAAAAGACTAAGCGTAAAACACTCACAATTGTTTATTTATTATTATCTTCTCACTGCTTTTATTTTCTTTGTGATATTGTTTTAAAACTCTCGAAAAATCATCAATATTTATGACGGCAAAGTTCAACGCCACTCACAAATCAAAAATCTAATGTCACATGATGTGTATACAATTGATAGTGACCTTTAAAGTACGTAAGTTACCAGGATAATTTAGTTTAGTAATAAACGATTGAGATTATTCAATTGTTTAAATATTATTTTGTGTGTAATATTGTGCATAAATATATATTTCTAATTGCCAAAAATAACCCCGCGCCACGGAGAAAATCTAACAACGTTCGTATTTTTGCGATATTAAATAATAATTTTGCTCGTTTTTGAATGCATTCGGTCGAGTCTGAATGTAATAAATCTAACGGCTCTAACGGTAAGATGTTATGAAAATAAATTGCTTCATTTATACAGGGAATATATAAATATATGTATTTTCTCTTCACCTTCGGTAAAATACATTAAACATGAAAAATATCCCCGAATATGTTTTTCGGTCGAATGTAAATTCTCCCTTTCCATTTTGCAGCTTCCTTAGTAAGATGTTGGGGTAACCGAATTTAGTGTGAAATACTGGGACAATAGCTTTTAAAATTGTACATTATTCACAAATACGTAAAATAAATTCTAATTCTAGTAATGTTTGTTTTTCTCAAATTAATTGTCTTTCTCGTTCTGTCGATAAATTATCAAATTTTCCTATCATTTTTAATAAAAAATATAGCGGTTATATACTTCTCTATCATTAACATTTTCCCACTCGGGGTTGATTTTGGATATGTCAAATAATATGTAAATACATATTTACTGTAAACACATATTTAAGGCCGCACAAACAATGACTAGCCGGGAATTAAGTTTAATATTTTTAAAGTTGCCATTTTTATAGAAGTTACGAATACATTGTAAATAACAACCAAAATCTAATTTCTTCAGACGATTATATGTTGTAAATATGACAACGAAAATACCGTTGTCATAAAATATTGCTTGGTAAATTTCCTTTGATTGACAGCTTTCATTTTATAATATGGTCCATTTTATATATTTCTCTAATCGGCCTATCGTTCGTATAAATTTACAAAATTGTTTATTTTTCAATAAAATCAGACTCAAAAAGGTTTAATCACGTTAAGTAACCCTGCCTGCGTCTTATAAATTATATTAGAATCGTAAAAGTAAACTGTAATAAATGGAAAATTGGAATATGATAAATGTTTATTCGCTTTAGACTATCGATATTAATTCACTTCCAACATTCAGCGCGGACAAACGGAATTAAAGTTATAATTTAACAATACTCGAAGTTCTTTTTTTCAATCCAAACATTTTTTCATAAGCTTCAACCGTTTGAATTAAAAGTTTTTAATTATACCTCTCTCCTGTACGTGGGTACCTACCTACACACAGTTTGTTCATGAGCGGATTGTGATTCGTTTTGGTATTTACCTTCGCCGAGAAACTTTCCATAACCGAGACTTTATTAATTAAATATACGATTTTAGTCGGACTATTCCAATCGACTTTATAATGCATTTTCCGCCTTCCGCGCGGTAACTTTATTTAAACACGCTATAAAGCTTCGGCCGCGGCCGTCTGCGCCTAAATACAACGTAAGAAACCTCAAAAAATACGCGACACTACCTGCAGCGGTTATTTGAATATCCCGGTTCCGTCAGATATGACGGAATGTATCGCGTTATTGTCATTTTTATACCGCCCCCCGCGCCTGATCGCCCCCGTCGTCTGAAAAACATTTATTTCGTAGTTAAATGCCTCTCTGTCTCGGTATTCTCCGGCCGACTTCCTGCGCACCGCCGCAAATGGCTCTCCTCACCGGCGAAGGGGGCATTTTATTCCTTCGTTTTATTTGCCTCCCCTCGGCGCGAGTTACATAGCCGCTTTTTGATTGACAGTCTCTATTATCGATTTTCGTTACGAAACATTAAGTGTTGCGGGCCGATAAAATACGGAAACGCGTCTAAATAGAATCACGGCCGAGGCGCGGCGTGGAAGCGGTCCGCGGGCAATTTTCGCGGCAATTTGGAGGGATTAGTGTGTCTAATAGTTAAAAGAGTCCCCGAGCATCCCGTGAATAAGTAAGCGACACCCCCGCCGCGTGAACTCGCCCGCGTCTATTTTCGTTCCGGTCTTTCTTCGCGAATACCTTCGGCCGCCAAAGCCTCCGTAAGTGGCGTCGGGCGGAAGCTCTGCCCTATCGCCGATCGGGCGGGCCGCCACCCCTGCGGGCTATCTGAGCATCGAAGACAGTTGACCTCCGCGCCGGCACGCCGCGCGCCGATTCTAAAATAAAACGCCAATTAGGTGGGGAATATGCCGGGCCCTCGCCCCCGCCCTGCCGTGTTTGTTTTGGATACTTTTAATATTTATTTTATTATTTTAACGGCCTTTTCGTGTTCCCGCGACCGGGGCAGTTCGCCGCCCGTGGCAGGTGTTTCACTTTTATCGGGCCTGTGTTTTATGTTTATCCAAATTAATGCTTCTAAAGTCTTCTTCTATCCGATTACTTTGGGATTTAATTTTTTTTTTTAATTAAGCTTCATACGTCGCTCAAATTTAGTCTAGTTGTACTCGAGGGAAACCAAGAAACCGCTTTAGAAGCTACTGGACTGACGACTTCATTCAATTGTGTGGAAATACTTGGCAAAAAATAACACAACGGAAGGACCTTCATCCAGCGCTAGACAGAAAACTGCTCTTTTAATAATGTTACTGAAACATGTAAAACATAAATAAATTTCGTTTAATCACCATGTAAAAATGTAATATTTATATTACGGTCGTTCGACATATTTAGGTATTGAAACATAACGGATATTTTATGCGAACCGTGTAGAAATTCAATTCTTGATGTTTCACTAGGAGTCACTTCACAGCATCATCATTTCTTCTCGGGGTCAAGGACGTACTAATTACGTGCGTAAGTATGCCCTTGACCTCCGTGGTGAGAGGACACTCCCTTCAAGACGCTGTGATACGACTCCAGCGAAACGCTGAGAACCGAATATCTATCTACACATCCATACGATTCTAATAAGAAATACGTTTTTATTTCAATAGCTAAATATCACCATTTGTACAAATTGCACCATATTCGTCCAAAAAAACTCTCTCTAGGGATAAAATTTAGTAACTGTGTTCTTAGAACATACTTTCATAAAAAAATAATGTTTAAAAATATTACATATTTATATATCGGTCTCGCCACATTTTCCCGTGGAGTATGAATTGTGTAAAAATGTACGCTAGTGTAAAAGAATTCTCATAAAAATATCGTAAGATAATAAGCCCCACCCACTGCTTCCACCGCTCCCCGCTGAGCCTTGGATTAGTTTCCCTATTTTTTTCATTAAAGCTACCGACTGCTTTCAATTAATAATTGTGATAAAGAATTGAATTTAATTCCGTACAATATCGTGTTTATTCGCTTTACTGTCTCAATTTGTAACATTTTCAACATGGTGTAATCTTTTTTAATTACGTTTTTATCGACCGCCGCTAGATGGGAGCTGGTTAAGTGTGTCGCTAAGCGAAGACGCAGTTTAATTTTTCCTATGGCTGTACCACGCCGCGGGGCTATTACTTGTTCTTCATTTTAAAAGAATTAAACGATAATGTAATCCGCCAGAGCTTCCCTCAGTGACAGCAATAAGCTAAAATACATTTTATTATTTTTTAAAAATATTTTAAGGTAATTAATAATTTATAATAAAATATATATTAATTTTTTTTTAGATTTAGAGCTTTGTTTTTCTCTCTTTTTCAATACATTTGTTTTCGGATTACGTAAGAAGAATAATTACTCACATACTTGGAATATAACCACTTTATTAAAGTGTTTCGGCACTCTCGTCGCAATACTTATCGTTAGCATTATAAGGATGTTAAAAAAATCTTAAAAAATTAGAATTTATTGGGACGCCTTTGGCGACATTTATTTTTTAATATTCTTTACTCTGCGTTCTTGTATTTCATTTCTTACAAACAGTGCTCGGCAAGAAAATGGATAATAATGTTGTATTAAGTTTTCATTTTAATTTTATTATATGCCCTAGCCACGTTATTTCCATCATTACGTAAATGGATTCCAAAATTTTTTCTTTTTCCTTTTTATCATATTAGAGATTACATGCTGAGTTCTGCTTGTTCTGAGAATATCCAATTTTGTGTTATTTAATTACATTTTTATTTAGACTTTCCAGATTGACATAATGTGAACTTTTTGAATTGGATTTTACGGGTCTGGTTTATAATATTGTTTTTGGACTATCACTAATCTTTCACATTCATAAACAATAATAATTCACTAGCCTTTCATTTGTTCTTTGGTCTACTGAGTATTAAGAATAAAAAAATCACTCAATACATTTTATTTTTCATCTATAGTTTTGAGAGAAGTACTCTCTGTTACTCTCAAAACTTACTTATACATGAGGTGTATTTAATTAATAATTATAAGTACGATATGTTCTCAATATGTTCTAAATATGAACTTTTTGAATAGGAAATATGTATAATAGTTTGAAGTATTAGGTAACGTAATATTATTCATATGTCGTTTCTACAATTTCCTTTTCATTGTCAATCCTTTAAAATGTACCGAGTTAGTTTCGTAATTGTAAATTGTGTGACACCACAAAATAAAACAATATATATATATAAAAAGAAACCCGTGTTTCCCTATCCGACAAGTTTTCTCCACAACCACCCACCGGTAGTTATGGTGGTGGATAGCCCTTGGTGTCACATCGAGAATATGCAAGTTTGGTGGGGGTTGGTGAGCGTGGGTGGGAGTGGGTGATGAAAGTGTGCTTTCTAGCACATTGTTTTGTTATGGGAAGGCCGCAAATGCTTCAGATTGTTTCAAAATAGGCGCGCCGACTGTGTCCTTGAGTCTAGAAGGTTCCGGAAATACCTGCTCTAGAAAATTCTGGAAGGAGAAGGTTCTAGAAAATTCCCGAAAGTTCTATAAGGTTCTAAACTGCGTGGCGGAATGTATCGGTGTGTCTAGAAGATTCCTGTACATTTGATACATTTCTTGAAAGTCCTGGAAGGAGAATGTTCTAGAAGATTCGCGAAAATGCTATGACGATCCAAACAGTGTATAAAAATTTACGCGTGCGAAGCCGCGCGGGCATAGCTAGTTCTATATAAATTGTTAATAGTATCTATCCTGATATATTTTAGTGTGAAAAAATAAAAGTGGACGTTTAAAATCACAAATTTACTCCATATAATTTTTTATGTATATTGGTAGTAAAAAATTGTTTGTAATTATCTTTTAAAATCATGTTTTTCCTACCTGCCTGTTGTGCGCTACGAATTATTTGTAATGTTTGTACAAAAAAATGAACTATTATAGGTGCGGGCAATTTGTGTAATTGTTATTTGCCCACTTGCCTGAGCTCGGGGCAAAGCTTGTAATATCCGTTTACATAAGCTTTTAATTTATTGAAGTTTATTCAGTGGATTTTTATCGACAACGAATCAATATCGTATTTTTTTCTGCATTCGATGTCACGTGCGTCTACGTGAGCCGTCTGAATTATTGCACATTAAACATAATAATATTTGTTGGAAAATAGCTAAAAGTTCTTACTTTTAGCTATTTTTTATTAAAATAGCTAAATGTTCTTCGGCAATTTGATAACTCTCAACTAATTTATCTCTCCTTTATATTAAGGTGTCTCTTGTTTCACATCCCACGTCACGAGATTCTTCTCCTAAATTCACTCTTCTATCTTCCCAAAAATATCCCAGCATGGTTAACTGGACTCCTACCTAATACATTTTGTATATGGGTTGGGCTCCCAAATTAACTTTAACTATTTAATATTTATTTAATGTTTTTAGAATGAAAATAAAACAATTGTTTTTGATTTTACTCATTTACTTAAAACGGGTTACGCCCTATAAAGATATTATTAACCTGCTTATTTTACTCAGCAACTTCTTCTTCTTCTTTCGTAGGGGATCAGATGGGGACAACTTATTTTGTATTATTGATTTATCTGGCGTTAACATGTAGAGATTATTCACGATGATCATAAAATTGGGTAAAAAACATTAACCTTTACGTGATTTGAATAATATTTTTATATTTTACTACTCAAGTTTCGAGAATAACAGAATCTCTCATGGACAGTATTATTAAACTATTTAAAAAAATATTGTTAAACTCATGTAAGGCATTCATGTATAAATATATATATATATAAAGTAAAAAACTCATGAATAGCAAAGTTAATGTTTTTCACCCAATTTAATTATAATCAACTTATTTTGTATTTGCATTTTTGACTGCTGTATTATCAATGGTAATCTATATCAAAACTTATATATAATGTGTATGCATGAAATGAAAGAGACAACATTATTTTGAGGCTTTATATAAATTTTCCATTACACCAAGTGATTCTAAGTAATTTTTTTTTTTCAATACTTTATTTAATCCTATATAACTAGTAATAAAAAAATCAAGAATATTATTTCATAGCAGTATGCTGGCAACGATTCTTTTCGGCAACAATTCTTCAATAATATGAAGTTTTTTAAAGATTGTTTTTGATAGCAATGAAGGTGGTGTATTCGGAGATAATGTAGACAGCATATCAAAAAGCTTTCGCTTTCGCCAACGATATGACTGGCCAGTTTTCAAAGTGCGATCGGGCTACACTTAGTGGTCGACTCATCACGGCAATCACCGATGGGGTTAATGTGGAAAGGGATTCTTGTCAATTTAGTTTGGTTTTGTTTCCTTTCGAAGGCTTTCTGGCATTAGTGTCGGATTTTTCCGCCGGCCGAGGGGGGGCTCCGCTCGCCCCGTGATCTTATCGGGAGTTTTTCATTATTTCACCACTCATTAATCAAACGGGTTAAAATAGCTGGTCTGCCGACACGGGGTGGGAGGCCGCGGCCTCACCCTGTTTTTTATCAATCCTAGTCGCTTATTATTCAACCCCATCTCCGCCCATGTTCGCTTTATTATTGCTGCTTGTGCTGAATAAAACAACCCTTTTACCCTCAACAATTTACAACATAGAGAAAACAGTACATTTTCTCGCCGAAGTGAGATTATGGAAAAATTATTCGATGCATAGTCGAAGTATTTTTATAAAAATACTAGCTGTGCCCGCGCGGCTTCGCACGCGTAGATTTTTAGAGCACTGTTTGGATCGTCGTAGAACTTTCGCGAACCTTCTAGAACATTCTTTTTCCAGAACTTTCAAGAAATTCGAATGTACAAGAACCATCTAGACACACCGACACATTCCGCCACTCTTTTTGAAACAATCTGAAGCATTTGCGGCCTTCCCATAACAAAACAATGTGCTAAAAAGCACATTTTCGTCACCCACTCCCACCCACGCACAGCCACCCCCACCAAACTGGCACATTTTTGATGTGACACCATGGGCTATCTACCACCATAACCACTAGGGGGTGGTAGTATCTGGTTGTGAAGAAAACTTGGCGGATAGGGAAACACGGGTTTCTTTTTATTTATATATATTGATTGATTTTTTTTACTTCTTACTAACTTGCCATCATGCCGTTTCTCCGTAGAGATAATCCGAAAGGATAGAGCGCCATACTCTTCTGTTCCGACACACAACTCTCGCCTCATACACGATTGTTGAGGCTTCTTACAGGACTATCTTACATTATCTTATTGTTTTTAAGAAAGTTTTTTTTTTGTTTATTTTTAAATTTATAAATTTGTATTTTTAGCTGATCAGAACGGGGATCTCTTGCTTTGACCAGCAATGGGCTGTTATCTCTAAATACACCTACCACAATTATTTTATTTTTATTCCGATTTTAATCTTCTTTGTACCCTAGCCGTTTAATGAACGTTGGCTGTCATGTTGGCTATCATTACTTTATTAACTGCGGCCCGGAATAGCTTTACAGTAGACTTCCAAAACGACTGTCTTAAGTTTTCAGCAATGATGTTCCCCTTCTTCCAGGGCCCCGACTTACTGCAACCTTCCCTGCTTTAGGGGTGCAAGGTCTCGTACTTTTCTGGATATCTCGTCATATGTCAGAGATATTGAAGTTTTCGTATTTTGATTGTTTTAATTACTTCTTATACTGTTTTTTACTCGTCTGAATCAAAAAGTCATCATTTGGTACTCTGTACAATCCAGCTTATTTTGAGTATTCTTTAATTGATCCACAATTCGATTGCCTCAAGTCGATTCTTCGGTAAGCGTCCGTGCTTTCCATTCCATAAAATAATATTGAAAACACGACAGAATTTTATAGATCTATATATTTTGACTAATACAACATATTAACGCTTTTTTTTCCAAAATTTCTATTTGGATTCCGTTGTTCCACCTTCGCTCTCTCCTACGCTACTCGGTGCCACTGGAAGTTCAATATTTATTTGCAGAGCCTCTTTTTTTCTATGGTCATCATTATTGTCTATTGAGAATCCAGGCTGCAGAGAATAGACACATAGACACCTAACAAGAGTAACGGATGTGATAATAGGCGACCAAATCGGGAATGAAAAAAGTATTTCCAATAATTAATTTTAAAAAATATACGAGCATGTTATCATAATCAAAAATTTTCAAAGAGCTCTAATAATACATTATAGAAGTTTCACAAAAACGAGGCTATGCATACGATAAACGTGTATGAGAGTCTTTTTATACGATGGCCCAGGGCTTACAACCTGTAAAGCTGGCTTAAGTGATCACTCCACACAATGCAACTTCACCAATTCCATGCTAATAAAATCCACATATCAAATTTTGAAAGTTCTATAGGTATGTGTTCAAATCTGAGAACCTTTACTTTATTTGAATGTTTATCTTAATTAATTAATCATCCCTCTGGGGACAAAATCCAGTAACTATGTTCCTAAAACATACCTATATAAATATATTGTTTGTTAGCTTTAATAATATTTTAGTTAATTTAATATCATGCAAATTTACAACTTAAGGTATGCGGTTTAGAATGTTTAATGTAATGTGTATAAAATATATATTATTTTACACGGGCTCTTTTGATAACACCTGTATAATTACAGTTATAAATGTCCAAAACTTTTATTCCCCAATGTACTCTGTGACAAATGTACGATGAACTTTAAAAATAAATATTTCGTCCACCACACCAATTGTCGGCCCGAATAAATCACCATATTCTTGTAAAGAATAAATTTTCTTTTGTTCAGTTCATTAAAAAAAAAATTCAAAGCTATTTTCGGACAAGAAATTCAAAAGACGATAACTTTAATGTACTTATATTTACAGCTGGAAATGTATGTTGTCTGTCGGAATATAATATTTTCAATTCATTAAATTTATTTACTTTTTTATCTTCTTCTAGTTTAAACTTCGGATGAATCGATACGCACTTCTTCTGATACGATACCGATACCGATATTTATAAAAAAGTATCGATGATACCGATACCGATATTGATGCGGACAGTGAAGATTTCAAAAGGTGTAAAAAGTTGTGGGTTTAGATTAGAAATTACTTGTATAATATTTATTTAGAAGGTTAACTTTATAATTACAAATTTGAAATTTAACATTATGTTCAGATTATTATATAAGTAGCTTGTTGGTGTAATAGTCACGGTGCTCACCTAGTGATCTGGTGGTCGGTGGTTCGACCCACATTCCAGGGCACCAGCGATTCAGTCCTATTTTCATAGCACAGGATTTTGGCTTAGTTTGAGAATAGTAAGAATATTGATGCGACACGTATTCCGGATAAAATTATGAAACGCGGGGATTTCCCGAGCGTAGATAAATTATGTCGCGTTTAAATATGAACGAATTAAGCGCAAAGATGGCGCGTTTTCACATCGATTATCTATAGTGCGAAATTCAAAATATATCGGTGTATCGGCAAATTAATATCGGCGATTCCAATATATCGGAAACCCCACGGATCGGATGCATCCCTAGTTCAAACGAATTAAATAGAGTTTGCACAGCATCTTAGTTTTGTGCAATACTGCTTATAAATTGTCTGCAATATATTAAAGTACTTAATATTTTTAATTACTTAATTATATAAATTAAATTATTATCATACCAGCAAGGGAATTCCTTTCATATTAAGAACGTTTAGCTCACTTAAAATATTTACATTAAATGATTCCATTAAAAAACTCCAAAATAAATACAATGAACAATATCATAAATTAGATAAGATACACGTAATAAAATTAAGCGAATAGATTTACAATAAATAGTCATTGAGCAGCTACTCTTGATGACTCAAATTTACACAAAAAATATCTGTTTATTATGCATGCTCATTATTTAGGGTTTAGTCTATTAATAGGAGAGTATTTTTGATGAAAAATATTGATTTCATTAAAATGAAACAAGGTTTGCATATTTCTTGAAAATACACGGAACAAAATGGACAATTAAAAGTCAGGGGCATCCGTTAACATTAATTATTTTATGCAAAAATATTAGATCAGCTATTTTTCATCTATAAGACTTTGCATCTATAAGATATATCTATATAACAAAAATGTATTGTGGACATATCTTAAAAAAATTAATTAAACTTTTTCTATTGTCTGAATGTGAGTCGTATTATGTGGTGACCAAAATGGGCTACAGTATTCAATATTCTCACTAAAAATTATACATATACAAGCGGTACACCAGTGAAAAATCGCGGGAAATAATAATAATGACTTGCCTTACATGCGCTGATTGTGTGTCACCCTAATTATCTAATGTTTTAATTCCAGAAATTTACGGAATTTACGACAAAAAGACAGATAACTAAATTATTATGTTTAATGTGTATGATACTATATTATTGAAGTTTTCCGAAATGCGAATAACGAAACTGAGCAATTTATTATTTTACAATACGGTTGACGAATAAATTCCAGCAGTACATTCAAATTTCAAGCTAAAATTGCATTATGTTAAGTTAACCATCAAATCTAGCTCTATCTTTCTTAAAAATCGTGTAGAACAAACATTTCGGTGTTTTTTCTCACAATTTCAAGTGTTATTGCGTTACGGCGAATGACATCACACGATCCAATTGAATCCGAAGAAAATTGGATTATAAAATACTATAAAATTCAAGCCCAACGCAAAATCATAGAAAAATATTACATCGACCGAAGTTACGACTTTTCGACAACTTCCAAAGACTTGAACAGCTGGCTTGTATATCCACATCATATTTATGTAGGAACTCACCCCCGCTCTGTAGCCAGACTTAGGAGGATGAGTTTGCCCGTCGGATACGCCACAGGATGTTTTGAAAGTCTCTTCAATTGAATATAATCTTTACGAATCTCAATATTTTAAATTTTAAATTGGGTCTTGTGAAAAATGATATACTATATTAATTTTAAGATTTTTTACCAAATTCTTAAAATTTGTGACTATATCATTTGACTTACTAATAAAATTACCACTACGCCGTTTCTCCGTTGGGGTAGGCAGAGAGGATTAAGCTGTACACGCTTAACATTCTTTCCTTATTTGTTTATTCTGTACTCTATCAAAATATCTATGGGTTTGCCCACAGAGTATAAAAATTTACACAGGTGAACTAAAATCGTTCTTTAGGAAAGGTGGTTGGGACACTGTGTACGTTTAAGATATTTATTTTGCAGTTAAAGTATTTATATATGAATATTTCCTTTTCCATATGAATATTTCCTATTCTCTATTCCATCCTCAGCCAGCATTATATTCACTTCTTAGTTGTTCATTCTTCACGCTGCAACCAAAGATCACTCACACACATTAAGATAATTGTGTGTTTAAGTGTGTAGATATATTGTATTGTGTATATACAGGTAAATGCAGAATCGCTTTAAATTTGAAAAAGTTCAGTTGGAAAATATCAGTAAGAAAAATTCAGTTAAAAAAACACAAAAGTTGACAGTTACCTACTTCGTGGTGTAACATTTTAATTTAAAATATAATTTTAATTTTATTTTTGTACTACACATAAAATATTTGATTTATTGCTGCTATAGTTTCGAGAGGAGCAGTCTTTCTCATCATCAGGTTCATAACTAACTTCAAAACAAAATTTTATCATTTTATTCGGGCAGGGCAGGGGTGTAATAAATAATGTTTTTTATCCAAAATAAATAAATAAATGGGTGTAATAATATTGTGTGTGCAGCACAAAGCTTAAATAAAAATTATATTTTAAATTAGAAAAGCTATTTTCGAACACCTTCTGTCAACGTATTTCTAAGTAAATTGTTTAAACATTTTTTCAGACTTGTGAGTTTTTTACTTTTGGGTTGTCCTGTGTTGGGAAAAGTTTTGTCCCAGAGGTTCTCTGGATAGCGAGTCTCGCCCTCTGAGTCCGCGTCGGGTGACTGACTCCTCGCCTGACCACCACGCGACTTGCACGCGGTTTACACGTGTCCAATACCTGCGAAATGGAAATAACCATACGTCACACTTCGAAAAAATTTCTGCGTTATTTATCACATTTGTATGTGATGTAATTTCAAATAGAAGGAGTAGTATTAGAAATGTTTGATATTCACATTTTAATCGGGATTAAGTTATCGTTAGATCGACTGAAAATGGAAAGCTTTATTTTCTTCTTCTTCTTTTTTCTTGGTGTTTCACCTCTATGGAATGTTCTTGACACAAAACAAGTGTGTTTCTTCGTTGGCAATGGGTGTGATGGTTACGTTCTTTTTTCTTTTTTATTTTAGAAATTTAATTTTTGTTTTGTAAATACTCTAGGATTCGTTTTAAGGGCTTTACAATTTCACCCCTTAAATACTGCGAGTTTACACGGCAAAATACTATCCAAAGTTGCTCGATCCTTTCTACAAATAACGGAATAATATAATACATACGTAGGTTTACCCACACAGTGACATGTATTCGAACAAACTTTGGCTAAGAGTATCACCCCCGCCCTGGCGATCTACTCACCTATGTCTATCTGAAATACTTTCACCAAACAGCCCCCAGAGAGGTTTAAACCCCCCCTAAGGAGTTGGGCACACAATACGCGGTGCAGCGCGCTAAGTCTTGCGGATTACAAATATCGTACATAATATACCTATGTATGTGTGTTTATGCATAAGTCTACACAGACGCCGGATAAATTGTTAACAGAGTATCGCATTAATGTTACCGCAGTCTTTCCCCAAATAGACCTGCGAAACACAAGTCAAGGTGTTCAACCCTTCTTCATACGATGTGGACGATAGGGTAGATAGAGTATCGTCGTACATGCACTTACACTCGTAATAATAAAACGTATGTTTTTGAGGAGACATTGCACTTAAAAAAATTTATTAATTGTTCATTCACAACTTTGATATTCAATTTATATCAAAACGTGAAAAAAAAAACAGTTAATTTTATTCTTATTTTACTTTATTTTTCAGAAGACACTGACAGAATATTTGGTAGAAAACGCGTAAAAACAATAAATTTTTATTTAAAACTTAGCCCACTGTCACAAGTAAAAGTGTTACTCTAGCATCAGTGTGATAATGTATATAAGAATATGTAACAGTGTGTTAGTTAAATTAGTAAAAACCACCACCAGAATACTTAATTAACTTAATACCACTACCTTACTATTTTAACTAACACTCTGATATAATGTCTAACGACAAAGTTAATGCTTAAAATATTAAAAATATTAATAATAAGATTATGTAAATAAATAATTGATTTTGTGTATTCTATGGGTTTAAGTTATTGTCAAGAAAATGGATGTTGTGTAGGAGTGACTTTTTAAATGATGATAGGGTACTGTAAGAATGTCAGCATCAATGTTTAGGTCAGAGTAATACATACAGTATATACAATATATTCTTGTGATGGGAGAAAAATAACTAACATCATTAGGATGCTGACTTATTCTAAACAATCCGTGTTTCCTTCTTAGTAATTCGGGTTAAAGCGCTTGACAAACCGCTCCATATATTAACATTTAAACGGTGTCTGCTATATGTATATTAATAATAATAATAAATTTATTCCGAAGTAACCAGATTAAGTGTGAAAGACCTGGTCCGCCATATAATTATAATTTAAACATTATACACACATGTGGAACACAAGTTACAGTGAAAGAAAAGAATGAAGATGTGATTAAATGTTAATCAATATGATATCAAAAGCTCTAAAATAATAAATATAATATGTTATATTTTACAATACAGCTTTTATCACTTCTTTTTCTTTATCATCAGTCTTCATCTCTCCACTGCTGGATAAAGGCCTCCTCCATATGCATCTATAACTACAATATTTTGCAGTTTACGTCATTCATTGATAAGGGATCCAGACTTCCATGGTAAGGCTGCTTGCACTGGAGAGTTGGTGCTGTGCTTATCAGCTGAATATTTTTACCCTGGGTGCAAACATAACAAAAAAAATTGCTCACCTTCTTGTTAGTTTTCTGGTATCTGTGGTTTACTTTTAAGTCAAAGTAACCCAACGTTAATAAATTATTCAAATTTTATAATCTCACTTACGTGCTAGGCAATGTTTTAAGGTGTTGAATCCTTCTTCCCAGATAGCTTGTATATGTTGACCATATACTGAATTTACTATTTATTGTATATAATTGTTATACGGTATTTTTTCGTTATTTATAAATATCAGTAAAATAAAGAGTCACTTTATTCGCGTAATAAAATTTTTGAATTTCACAGTATTGTTTTACAATCACTTTTAATTAATAAAGTGGAAAGTAAAATGAAGTAATAATATGCAGAGTTGTAAAAAAATAAACTGAACCTGTCTAGCGACAGATAATGCGACCGATGACTTTTGTTAAATAAAAGTTAGGGCATCAATTATTAAATATAAAATTATAAAGAAATTGTACGGTGGTCGACCTGTGTAATTCGAGATTTATGAGGGTAGTTACTAACTACATTCCGCCAGGAATGACATATGAATTTACATATGTAGTTGTGAGATGGGAAATAATTTTTGTAGTTCTCGTTATTTCACTCTAAACTATACCTAGAAATACGATATGGAGTTCTTCCTTCTTAACCTTCGTCTACGATTTTAATAATCGATAACGAGTAATACGATATAAATAATCAATTATCAAAACATATACATATGTCTCACAGAGAGGAAACTATATTTTTATGGGAAAGTAGGTATAGAAGTCTTTTCGGTATACATAGGGCTTACAATCTATCGTACGGCTGGCTTATGTGATATACATTATATCTATATATACATTGATTGATTAATGATATCCCTGTAACAAAAATTCAGTTCTGTTCTGAAAAATTTGGACATGCTCAAAAATATTCTGAATTATCAAAACATTTTGATATTTGATTTCGTCCATTTAAAGTTGAGCGCTATATTTATCTGTATCTAATAACCACTGAACACAATAACCTATACCTGCATTATGCTTCTAGGTCTATGATTATTTAAATGTACGTATATGTCTTAGAAACAATTGAACGATATAAAATCTATGATGAATGTTATAACATACTTCCATCTATATGTAGTTTTCTAAGAGCATTGTGAGTACATTCAATGTAGTGAAAAAACTTAAAACATAAAATTCAAAGCCCTAAAAATGGAATGCTGCAATCTCAGAAAGATAGACTTAGGTGTATGATAAAGCATATTAAAATAAAATTATAATAAAACACGTGGCGATATTCACCTGGTAGTATGATATGATCACGTTTTAAGCGGTTACACCCACTGTTGTCAAAGCATACATTATTGCTTCCGTAAATACTTTATTATTTATTTTTTTATAAAATCAACGTTGTCACATTTCAATGTAAGGCGTGTGATAGATATTTGTGACATGATAGTTTAACCTACTAGTATTCAAATGAATATACATTCTCATATAATAATACGGTAGTGTATGATAATAGCGTACGAGCATATTACGTACATGTTTAATAAAACGAGTCTGTGAAATTTAATTTGCGGTAAAGCAGAAAATGAATGAAATTTTTAACTTTTTGATTGCATTTAGATCAGATTTTTTTCTGCTTTTTGTGTGCACCCAGTATTTCATCTACCGTGAAAAAAACGGCCCTTTCGCCATTTTGAAAAAAGTGTGTGTTACATAATTTCAGGTAAATGATTTCCTCATCATTCGCCAAAAATTTGTCATCTTCTGATTAAGTTACTATAAAAAAATATGTTGATGTAAATAGAGGTAAAGGCTAAAACATATACAAGAAAGAAGATAAAAAATTGATGATGGAATATAGAGACTAAACAGCTAATTTCGCAAGTTTGGTAATATTTTTCTTATATTTGTGGAAACTGTCATGAAATATGTCAGTGAGGACGCTATGATTATTTTCTATTTTGTTGTATGACCTCAACATTTAAGATATAGAGTTAAAGTGGGCCATATTGTTATTGAATGTTGAAAGAAAAAATGTTTATGTCGGCGACTAGGAACATTCAAAGTTATGTTTTCGACACTAAATTCTGAATCAATTTTAGCATGTATTATAATATAAAGGTATATTAATTAACTCAACAATTGGTTTTCTAATTTTCAATTTGTCTACATAAGCGCTTTTGATAAGATATTAAAGTGCTACCCAGATTACACTTAAATGTAAGCATGCAAAGAATTTTTTGCTCTACAGAGTCTACCATATTTTTGTAAGTTATATAATGAGGTGTTCATGTTATGTTAAGATTAAGTTTGCACACGCATAACATGAAGAAATACAAAAGACTATTTATAATTATTTTTCTTATATGAATTTATTAGAAAACTTGTATAGGTACCTATAGATATTAAACTATTACGTATACAGAGTTTTTTTTTTCAAGTTTCGCCCCCTCAGTCATCCCTTCAAGCGAAATTCAAACACAATCAGCCGACTGTATAATTAAATCCTACAACGTGAATAGCTTTCCTAAATTATTTTAATTTCATAGCGCAGCGTACATAAAAATCGATGCATGTAAATCAAATTTGTTGAAAAGTCTGCGAGTCTTACAAACTTAGCAGCGATTAAAAGTTTTAAACACTTATTTTCTCTGTCGGTAATTGCACTTGGTTTAAAGTTTAAATTCGATGGTGTAATTCGATTTCTACTTCTTCGCCAAATTCTGGCGCAAACAGCCATCACTGCTCCGCACGCCATATCGCAATCTCGAAATTAAAATTAATAACCGCTTCACATCGCCTGCGATACAACAATACGCCGATCCAACACTACGCTGTCGGGTTTATTTCGTCACTGCGAGGGCCCAGCGTTGGATTTTGTGTTTATTTTGTACAATGGTTTACCCTCTTTTTCATTAATCGAATCTTAGTTATTATTTAGGATCGTCACCACCCACATCGCACCAGCGTTCAGACTATTATTAGTCGGGGCATTGTTCCTTCCGATTATTTTTCACTTCTTGAAACTTTCTTGTTTTGGTCTCGTCACAATGTAACGAAGTGTCTTTCAGACTCATTCTTTGAAAGCTATTTTGAAAGTTTATTTTTTCAACATAATTATTTATTTATTAAAAGTATTGGTGCAAAACATCATGTTTAATTAAGATGAATTATAGTCTAATATAAGTCACTCAGAGACGTTTATATGAGAAACATTTTATTTATGTGATCACTCTACACAATGCAACGTTCACCAATTCCAACATAAGAGCATCCACACATTATCAATTTTTTTAAAGTTCTATATATATGTTCCAAATCTGGAAACCTCACTTATATTTGATTGAAATATGCTAGAGATGTAGTCCTTTCTCATGAAATACATAGATTTCGCAGCTGGTAATGATATCACTATATTTTTTTAATCCCGCAGGGAACAAATCTATTAACTCTGAAAAAATTCTGAACATACATGTAAATTATTGTTAACGTAATATTTAATTTAAATAAATAATAACCTGAAACTGAATGTATATTTAACCATGTAAATTTATATTTCTACATCCTTTAACCGATCTAAACTTTTTAAATTTTATATAGTAACTCTTTAGGACCCTGCACTAAATATGGAAACTCTCCATTCTCTCTTGGCTATTCTGTCCCTTGTATCCGATTTGAATGTGTATTGTGTGGAACGCCATCAGTTCCAAATTTTTTTAAGCTACATTTTACAATTATGAGTCATCCTATTTATCGTCTACGTAAAACAATGGTAAACCGCTCGCTCACTATCCCCTCAACTCGTATTTGAAATTATAACTAAATCTAAAACCCGGGCGACACCGGGTAGTGTTATATAAAATCAGTTTATTTTTTTTACATAATCATTTACCCCCGATATCACACGATATCCGTGATGACATGATGGAAAACTTTTGATGGGTATTTACTTTTCCTGGCGCTATTACGGACTAATATTTTATTAATTGTTCCACAGCAAGAAATGGAATTTAAAATTCATTTACCGTGTGTATTACATGAAAACACAATTATCGATGTGTACAGAAGTGCCCCGCCAATACATCGGGTCATCGACCGGACCATCGTCGCAAGGGAAGATCGCCGCAAAACGAAAGCCTTTTTTCAATGTCTAGTGAATTACTAGCGATAACAATGACTGAAATATTATTTTAAAAGCATTCGCGTTACTTTTTATTGAGTGCTTTGCTACAAGCGAAAGGAAAAACTACATTTCAAAATGAAGACTACAACACACACACGTTCACCAGTTTGAAGACTACAAAATGTACACTATATTTGTAGTAAAAAGTACACGAAGTGAACTAATTGTAGTACTAATGAAGTGAAGTGAAGAAGTATTGTAGTATTATAGTACAATATCAAATACCTATACAAGATTTATACCTATACAAAGAATACAAAGATTTCTTCATTTAGTCTCAAAATTTTTCTAATCATGGGGGGGGGATTGTTTCGATTTCCAAAAATTTCTTCTTTTATCTACATCGACTTCTTAAAAATTTTCACATAAACAATGTACTATTTAAAGTATAAACTCGTACTTTCAATAACTTTCAAGTTTGTATACTTTGTAGTGTTCGCTTTGAAATGAAGTGTAAGAAAAATTTGAAGTATATGCATTCAGTAACTTTCAAGTGTGTGTAGTTTGTAGTGTGCACTACACTTCAAAAGGTGTGAAGTGTACACTTCAATGTAATGTAGTAGTGAGTATAGAGCGGACCCATCACTATTTGTTACAGTCAATTGTTTAGGTTATTAGTAAATAATGCAGTTTTCTGTCTTATAAAATGTTTATCTGTTACTCTTTTTTTGCTTGGTCGCACGCTCGGTCGTCATAATCCAATCAACATATTTGCATGCATTGCGATAATCAAACTTACTAGAGTGTGATTGCCTTTCATACTCTATTGGTCATGGTGTTCCATCGAGCACATCCAGCAGAATACGTATCGAGTAAAACTGCTCTCAATAAATTTCTATTTATAATATAATGATGATGGTTAGATATTCGTATTACTATGCTCATCAACGGTGGTATTCGCTGTTTCGATTCTCTTTAACGAAAAATTAATAAATCTGCTTTGCTGCAAATGGACTAATTATTGCTTTAAATTTAATGTTTTAGAAATAGATCTATGGGACCTAAGGGTCAATACGATTCCCAAAATGAACTGAAAACAATATCTCTTAAATATAGTATACCCCTCATGGTTTATTCTTAACTTTAACCTTTCATTTTTTTTGTATAACTTAAGTTATTGTTGCTATACATGTTAATTCTGTATGACGTGTAAGATGGTCTCTATATTATTTAATATTCATGTGTAACCTGATTTTATTTGTACTGTTAGTTTTCTGTAAAGAAATAAATGCCTTTACGTGGCTTTTATTAATCGAATTTATAATAAACTATATAATTTAACTGTATAATTTTAATTACGGATAAATTATATAAGTCTCACAGAGACGAAGCTATTTATATATGAGAAAAGTGGATGGAAGTCAGCAATATCAAAAAAAAATTAATGCAGTCATCGAGGATTACTAATTTATAATGTACTGAATTCGAGATTTTATAGGAATCATTGCCATAAATTTGTAGTAAACATGATTTTATATGGGATAGATACTTAAAATCTAGAATCCAGTACATTTTAAATTGGTAATCTTCGGTGACTGCATTCAAAACATTTTTTTTTAATTTTTTGGATACAGCTGCCTTTGTTTTTATTTCCTACAAATAACGCAACGCGCACTCATATTTGGCTTATTTTAATATTTTGCACGGATTGTTCACCATAAATGCAAACTGTACGTATTACTAATCTCATATTCTTCGCAATATTAATTTTTTTTTTTTTTTACAGTTTTAATTTTTTTTTTTTTTTTAAATATTTATTACATTAAACATATGCCAAACTGCACAGCAGTTTTACGTTGAAATATTCCACTGGCGAAAAACGTTTTACAATATTAAATGACTAGTTCGGCGAGAATCCTAGAAAGGGATAATAATTCTTTGGATCCACATAATATGAAATCTTAACTCGTACCACTACTTATCTACGTGTACCATATTACTGACTACCCCCTCCAGTGGCGTAGCAATAATGTACCGAGCTCTTCGCCCTCACCGTGAGTGTTATTATACACATCGTTTCACTTTTAATTGATAATAATTACTTACTAGAATATTATTTGCAAACGTATTCACTAAAATATTAATTATTTAACAGAAAGTTAATTAACTCTCCGTTACAATGTCTAACCACAAAGTTAATGCTTTAAACATTAATCCTATTATAAATTATTTTATACTATATATATATATATATATATATATATATATAATATATATATATATATTATTAATATATATATATATATATCATCCTCTCTTATCCTATCTATCTCTCTCTCTATATATAGACAGATATATATATCTATATCATATCATACTGTCTCTATATTACAGGATGTAAATAGCTAGTTTACAATATTTGATGGGTAGATTCTTGCCTAAATTAAAAGTCAAAAATTCCCAAGCGACAATTCTATAGAGAATTGAATTACGTTTGTATAAGGTTTTAATTATTTTGTTAAGTATTAGATTTATTTTACTTTAATGCCAGTCTAACGTTTTACAGAAGATGACAGAAATATTGTAAAAAATACTAACTCTGAAGTGGTTTATCTTCATAACTATTGGTATATTGTTGCTTAAACATTTTCGAGTTATAGTTTGCATAGAATAATATTAAATCGTACCTTGTATTCATTTTTTCACATTTACCTTTACGATAGCAAATATAATGTACAAATGTAGGATTTTTTTTTCTGTTTTCGTTTCAACCAGGGTTGAGTAAATCACATAGATTTATTGTGACCTCACCGGGAATCAAATCCGGAACCCTCGGTGCGGGAAGCCAGTGTCATGCCCACTGGGCTACGAGGGCCGTCTAGATTAGATTTGATAATCCAATTCATTAATATAATGAATTGGATTATCAAATCAAGCTAGAAACATTAAATTTAACAAATAATTAAAACCATTTTATTTATCGTTTATAGTTTTTTTTAGCCATTGATATTCGTTTACATACGTTATATAATTAGACAACCTTTTGCTAATTACAAGATACCCTAATCTGCAGGAGTAAGTCTGTGATAGTAATTCAAGTATCGTTCTAAATTATTGTAAAATAATCGTTAGTAAATTATTGCCAAGTGACATTATGTTTCTATTATTGTGAATCAAACTAACTTGTTATCCATTTTGACTTTCAATGGTTATGAATGGAGGTTAATCATAATTGTGCATGTTGTTATTTTAGATAACCTGATTGATATATTTGATATTTTGTATGGTAGAATGTCCTTCCAAAGTACGAATGAAAACTCTTTTCGAGAGGTAATATATTGTTAATATAATAGTGTAAAATAAGATTAAAATTACCTTTATAAAATAAATTAATACTTTTTCTTCAAACACAGAAAAAAAAATTGTGGTGACATTATAATTATAATTTATATAAATTAACTTTGTACACACCACTTTTTTATTAAAAAAAATTCAACATGTTACAAAGCCATGGTGTATACAAAGTTAATTTCTATGTATAATACTTATCATTTCTTCTGGATATTACCACAAAACGGGTTTCTATACTTAAATGTAAATAGATTAATGTGTACGAATTGCTACCACGAAGTTATACACTTTTTAGTATAAAAGTAAACTACATTATTACAATTTCTTGAAATTATCTGGAGGTTTCGGGCTCCCCAAGAGCAGGGGCGCTGTTTTGCCCAGGTTACTCAGACAATAGATACGCCACTGACCTCTTCTCTAATTTTTGTAAATTATATACTAATTAATTCTAAATATTCATTACTTTTACAATTGAAATGAAATTTTAAAAAAAAAAACAGTTTTCTTACCCCACTCGATTTTATAATTATATAGTTCTCTAAAATATTAATAAACTATTTGAAAACGACCATTTCTGATCAAGTTTAGTGTAGATTGTCAGAAATTATAATTTTATATTACCTCTGGGTAACATTTGATGTGCTCGTCATTAGAACGTTTTACAATATTGACTGTAAAATATTTTAGTTTACAATTATCACCTCGAAGTTGCTGTTTTGATGTCATATTAAATATCATGTATTATTAAATGATACAGGGTTATAGATTGCAATTAAGCCAAAGATATGTTCTTTGCTCTATGCAAAGTACACCTCTTCCGTTTTAAGATAAATTTGATAAATCATCTAATCTGGCTCGATTTAATGAGTTTAATGATTATTTATTGAATAACGTAATTTTGGTAAGGTTGATGCATCTTGGATTGGTTTTATCGTCATTTAAATATTGAGTTGTTTCTCAAAAATTATTTAAGAATGAATCATAAGTTCTAACCAATCGTTGTGCAGACGATAGATATAAATTGTTGATTTTAACAAAAATTATTATTAACCTTTTAAAAATTATAAACCTTTGACTTCTATCTCGAATATGTATCGAAAATATTAAGTTAATTAGTTGAAAAGCTCCCGGGAACTGCAATACGATTGTTTTAATGAATGAAAACACTAGAAATTAATTAGCAATTTATTAATTAATGATTAATTTATTACTTAATGTAAAAAGTCACTAAACACGAATTAAATTAAACACTTTTCTTCAATGTACACTATTTCGCAGTATATCACTCGTAAATGAACAATTTATTATCGCTGGGTAACACGTATTTAACATTCCATCTAATTCTCGCTCGTTTATTTATCGCTTCGCGATTCACGACTGGCCACACTGGGCGTCGATATTTTCGTACTTTCTAAATTATTATAGTATTTAAGAGAAGGTCCTCGACAATTTTTAGACGTTTTTCGAAGACGTTTTGCTAGATTGTAGGCCGTTCTCGATCCTTCAATAGTGTTATGACATAATATTACAAGGAATTCTGACAGTGCGCAATTTCTTTTGCTAGCCATTCCGTGACAATATCATAGAATTATGTATATTTCCTGCTCCTTTCCTTACAAGATCCTTATCTGGACTTCAAAATTCAATAATCATCGAAACACTTGTGCAATTGCAATGCTATCTTCACTAAACATCATTACGAATAATCGGTAAATGAGTCGCCTATTATTTAGAAGTACTTTTAATTAATATCCCTGTACCTAATACTTGTATACATATTAACCCAAGCCTTATTGGGAAAACTCTCCTCATTCAATTCTACATTTACAAGCACAACCTCGAACGAAGCGAACAATTTCATTATTTTCAACTTTATGTTCATAATTTGTTAACAAACTTTAGCGTACGTAGAAAAGAGTAACTTAACGAAAACAAGCGTATTGTACGATTATAAAAATATTAAATGAGAGACTTATCCAATCCTTAAAAAGCTTTATCAGTACCTACCTAATTACTGAGTGAAATTAATTTCAATGTGTTATATTATTAATGGATTTGGCGTTTCCATTATAGAGATTTTTCACGATGAATATTAAATTGAATGAAATACGTAAACTATATTACCTCTACGTGAGTTTAATTATAATTTTATATAATACTACTTAAGTACTTTTTTTTTAAAATGACAAAGACATGAAAGGTCTATGGAAAACATTTTATATACATCAATATAACAATATAATAAGGACACAAAACCATTTGTTATATTTGACTTTTAGCATTATTATTTCGAGAGTAACAGAATCTCTCGTAGACAGGTGAAGTATTAAATGGGTTAATTTGTCATTGGGTAACTCATTCAAAAATTCTAAAAATGGCTGAGTTACGTCAATTGGAAGCCAGCGTGGAACGTGAATTTTTAAACGAATTACGTTATTCTGTTGTGTTCTTCCCGAACTCCCTTTTCAGAATTTTGACGACGATATCTCGAAAACAACTGAACTGATTTTGTTCAAATTTTGCACACATCTTTCTAATAATATTAGCTACAATTTAGTGTATATTTTTTCTTGATAACATGCGTCGTTTGCTTATTATGAATTTTTAGCATCGATTTATTTTAGGAAAAAATTAAAATTATTTTCAAACTGATCTCATTTTAACAAAAAAATTTTTTTTTTCAATATGCATCACAGACGTACATTATTTAACAATAAAATAATAATTATGCCCAGACAATGTGATTATCTCTAAAACCTGCGCGCGCCGCGAACTTTTGCGGGACAGCACACAACTCCACAATCCAAATATAATAATTTCATTATCTATCTGTCCGTAACGTCCGTAACCTGCTGGAATTTAATTGGAATTACAAGTTTAGATAATATAGAGTGACACGCAATCAGCGCGCAATACGCAATGACTCAGGCAACACCCAGCGGTCGCCATCCAAATTACCGTGATTTTTTAGGGATTTACGATTAGTTTATAAAATATTTTTTTATGAAAAATATTTTACAGTGTACGCCGTAAATAATGATATAAAATTTACATATTTTTTGATGCTTCAAGGTTCTAAATAATTAACAGTAATTAACTTTGTTTATTATTTCACTTGCCGAAAAGAATTTTGGTTACTCTCGAAACCTAAGTAGTAATATATAAAATTATAATTAATCTCACTTAGAGGTAACATTGTTAATGTATTTTACCTGTAATGTAATGACTTACGTACATTAATCATAATCAATCAAATACTCGGTCAATACAGAGAACAAACATTAAAAAATCACTAGACATTCGATCAAAAACTAAACATTTCGTCGGTGTTTTGAGTCGTCGAATCGTGGCGTATTTGTTTAGAGTCGATAATTTCAAACATTAAACACCCAATGTAGAGAAAGATATATTAGTTTTGAATAAGAATCGAAAATCATCACACGCTGAGAAGCACAAATCAAACAATAGATGGGCCAACAAAGAAATTCGTAATTATTAATTTACATCTGTGAGGACCGCCGCAGACGCAAGACGCAAGTCTCTTTGATTTAAATGATTACGGACGAATAATAATAAAATGTCGTTTTGTTTCTTTTGTTACTTAATTGAATATTTCCCTTGCGGCCGTGTTCGTCTTGCGTCGAGCCCGTCCAGCTGACTTTAGTATAATTTGTATATTACTTGTGTTTTTTACTTACATCACAGATCACCCAACTTTTGACTATTTTTACTACAGCAACAATCAAAAAAAAATTATTTATTAAATATAAAATAATTTTTTTGAGAATTTATTTTATTCTAAAACCAAATTTATTAATCAATTAGAAAGACATACAGGAAAGTCTAAATTAATCTGGGATACGAACCCAGGTCACCTCCTTTCCGGGGCCGATGCTCTGACCACTAAGCTGTAGCAGCCCTCTATGTTTCCGTGAATATATCGACCTTATATGTAGTTCTCATTTTTATTAATTGATTAATTTATATTTTTGTACAAAGAGCAATCCACTTTTTTTGATACGGTAGTTCAAATTACTTTGCAATGCCACCGCTAGATGGACGCCAGAATTAACCGAATAATTCATTTTATTTGGACATTTATACAACAGATATTATATATATTCAAGAACACATTCATATTTGTGAAGTTGTAATTTTTCAGAACAAAGTTCTGTGAAATTTTGAAACCAAATTAATTAATCAATTAGAAAGACATACAGAAAAATCTAATTCACGAAGCTACTACTAGGATATCTTTTATAATATATATATATATATATATTATATATATATATTATATATATATATATATAATATATATATATATATATATATCTTTATCCCAATAGCAGCCTAATACTTTTTCGTGAATTAGATTTTTCTGTATATCTTTCTAATTGATTAATTAATTTGGTTTTAAAATTTCACAGAACTTTGTTCTGAAAAATTATAACTTCCCAAATATGAATGTGTTCTTGAATATATATTTTATTCTTGTCTATTTTTCTTCTTCTAATGATGTCATCTATCGGAGGTCGGCGATCATTCTGGTGATTTTATTTATTTTATTTAGATTTTATTTACCGCCGCACGGAATAACTCAGTCGAGTAACACTTATACCCAGTTACGCAGCCATGAGATGCGGCATCTTCCTGTGTTTCTTTTACCACTTATTTTGCACTGAATAATGAGTTGGTTTAGACTATATTTTGGTCCTCTCATTGTATGGGTGTGGAGGGGCTTATAAGTCCACCGTACAGCCATTAATCATAGTGCAAAAAATAATTATTAAAACGATTCTCAAAAAACCTTATGACTATCCTACTGTAAATATATTTCAAGAATTTAATATACCGTCACTCACAAAAATATACAAAACACACTCCATATGCCAAATTTAAAAGTATATATTATAAATAAATCTCACACCTTAGACTGTATAAGTAGTAGACATAGAACAAAGGGACAAATAAAGAGACCATCTTTAAGAACCACCATGGCACAACATCATTATACTCATACATACTTGGGAGTTATATGGTACAAAACATTGTTGTCGCAAAACAAATTTCAAGAAAGGGACATTCCAAAATACGAACAAATGATTTACGACAACGATGAATTATAACATTGCCCAAATGTCTCAAATGGTTTCTATATAATAAAAAAAATTACTGCTTCTAAATGGTTTCTGCTTTTATACATTAATTTAGCTTACAAATACTCCTCCCATAAGCTCGAGCTTTGGCTTATATTATGGGGAGTATAATGTCTGTAAAAATGTTATAACAAAGAATCAATTTATTATAAAAAACATGTATCTACTGTATAAATAAATATAATAAATAAATGTAATAAAATATTTCCGAGGTTCTCAAGCTTTCTTATCTTGATAGTCCCAATACTTCTCGGTCGTTTTCCATATGCCGTCTATTCTACATTTTTTTTTTACATTCACATTTTACATTCGTTACTCTATCTACTTTTCTCAATATGCTATATTCAACGTCATTGCGTCACATTTCATATAGGCACGTATCAATGCCTCCACCTCATATAAGAGAACAGCTAAAATATAACACCGAACTATACCCATTCTAAGTTGCAGGCTTAGGTCACAGTCTATTAAGAACGATAATTGAAACGTAAGTTTTATTCACTGTACCTCTCCGAAAACAGACTAAGGCCCGAGTTCAGAGTCAATACTTAGATGATTTAAAGGTTTAGGTACGCCTTAAAAGCATTATTTTCAGTACATGATGACACTTTTAAAGCGTACTAAACTTTAAAGATTCTAAATGTTGACTCTGAATTCGGGCCTAACTGTAATGCTTGGAGAGGGACTTATACTTTTATATTATTACATTTTTGTTCACATGTATATATTTTTAAAAATATTTACTTTTTAGTCTTTTTTTTGTAGTACCAATTTTCTTTCTTTTTCTTTTTATTTTCTTCAATTTTCTATTTTATTTCAAATTGGTTTGATCTCATTAAGCTTGTTAATTTCTCTAGACAATCTGTTGTAATACTTTGTTCCTAAATATATATAATTTTTCTGGTATTTGGCCGTCTTCTGAAATAAGCAACATTCCTATTTATGTATCTTGACAGTTATCGTATAACATTATAATGCCACCAATTTTGATGTTTTAAGTTTCACAAGTTTGAAATTAATGATTTCTATCAATTAGAAAGCCCATTATTCATAATTGTGAAAACTTAACGCTTATTTACGTTTTAGAGCTTTCTGAATTATTGAATTCATTAATTTCAAACCTGCCAAACTTAAAATGTCAAAATTGGCGACATCACTATGTTAAAAATTAACTGTCAAGATACAAAAATAGCAATATTGCTTATTTCAGAATACAGCCGATTGTAATTTTTATAATTTTTAAGTATTATACTTTTTTTACCTCCTTTTATACACCTCATCATCATTTGGGCCATCCGGTAGCGTTGGCGATGGAAATTATTACTTAAAACTTAAAAATTGGCGGCATTGCATTATTGCTTATTTTAGAATACGTGTGATTGTCTTTGAAGATATCCTCCAAATACTATCTGACGTTCGTAAAATTCAACACATTTTTGTGTACATAAATTAACGACGTATTAATGGTATTTTGCTGTTTTCCTGAGAACATTAACTTTAAGGAGGCTGTTAACTGTGAGTGAACAATAGTTTGAAAGAATTTAAGAGACATAATAAAGGTAGCATTCTTACCCGACAGTGTGTGAAATGAAATAGAACACCGCTTGGATGGCTGCAAATAGATAACATATAAAAATATGCGTAAATCTCTTTTATTTTTGATCGTACTGCAATTAGCTATTGCATGTTTTTTAAATTATTTTTCTTTCTGTGATAACATCCTCATCGCCATATTTACAGAGACTTCTACACAAACTTAACTTTAAACATAGATTTAAATTATTATAAATTTACACCAAATTGATTGACTCCTACAAAGTCTAGACTAGAAGTGCTAACTAGTCCGCATTATGTATTTTTTACATATTTATTATTAAAACCAGTGGCAATGTGTGTCCACTGTAGAATAAGTTGTTCGGGGAAGGTTTAAAGTTATTGATATCCTCGTAGGACCGGTAGAAAGATAGTTGGGGGCTAAATGTTTTATTTATCTATGCAGGGTTATTTGGAAAACATTAATGACCTCTCAGGACGATATTTCTGCTTTAATTATGAGTCGAAAATATTCAAGCAACCTTGATCTAATATGAATTATGGAGATATGCGAAATCTAAATTTATCATCTTTCAATCAAAGTCAAATAATTTTTTTTACAATAATTCAGACTTATTTTGTGTAAAACGTTGGACTATCATTATAGTGACTTATATCGAATATGAAAAATTTATTCCCTTCAATACAATTCAAATAAAATAATTATAACCTTCCGATATTCATCGATATAAGTCATTGTAATGATAATTCAATATTTTGTAAAAAATAAGTCAGGAATATTGAAAAAAATGCGCACTTTGATATTGCGTAACTCCATAACTATTGATGTTAGTTCATGGCTGCTTGAACATTTTCGACTCATAATCGAAGCAGGAATATAGTTCTGCGAGGTTATTAATGTTTTCGTAATAACCCTGTATATAAATATTCTAATAGCAAAGCATTGCTGGGTTCAGCTAGTTTAATAATAAAGTACAAGTAGTGTTAAAGTATGTCCATAAGATCCGTTGATGTTATATTTTCAACTAAAAAAAAGAGGGAGGCATAAAATTCCGTAAACTAATCTAAGAAATTTCCTAAAAAAACACATAACTTAGTTTACTCTGCATTAGGTAAATGTATGTCTATATTCTTTACTAATTCTAACGTTGAATTTTGTGTTGGGAGTGCCGTCCCCTAAAGGCTGCCATATAATGGTAAATAACTGGTTATTTTCTAAGAGGGCTGTAAAATCTTGCCTCGTGCACAGTATATATGCTTTACTATACTGTGCCTCGTGTCTAAAAACTTTTAAACTTTAAGGTAAACCCATAAATCGATGAAACCTTAACTTGCTGTTGTATCAATTTTTTGTAATAAATTTGTAATACATTATGTAAGCAAAATAAGGTGAATATATTAAATAAGTAAAACTTTTATAGGTATTTTAACTATTTATTTATGCAGGTCGTTTCGACTTTGATGTCGGTTATCTTCGTAACTGTCGCATTTCCCTCAAAATATAAACAATATTTTCTATTCAAAATTGAACGAAGAAAACTCCGCGGTTTTTTTGCTGCTACCTACGAGACACCCTGTTTAATTATTTTTAAACTAATTTATGGCAGAAAGCAAAGATTGAGTAAATATTCCGCACTTTTCATTTTTAAATAAATGTAGAATCGACATTTCACATTTATTTTCAGCTTTATTTCTAGAAGACTTTTAGGCAGTGTATACCGATCCCGGTACCTTTCACATGCCAAGCGAGCACTCTACCATTTTAGCTACTCCCCCAGTTGGCTGCAGTGCCAAATTGTCACGAAATAATATAATGCTGACTTTATATGAATACATTACTGATGGTGAGAGCTATAAATTGTTAATGTATAAATGATTAAAAATATAAAATAAAACTCTTTTAACATACGTTTTATCGGAAGCATCCCCAAAACCTTAACAATAGAATGATAGAAATATCTCGCTTGAAAAAGGTTAGACGATTTCGGAATATTTTGTAAGTAGGAAAAAATCTAACCTACGCCTGTCTGAGTCATGTAACGCGCTTTTTAAAAATTCTTATAAAACCATCGAGTAAGAAATACAAATATTATATATTATATATATATATAGTATAATATATATATATTTCTTATATAATACCTACATTTTTATACCTATAATACAAAAATAAATATATTTTTATACCTAAATTATCTCTAAAAAATATCAATAATAATAATAACTTTTAAATGAATTGTTTTGTAACCTTTGATTGTAATTTTTGTGAACAATCCACAAATAATGTTGTAATAAATTTACCAAAAGACGAATACTAATGGATTCCTATGGCGATTACGTTATACTTACACTATGGTTTTAAACTTATTTTATTTACATCGGCTCATTATCCCGTGTTAGTCTTGCAGTCTCATTAGCTTATTAGCAACGCCTTATTGTGTTAATACGTCCACAGCTTAATATTATGCGAAACACATGTATACCTAGTAATTCTCAACATTGAATAGGTATATCCTAGGGGTCATCTATCTGTTTCGCAAATATTGACCGAAGTAGTTTACAACGCGTATTGTAAATTTACATATATAACCTCATTTCAAACAGTGATGCGACTTAACACCCGTAATAGGTGTTTTGTAATGTAACCTTTACAAATTTGTACTTAATTTATTTTCCAGAAATTGAAGAATTATTAATAATTGTTTGACAAGAATATTTAATACGAAATCTCCTAAATTATTTCGGATAGACCGGATTTTGTTTTTTTTGTGTATAGTTTTCTGGGATATTCTGCCGTGTGTATCAGCTCTGATGATGGACCCTGCAATGGGATCCGAAACGTTGGCCAGAGATGTCACATATACACGGCAGAATATCCCAGAAAACTATACATAGATGATTCTGAACGGCCGTGAAAACCTAAGGACAGACTGGATTTTTATTACCAGCAGCTTTTTAAATTTATGAAATTATAATGTATTATTTTTAATACAAGAAATCTACACGTTTTTTGGTGCGTTTAGATAAACCAAACAATTATTTTCATCCAATTAAATACAAAAAAATTAAAAGGAATTGTTATTCTTCCAAGTACGGTTAATACTAGTTGAAGAAATCATTCAAATAAAACAAAAAATGGTCAGAAAAAACTTGTTTTAAAGTAGCAATACATTGAATACCTTAAGTACCTATAATCATTGCGAGAAGCGTGATTCAAAAGGCTCAAATGCGTGACGCACAATTCGTTCGATTTAGTAAGTATTGACTCTGATTCGGGCCTTATTAGTACAGCTGTCCGAAATGATCAACTTATATTAAAATTAAAATAAAATATTGATTTTAATAACTTTATTTAATAAAAAATATCTTGGACCCACTGAGCGAGGTCTTTAGGGGTGAATGACTGAGGGATAGCGTCCAGACCCCAGCCCCTTCCCCCCGCCAGATTGTTAGGCCCGCGCCCGGCCGCTGAATTATTTAGGAATGTATAATGCCATCTTCCGATGTAATTGCTTATTAGAAACATTATGTACGAAGTTGTGTTCATTGCTTGAACCAGCACCGGCACAGAAATCTAAATAGCAGGTTGGATTGTTGTTCAGGTATTGCATTATATTATTTTTTATTTGTTTAGTTTCTACGGCTTTTGATTTGGTACTAATATTCCTGACGGGATTAATTAAACGGATAATTACTTCTTCAAAAAAAGCAAAATAATTTTGTGATAACATTATTAATACAATTAATAAAAATGTACTTCGTTTTCACCATATATATGTTGAAAAAACAGCATGTTTCAGGGCCAACGCTTCCTTTGTCAGGTTACAATTAAAAATTATAAGTACTAACATGGAAACAAATTTAAAAGAGAACTATTTATAAAAAGGACCTAGTTATTTATAATATTCAACTTACCATTAACACTTTCTCTTAGATTATTATTTAATTATAATGTTATAATTAAAGTGCATTTTAATTATATTATGAAAAAATTATTTTTCACTGAAATAAACATTAACTTATATAGATATGTTTACAGTACATATCCACATAAATTTTTGTTTTTGTTTTTGAAACAATATGTACACAAATATTTGGATTAGAAAAGCTAAATTAAATATTTATCTGACAGTTTATTATACTATTAAAATTTGAATTATATGATAATAATATTTATCGCCACGCCACTATTTAATATTTATTACATAAAATATACAATTGACATTTTCGTATGTATATTTGCAAAAATATTTGTATAAAATTTGGGATTACGCTGTGTCAAATAAAAAAATACGTACCTATTCACATATGAAATTTCCACAAAGTGTATAACAAAAAATGTAGGAAGAATACATAATCCGAATGCCTGTATACATGTGTAATCACCACCGTAGAGCAAGCGCATAGACATTTTTGATGATGTATATTATTTGAAAATTTAATAAATCTCTTTATGATCTCCTAATTATTAATCAAATTCTGATCAGTGCGCTAAATTTTTTGTGTCCAATTTGGTGGTCATGAATTTTCTTCCTATATTTTTTGTTATACTGTTCTTACTTAGTAAGTGAATAAGTAAGATAATACATGCATACATATTGGGGTTATGTGATAATGGGGCATCGAAACTAAGACAGTAGCTATCTCGAGAATATTCATTATAGTTTATTTCTAAAATAAGTGATGTTTCCACTAAATGAAAAAAATATTTCTCTTGAAATTCATATTGTGGACTGCGTTAAATTTCGATTTTGAGCTTGTCTATTTCCAAAAGTGTTGTCATTTTATAAAACTCTATGGGATGAGTGATTAATAGTTTTCGATAAATGAGTTTTCTTCCTATATTTTTTGTTATAGTGTTCTTACTTAGTAAGTAAATAAGTAAGATAATACATGCATACAGATTGGAGTTATGTGGTAATGGGGCATCGAAACTAAGACATTAGCTATCTCGAGAATATTCATTATATGTAGTTTATTTCTAAAATAAGTGATGTTTCCACTAAATGATAAAAATATTTCTCTTGAAATTCATATTGTGGACTGCGTTAAATTTCGATTTTGAGCTAGTCTATTTCCAAAAGTGTTGTCATTTTATAAAACTCTATGGGATGAGTGATTAATATGAATTATTTAAAACTGCCTAGTATTAAGATCTTTAAAAGGTATGCACAATTCGTCCCCGTGCAGACTAAAACCTAAAATGAAACATTTCATATTTTGTGTCGAATATTTTGAGGGTATCACAATAGCCGAAGTCATATAAATTCCAAGATCGACATATATATATTTAAAAAAAAAATTAAAGTTTTAAATCTATAGAATAAATATTAGTTTTTAAAATGTAAGTTTTATAGATACAGAGTAACAGAATTTGCAATATGCTATCACCATAAATCAAATGACAGAAAAATATTCCTTTTAGGAACGAAATTATCACAGTATTTCATTTAGTATTACATTGATGTGTATTTTTATATTCAAGTATTACATTGATGTGTATGTGAATTGTTTAGTTGAAAGTTGACTAACTTGAGTGACAGACTTATACTAGTTACCAGTTAGTGAATCAAACACCAGTGGCCTTTCATTGAATAATGCATTGTATCGCGATTCGAATGTTTAGAAATATCAATCGTTAAGTTTTGAAGAATTTCTAAATATCGATTATAGGTGTATCAACAATTTATTAAAGCTGACCGGTGACTACTATCAATATGTTTATTGAAATTTATGCCATATTGTGATGAATATAAACTCTTTATATCCATGAAAAGATCTAATACGTTAATTAGCGATCAATTAAAATATTGATCAACCGAGATGTCTTCCTTGTAAACCATGACATGAAATCTAATACGGGAAATTCTCGTAGAAAGTAATATACACATTAATATGCGTATAACGTATCCATAGCAGAATAAATTGTAAACATTTATACGCGTTTAGAAATTAATTTTTTCAAATTACGTTAATACTTTTGATCATTGACGTATTTTATTATATCATTGGTTATGATTACAATTTTGAAGACAATAACACCATTTCTTTTTTTTATATAAATATAAAAATAAATTATAAAAATAGGAAATAATATTTCCTGGTGTATCCTAGTGTAATATTAGTAATTCGGGTGAATTTCATTACACAGAAAAAGTATATTTCTTTCAAAAATTCCGTAAAATCAATTGTAGATTTTCTCATTAGTCACATTAACGACATCTGTGGGGATTTAGGGAAATGAAAATGGAATGAAAAAATTATAGGTGGAGGGGAAGGGGTATGAGAATAGGGGGTAAATGTTACCTATGTTACCCGCCGAGTCCTAAAGAATTAGTTTACAAATTTTGAGTCCGATCGGTCAAACGGTACACATTTGCATCGAAAATATGTCAGGGGTAGGGAAAGGGGTATGAGAATAGGGAGGAAATGTTGCCTTTGTTATCCGCCGGGTCTTAAAGCATAAGTATGCAAAATTTGAATCGAATCGGTCAAACGGTGTGGATTTGTATAGAGAACAGACAGACAGACATTAAGTTTTATAGGTATAAATTATACATATTAATACATAATATTGATATGTATAATAAAATAATAATATAAAAATGTCAAGACCGTGAAATTTTATGAATTTATGTATTTTTTTTTATTTATGTATCAATATTTATGTATCACGCTGATTGCGTGTCACATTCTAATTATCTAATTCCAACAAGTTACGTTACATACAGATGGACAATCAACAAGATTATTATATTTAGATTGTTGTGTAACGCGTTTTACATAATGCATTTCAATAATACACAAATGCATATTTATATCACTTTTATGAAGCATATTGATAGATGAGACGTATTGTTAGGCCTATTGAATATGCATAGTTAAAATCTTTGTAGATATTATGTATTGCTAATACAGATAATAAAATAAATATAATATGTATGTATACCTACTATGTGACCTTATAACCCGGATTATATTATCAATTGGTTGATCGATGTAGGTATAATATATGTATAAAAATTATTATTATTTGAAATTGAGTTTTTAATCACGAGACTATATACTATGTTCTTTGCGAATAAAAGTAGGCTTTTTATTCTTACCTCAATAAGCTCAAGAAATTAATAAACTAAAAACACGTTAATAAATTAAATCTTACCTTTCAGTACCTAGTATAAACATTAGTACAATTTATTTATGAAACAATTTATAAAATTTAGCTACATTTTTTATGTTTTTTTATTAAACACATTTTCAATGAATTTCACAAAAAATACGACAAATTTTCGTCAATAAATGATTACCTCTTAAAACTTACGTAGCTAGTTGGAAATAAAGTTATATTTTCTCGGAATTTGTAAGCCCTTTTGATATAAGTTCACGTACATTGTTACAAAATTCTGCAGGCAAAGCGGTATTTTATTATTGATGACTTAGTAACTTCAATGCATGTATGAATAAAATATCTATTTCCTTTACGTGAAGCGGATATTTGTATCTCGATTATTGGCCAATTACTTATTATTTACATTATTTTATTTTCATTCATTGTATAAGACAATTTCGCTACGAATTGGTTATATTTCATCATTGATTTGAGAGGACAGTCATTTTAAAAAATACTTTTATTTATATTGTGTTATTTTATTCAAATAAAATAGGTAGGTGCAGGCATCATAAGCTGTAATGAAATGGTAAAAAATAACATCTTTTCTAGTGCACTTCACATACAGAAATATATTTATTCAAATTAAAGATTAAAAAAGACAAATTAATATAACATATATTATCGTTATACTGCATCGTAGAATATGATTGATTTTGTTATCGAATGAAAACTATACTAAATAAAGTTATAGTTTGTAAGTTGGGTGTAGGAGGTTATCTTCGTAACTACTCATCCGTATTCAAAAATTCTTTCACCAATATTTAGAATTAAGTATGGTTATAGGCTATATATTATTCCGTTAATATAAAAAGGCTTTTCGTGGTGACCTATTTTACAACTAAATTCTACGAAAAAATGGTCGAGCGTTGCGTTTTTTACGAACGCTGCCTTAAGGGGGGGTAAAGTTAATTCGTACAAAAAAAGGCATGTTTTTGTGAATTTTTTGTGACGACACAGTTAAAATTTCTTTATTTAAACCAATGGTCCATTAAAGTATGACATTTGAAAAATATTGTGTAAAATTTTCAAGACGAAATATTAAAAAATACGGCAATGGCAGCAATTATTCGGACATGTCTCGGAAAAAAGGAGAATTGCGGTGTCCATCATAACTTGGTGCTAGATCATCTGAAATCAAAAAATCAAAGTTCATTCGTTAGATAATAGATTTTCCCAGGTAACACTGGGAGGGTTTTTTGAATTTTCAATTTTTCAATTTTTTGGAACACTTTGAAGGGAAAAACGCGATTTTTTGCGAAAAATATCGACTAATTTGTTATTAAAAAATAAAAATTAATAACAAATTTGAAAAAAACTCTCCAGCGTTACCTCGTAAATTATGTACAGAAATAGTATTCAAAATTTCAAAAGGATCGGTGCAGTAGTTTTGAAGTTATGATGGACACCGACTTTGAAAACGTGTGATGTGGGGAAAACGTTTTAAAGTTTTGCACACTGTAAAATTCAAAATAAAACTCAACACTTATTTTATACTTACACATGATCGTCGATGCCATGTTCACACAGCAAAGAGCTTTCATCATCAGCATCTTTTTGTCCTTGTCTACACAAAACTCTTCCAATACAATAAGCACGTCCGGTAGTCCTCAGGTGAGCGCGTCTCTCAACTGCCCGAGCAGGTATAGAAAATCTATATATTCTTGCGATGTTATACATTCATTTAAAAAATTAAAAATAAAATGCAAAAAAAAAAAGTTAAAATCCTTAAAGATAAGAGGTATTTAAATACTTTCTACAGAAAAGTTGTAAAACTCGAAAAGTTCTATAAAAAATCCGCGACGACATATATCTATATGTTAACGTTAATACACAAATTGATTATTTTCGATGATTAAAAGTTACTAAAAATCTTCGCGTGTGAAGCGTGAGCTAATATAATATATAATACTTTTACATTCAATTTTTCTAATGTTTCGGTAATTAACATTAAATTACTATGTTTGAATATTATAATGTAAAAGATGTTCGCTGTAATTAAACGGAGATCTGTGCTAAAGGTGTAACTGATACTGACATCTATGGATACTTGTATTCAACAACGATCTCTTACGTAAACATTAGATCATATTTTTTTACAAGTATTATGATCGTATTGTAATCAGTCTTGTATGACTAATTATATTTATACTCCGCAAAGACATTTTTAACTTTAGAATAATGCTACCTAATCGACACAAATATTACGTCACTTGCCCGGGCCCACATTACACCAATAGGACTTATTTGCATATTCGTTCAATTGGCAATGCCCGTGTCTCTCACTCAGGCACACTCGCTTGCTTCAGATTTTTATTCTATGTAATTAAATGTGAAAATTTCGTTTCATATTTAAAAAAAAACATGTCATTCATCTTTCCACGGATGTCGGTCACCACAAGTAATTTTACAAGTGCTCAAAAATATTCGCGTAATATTATATTAATATTAATTATAAGAGAATGTCTCGAAGTAGAACCCTTATTGACATTTATCGAGAAATCACAGCTATGGTGGCGGGGACATATCTTGCGGATGCCGGCAGATAGACAGCTAAAGCGGATATTCCAGGCAAGACCAGAAGGCAAAAGACCAAGGGGCCGTCCTAGGAGGAGCTGGCGGATACAGTTGGAGCACTGCTGCAAAGCGAGGTTGCAACTAAATTGGACTGACGTGGAGAGCGAAGCCCAAGAGTTGGAACCTCCTATGTGGTGCAGGGACCCCAACCAATAGGATAAGGGGTAGAAGAAGAAGAAGATTATTTCAAAGTATTAATTTTTGTTGCTGTACGCTCCCTCTATAGTGTGATGATAAATAAATCTAAGTTTGGCGCGAAGACCAAACTGTCTGTAAATCTATGTAGGCCCACTTAAAAATACGGTCACAAAATATGAGATTTCCGGAATAGAGCCGCTTCTTCTGCAAGTATCTCAGTTAAGGTGGCTTGAACACGTCTTGCGAATGCATATCAGCTACTACCAAGCACCAAAGAGAGAAAGCGCCCCAAACTAAACTATGACAAACTACAAAAATGTTCGTATGAAGACATATTACTCCATAATTGTCCAACTAACCGAAGTTATGCCAGACAGTTTTGTCAAATTTTGGTTTGCAATAGCAATGCGATTAGTTAAAAAAAATTTAATGATATTCACTTAATTGTATACATGCTTAGTTATATTATGATGATTAAAATTTGTGTGGAGATGTGAATTCGTTATGAAGAAAAGTCGTTCTTGAAGCGGGTGAACGATTGGAGGAGAATATAGAATTGTAGAGACATAGAGACATTGTAATTTTGAAATATGATTATTCACTTAATAGCATTATTTTATATAAATTGTCATCAAACACGTTAAGCAGACTGTTATCGTTAACTTTAATCGCCATTTTGTGTTTCTCTGTTCGTGTTAACCGTTTCGCTACTGATCTCTCTGGAATGTTTCTGATAAACATTCTTCGGTAAACAAATCACCAATCTATTGCGCGCCAATAACAATAAAAAGTCCATCAAATTCCTAATCATCGAACAATAATTATGGTAAAAGACGGAAATGTTTTTTGCCTTTCAATTTTAGATAAGCCCAAAACAATTTCTCCTGTGTTTGTTTATAGTTAAGTAGTTAATTTTCAGAATGCTTAGTCTCTACTGCATTTATTTTGTGCATTATTCATTGGTTGTAAAAAATTATTTTACTCTATGCATTTTATTCATAATATTGTGTGATTTTTTTTTCTATTTATAGTAGGTACATTATAAAACGTAAACAAGACATGAAAAAATTCACACATTATGTTAGTGAAAAAGTTACTCGAATATATAAGTAATGGTTACAACTACAATTTACCATAAAAGTCATAAATATATTTTCTCTAATACAATATTTATTCTTTAATAATAATAGGCAGTTATATGTCTTTCATTATATTGTTCTTGTTTATGTTTTAAAATAATTAATGTTTACATTTGTCTATTGGGTATCCTTTTGGTACAAATTTTAAAGCCGTATATATATATTATGTAAAAAAAATACAGTTATTTTTTGTAAATAAAGTCAGTGTAAAGAATTAATCAGATTGAAATAGAATATAATAAGACTATGACACAATAATGGGTAAGCTACGTTACTCGGAGAGCGGACAATCTCTGGACGAGTGTAAACTTGTACCAATTGTATTCGAATAGAATCAAGAAGCCCTCCTGATATCAACTAACGACTGAGTGACAAAATAAATAGTTGAAGGGAGACTTTCCTCCAGCAGGGAATAAAAAACAGTGAATGTTAATAATGACGATCAAATTTGAGCTTTAATTAAATTACAATGGTCGAAATGAAAAATGTGGCAGATTCAGTATATTTTATTAGAGTATTTTTTTTTCCATTTCTTTATTTATAAACATTTTTATAGTATATATATATATATATATATCATCACCCCCTCACTAAGATAATATTGTGTCGTGATGAAAAATTGTTTTTTTTTTCGTCGCCTGATACTTTTATCCATTACATTATGTGATTTTTTTAATATTATCTCATTTATTGCATCCTTTATTTCCATAGGCAGTCTGTTAAATAATTTAGTAGATTCATATTTAAAGGGCCTCTGCCCCAAGTTTTTTAGTTTTAGTATTCATTATTCATTTCAATTTTATCTGTGTTTTGCGGACTTCGACTGCTGTATGTTTTGATAATTATTAAAACATTTATATTGGTGCAAAAGTAATTTTTTTGCATATATTTGACAGGCTGTCATTACATCTTTATTCTTTTTATTTTAACACCTCTGTTGATTTGAAACGCTGTTTCTTGATCTACTTTCACAATTTTAGATGGCGTATTTGTTCCCCAGAAGTTAAATAAGCTTTGTCAGGCGTATATTCCAAATCTTCAAGCTGAATGTACATCCAATTATGATAGAGTAAATAATGAACAAATTGAGAAAGAATTTTAAGCCGATCTTCGCGTAGTGAATACGACTAAAAAGGGTCGCTTACGTTGTTGAATGAACGAATGAGTAAATTATTTCTAGAAAGAAACATTCCAAAATACGAACAGTAAAAAAAAGAAGTCAAATCCTTAATTTTGGACAACGATATATTGTAATATTTTAAAAAATGAGGGTAAACACAACACTGTTTATATAGTGGAATAAAACAGTGTTGTGCTTACCCTCATTTTTTTAAATATTAAAAATGAATTTCCACAATGTTACAAACAAAAAACTTGAACATTGCCCACATGTCTCAAATGGTTTCTGTATAATAAAAATTACCATTTCTAAATTTGGCTTGTAAATACTCCTCCCATAAGCTCGAGTTTTTGGCTCATATTCCTTCTTGGGTTTCAAACCGTGGGATTGGTTTGCAGCAAAGCACATCTCCTTCTCCATTCTGCTCGGTCTCCGGCGATCCTCTTCAGCTCTGAGGAGGCACAATTCATGTCTTGGCACACTTGCTCAAGATATTCACGGCGAGGGCGCCCTCTGGCAATCTTTCCCTCTACCATTCCCTCCAGTATAGTTTTGAGCAGATTTTCATGGCGTAAAATATGCCCCATCCATTTTGCACGCTTTTTCGAGATGATATTCATCATGTGCCTGGTTTTGTCGATCCTGTTGAGATCCTCTTCAGTAATGTTGTCTCTCCAGGAAATTCCTAGGGCACGTCTGTAGGTCCACATCTCGAAAGCTTCTAATCGTTCTTCTAATCGGCTCATATTATGGGGAGTATAATGTCTTTAAAATTTTATAACTAATAAAATTGTCATCATCATCATCATCTTCTTCCCCTTGTCCTGGTAGGGTCGGGGGCCCAAAGACTCGACAAGGTGCTTCCATGATCCCCTGTCTGCGCTGCTTCTGCTCGAGTCAACCAGTCCAGACCCATTCTGTTTTCAAATACATGTTTTTGTTGTCTCTCCCAACTTAATCTGGGTCGACCCACCGGCCGTCTTCCCTCCGGGATTGCCAAGAGGATTCTTCTTGGTAATCGTTCCTCTGGCATTCTGAGCACATGTCCAAACCACCTCAGTTGTGATTTTTCTATGTGCAGGAGTAGGGGCTCCATGCCGAGTGTGTGCCTTATGTCGGCACTTCTCACTCTGTTATATAATTATAAATTAATTTATTTTAAAAAACATTAATATGTATCTACTGTTTAAATAAATATAATAAATGAATAAAAAATGAACATAGTAACATGTAAATGAATATCAGACTTTCTGCTTTTCGGAATTTTCTATTAAATTGGAGTTTCGACGTTCCTAATCCAATTTTCGATGAAAAGTTTTCGGCGACTTTGCAGAAAACTTGTTTCACGCGGAATAAACGGTCGAGGTGTGTTTCCCTTCTGCATCTAGATACAGTTCTTAAATTTGTGAGGACCGCGCCCAATTAAAGCGGCGAGCGTGGCGGGGGTGCGTGTTCCGGGGGCATTAGGCCCGCGGAGGGACGCCCCGGCCCGATTATCGGCCCCGCATCGGTGTCTGCGTAGCGCAGATAGTTTTATAACTGCCATTAATATCCAATACACAATAGTGGGCAATTTGTTTCGGCGAGTTCGATAATAGAACGGTGGCCGATACGATCGCCGAGGCGGCGGCGAGCGCTTCTCAACCCGCCTCGGACACGGCGCTACCGTGTTACACCGTCGACAGGGAGAATCGCGTCATTACGTAACACGTCACATATCGTTTATTTACTTCACGTTTACACACTTTACTATGTTTTAAGAAAAAATTACTAAAAATTAAATGCAATCACAAAGCGTAGAATTGTACAGAGATTAACTAAATCCCTTAAGGCGAGGGGATTCATTCTTGCACGTATTTTTTACAATAGAGTCGTTTTTATTTATTTATTTTAATTTTGTTCCAAACCGAGTCTATTTAAGTAAAGACCTATTTTTGTAATAAAGCGCGACTTATTTACATTTTTATTCAGCTTTTTAAAAGTATTTAATTTCACACTTATGATTGTTTCAAAATTTACAAGCTGGTGTTAATTTTTTAAATGTATTGTTACCAGCCGTGAAGCCAATCCCCGTACCAAGGAATTTCCGTAAGCTCATATATTTGTAATTTAATTAATATTAGGTGACTTAATTAACAATATATATATATATATATATATACAGAAAAAATCTATCTAAAGATAGAAGACTTCTTTAAGTGCATTGGGAGTCAATTTTAGCATGCAACGAAATGCGCGCGCATCATGTGACGGAAGTTTTCACACCATGAAGATAGCTGGTAAAGAGAGAGTCAAAGTGTGTATATTTCTCTACCTTATATTTTCAAATAATCGCGTCTCTGTCCTTCTTTAAACAATAATTATTTCCATACAGATCTTACAAACATTTTTTAAACATCATTAAAATGAGACATATTTTAGATTTTTCCATATTTTCTTTATATGTACCTACTCATTGAGGGTATTGATTCTATTTTTTTGATCTTGAGATTAATAAAATCTTTTAATTTTTATGCTCTGAAATTTTGTGAGTATAAATGTTTTAAAACTTGCTTTCGCTGGCTGATTGCATTAAAATGTCTGGTCCCAGGTAATTCGTGAATGGTAACGCCGTAAATTATTTTTTATTTCCTTTGTGGAGGAAACGCAATAAAAAAATTCCAAAGTACGTTGCTAACTCCGCAACTTTAAAATTACTTTCAAAGTGGATTCTGTCTCGTTTATTGTCATATTTAATGCCCCACACTTTTCCTACAAATTTATTCAAATGTCGTTTCCTTGGCAGAGCCTAAATGCATAGTTTGCGTTAATTACACAATATCTAAAACCACTAGACTCTGATGAAACATGATAACAATTGAAATATTAATATAATTAATAAAAATGAACTTATAATTGATGTAAATTAACTTTGTTAAAACCACTTATTTATTGAAAAAATTCAACATGTTTCGAAGCCAATGGCTTCTTCGTCATTATTATTTTTGTTATCCTGACGAAAAAGCCATTGGCTTCGAAACATGTTGAATTTTTTCAATAAATAAGTGGTTTTAACAAAGTTAATTTATATCAATTATAATTATGTTACCACAAAATAAATTTGCTACATTTGAAGAAGAAAAGATGAACTTGGTTTCCACCAATTTTTTTAAAAATATCAACATGTTTCATAGCCCGTGGCCCCTTCGCCAGGATACAATTGTTTACCAACAAATTCTAAACAATACAAATAAATTCAAAAATTGAAGTAGAGAGAATCAAAATATGGAAAAAAATTGAAATTTTGGAAATAAGAAAAAAGGTTAATAGTAAATTGAATATTATAAAATAGGTACTTCATTACTATTCATTTTTCATATATATATTTTTCTATATTTTGATTGTCTTTACTTCGATTTTTGAATTTAAGTAGTATTGTCTCTGAAACATGTTGATATTTTTCAATACAAAAGTGGTGAAAACCAAGTTCATTTTTATTTATTTTATTGATAATATTACCACAAAATTATTTTGCTGTTTTTGAAGAAGAAATATTAATAGTTCATTCAATTCATCCAATATATAATAATCATTCAATTAATTTCAGGATTAAAATAATTAAACATCTTTATTTTATTTATTCTTGGAAATACAACGTTGAGAAGCGCTTTTTTGTGTGCATAAATTTGATTGTTGTCGAGTCTGATCCGATCTTTACAATTGCCGGATTCAAAAAATTTGTTATACGTGGGTGATTTCAAATCCTCGTCATTTTAAATTTATAAACTTTACTCATTATTAAATCGTATGTTTCGTGTTGTTTGTTCAAACGATTTGTTGCTATTCAATAAAACGTTTCAATGTATTTTTAAAATTAACATAGAAAATACTTCTTCAGCGTGAACTACAGTGAAATTTATCACGAAAAGCGCGTTAAAAATATGAAACACAAAATTTTAAAACATTTTCCCTCAATTTTACTAAACATATAGGTGTAAACAGGGTTATTTAGAAAACATTAATAACCTCGCAGGACTGTACACCTGCTTAGATTATGAGTAGAAAATTTTTAAACAACTATTACCTAATATATCAACAGTTATGGAGATATGCGACATCAAAGTTTGCATTTTTTTTTCAATATTTAGTTCTCTGATCTTATTTTGTGCATAGGTACATAAATGAATTTAATATGATAATGGAAGATAATTAGGTAATGAATAATATTAAAGTATTTTGAAAAAGCTTTAAATTTAAACGATTTATGAATTTAAGTAGGATTTTAAGAAGGTTTTAAATTTTTGAATTTGTTCTGAAAGATTATTGATGCGGCGTATCTCGATAGGAAGATTATTTTGGTAGTTAAAGGCTTTACTAATATAGTGGTTCTTCATTTGGGTTGGTTTGGTTTCCACGTTCTCATAAGTTAAAAGTATATCTGGTTTTCTGTAAGATTTTTTTCTTTACATATTTTCAATATGGAAACGTATTTGAGAATATCAACCACGTTTGGTACCTACCGGAAATAATTTGAAAAGATCTTTTGCTGAAAATATAGAATAAAATTGTTCACTATTATGTGTATTATCCATATATTTGAATATTATGTATTTAAAATAATATATTTTAATATTATATATTGCATTCGGGCACACCGAATTAAATAACCATTCAGTATGCCCGCTCGGTATAGTTTACAATAAAATACAATTTTTTTTTGGACTCCATGTTGATACGACGTACTCTTCTGGTTCTACTTCGACGGGGTTATTTTGTTTACCGTTTAAAATAAAATGATTTGTACAAGTCTTGTTTGTTCAGTTGGATATTGTCTATCAGTTAGGGATTGTAGGGACACACTTATTTACTCGGTTACTTCGTCCTTTCAAAATCATTTGTTTCAGTATCATTTCCAGGAATATATTGTCTAACATCTGTGGTGTTGTAACAGTTGTCTGGAGAATTGTTTTGTCGCCTGGGATGTTCAAACTTGTCTTCTCCGGAGTCGAGAAACATAAACGTATAGAAAATTAGTTTTTAGATCAATCAATATAGTTGTAAGTATTTCTGCATATCTTTAAGATACATCATTCTTTTTTAGTAACATACAATTTTTACATCCCTATACGATATTCCTTAAAAAATATTTTACTGACATTGTATTTATTTTTAATGTTGGAAAAAGTAAATATATTCTTAGACATTTGACTATTTAACTAGAAAATACTTTGGATTTAACTACTTTTGTTATTACAGATGATGTTGTTTAATATAAATATAAAGCTTAATGCATTCAAATATTTGTTATTGTCTTTACTAAAAATCTAGTTATGAATCATTTAATACTAAGCCATAAGAGTTACGGATTATAAGAAAACGATTTTATATATTCTTTGTACTTTTATATTAATATGTAGAAACATACAAGATATATTAAAGGTGTCTCATAGAGACGAAGGTACTTTTTACATGGGAAAGTTGGTATGGTATGGTATGGCCCATATAAAAAAGTAGCTGCCTCTCTATGAGACATCTATAATATATCCTGATTAATTATGTCTCCCTGAGGTAAAATCTAGTATTGGGTTTTGAAAATTTTGAACAAAATATTCTGAAAATAAAAACATGCAGTTTTTTAATACTTTTGATAAAACTATTGACGTGATCAAAATAAATATAGCATGCAGACAAACAGCATTGTAGTGTATAAATGCTAATGTATGGAATTAAAATCTTTTTCTTCTTTTCTCTGTGATATGCGTAATTAATGTCTTGTTAATCACTGAATGCGACTTTTTGCAAACAATTAAAAATACCTGTGTCATTAGATATTACCTACATGGTTGTTTATTCATCGTATAATCAGCTGATAATTTGAACGTCATAGCATTTCACGATATAATTGTTTATAATAGTGCATGTACCACTATTACTGAATTACCTAGTTCCGGCCAACGCATAACACAATCACAAATAATGTTGCGTTCATAAAGAAAACATCGTTATATTTATTATTCAACATTTGAAACGTTCTTCAGGCAGTAAGTATACAATAATATTTGGTTGTTACGAAAATAAGGGCCGACTTTAATATTACAACATTTTGAATGCGATTCTAGGGGATGTTTGTTCAATTGTTTTTGTTACAGAATAAATAATCTGTAAATTTATTTGTAATTTTTCCTTTCTTAAGTCTTTCAGGAATAGTATTGAAAACTGCTTGCATGACAAATTCCCTTCCTATCAGCATTCTATCTTTTGTGTAGCGTACAATCATCTATCACACTGTTCATCTACAGTGTATGTTGAGAGGAAGTCACGTAGATTTTTGAGGCTCCTAATAGGATCATCATGCAGTATCGATAGAATTCGTCACGTAAATAAAAAAGTTATGCCGCCTCCATTCGACTTTTTCTCTATCTTTCCCTCTCTCTATTACCTGTATACGAGTGTGTGTGTGTGCGTGCACGTATCGAGATTCGAGTAGACGAGCATTGTGCGCGACAGGTTGTATAACCTGAATACTTAAAACTTTTTTTTTTTGTTTTACATCATACGTGAGTCAAATATTTTTCTTAAAATATTTAATGCAACTTTTTGATTTGATTCATTATTTGCATTGAAAAAATTATAAAAAATAAAATATACAGAGAAAGAGGGGGCATAATGCTTTTTCCTTACGTATATATCGAAAATATACAAATATAAACAATCTAGATCTCCACATCGAATAACATTTATTCTTTATTTATTTATAAATATTTATATTTATATTATTTATAATTTAAGAAAAGGCGTAAAGAACTCCTTTCTGACGGGAGTCGCCCGACCGCACACGTTATTTTTAATTGAATTCACTACGCTAAGATCTGCTGTCCCCAATTTTTTTAATTTTTTGCTGTATTATAATTGAATTTGTCACATGTGCGCCTTAGTGATCTCTTTTCCACCGTTTATTCCTCCATATAATTTCGTTCTTCTTCTTCCGGCTTTCGTACACCAGTGTGTTATTACCAGGACTCTATTGCGTACCGCTATTCATGCCTCGGTTGAAAAATTTCCATTAAAAATTATTGTATTCAAAGCGCCGAACATCTTCTGCAGTCGTCTTTCTGTCATCTATACTTAGTCTACATTACTCCATCACCACATACATACAACCATCAACCGAGAATTCAGAACACAGCAAAATTTTAAATGGATATCACTATTCGAATATTTTTTATTCTACTTCAGTTTATTTTCATTACGGTTGATATTTTTTTTAAATATTATTTTAAAAGTCGCGCTCAGTTGTGTCACCTATCATTATCGAAATAATAACAATACTGTTTTACTCTGGTTAAGTACCTATATGTGCATGAACTACGTTTAATTTCACTACATCTATTGAATATTCAAACATAAAAAGCAATCGACACTAGGGATTTCACTCTTTCACTTTGGTACCTACTAGGTATCTGGTATCTATACCGACAAGGCGGAATAGATCATTAGAAGTATCAATAATGTTCCACGTGTTTTCGTAATATAGGGGCGTGAGAAGTGATTTTTTATAATATTTCATCTTCTTCTTCTTCTTCTTTCGTTAGATCCTTGATCTGTGAGTGGAACCACGTGATAATCCTATTAAAATCTTATTTAACTTTCACATGAAACACATAGCGGTGAGACATAATATATTTAAAATAAAATTAAAAACACTTTGATACCACTTATTGAATAAACACCGGGTAGAATATATAATAATTAAATCAGAATTACAAACAACGAATATACGACATAGAAAGGGGGTTTAGGAAGGTGTAGAGAATTGAAAGGGAAACATTCTAGAATTGGGCTATATTCAATCTATTTTATTTAGTAAATAGTTTTTATTTATTTAAAAAAAAATTCTTATAAAGCTTCTAAATCGTTAAAACGTATACCTATATTATTTCTATGATTTACATCTCACCCAAGGATTAGTAAAGGAGTGATTTTTATCTATTGAATGAATCACGAATTCTGAATAGCCTACACTATTTAGGCACCTTTTGTGTCATTATGATTACTCTCGTATTTATATTTCTAGCTGTATTTACTATAAAAAACGCTGGCCAACTTTCGCACCTAAATTTGTATATCCCTGAATAGTTTAATTTATGTTCTTTATCTTTAAAATTTATCAAAAGTCTCCGTAAGTTGTTATTTATGTAGAAATCGGCTTTAATTTGCGATGGAAATTTTAGAACGCTCAAGAACAAAATATATAAACCATTACATAATTTATAGAAATGATTTAAGTAAACCTTTTAACAATGTTAAAGCTTTAGAAATTAAAAAATCATTTATAAAAAAATAAAAACAATGTAATAAAGAAACAATTAGATTTATTGCGTAGCCCAATTCTAGATAAGTTCCCCTTTCAATTCTCTAGAACAATCCGTACCCCATCTCTCACTTAATCCCCACCAAAGTTGACATTCTGTCTCTTTCTCTTCTCAATATATTCTTCATTGTTTATAATTCTGTTTTAATTAGTGTATATATTTAACCCTGATGAAGACTCAGCTATGAGCCGAAACTAGTCGGTCTTTATATACAAACGGTGTCAACAAATAATATTTTCTATGTGCAGTAAATTATAAATAAAATTTTAATTACAGAATTAAATAATTGGTTACTCAAAATAATTAAGAAACAGTGAATTTAACAACGCATAGAAAAATGGCATTGAGTGTTATTCATAAAAAGCTTTTCTTCTTTTTTTCAAATGAACTTTTTAAGAGATATAACGTCGTGGATATAAATCAGATGTACCTACCTACATAGCACCTTAAAGTACTTTTGCATAAACAACATTACCAGCAATAAAACCTACACTTAACGAGCGCACGGGCAAAATGTCACTATCTTGTCCCAAAAATCACAAAAACAAAAAATTAACCAAGATTCCATATTTTTCAAGCACGAAAAACTTTCAATGGTCATAGTCATAGCCTTGCATATTTTGATGCAAAAGTGATGCTCTAACTTCATGAAAAGGGAAGAAATTATGCACTAAACCTCTTAAAATTCCAGTCATAATAACAAAAATTTGCAACCCTGCTGATAATTATAATATATTGTTTTGAGCCAGGAAAGCTTCGCATGCTATAATACAGTGAAATATTGGTGTGCAGGCAGGGCACCAAATGTAGTTCTTACTTTGCAATGCTAAAAGGTTTTAAGTTTTCAATATACTCAAATGATTCATGCAAACAAAAAAAAATATAATTACTATAAAAACTGTAAAAAAAATTTCACAATTTCAAATTTCACATCATTATTACATAAATTTGAACATATTCAAAATATTCTAAATATGTAAAAACCGGTCATATAAGGATCTAAAAATTTAAATATTTTTCATAATTTAAATAGTTTTCTAAAGTAATGTTAATAATTCAGAAAAATGTTATATACCTACATACAAAAAAAGAATATTGCTTTAAAAACTCCAAAACAGAAATATAGATTTCTCATACCAACGACGACATCTGTACTAGTTTATGGAAAAAACAAATTTTCAAACCATAGAGGATGGTAATAAGAATACAACCTGAAGAATACATATTGAACAAGGTGTAAAAAGTTAAGATATATACAACTTACAAAAATTTGTTAGTCTATCATGGGTGGAATTTTGAACGTTACGCTATGTAAAGCGATCTCTTAAGCCATCCGTATGATAGATCGTAAGCCCTGTGAATGCCCAAAAAGACTTCCATACCTAATTTCCCGTATAAAAAATAGCTTCGTCTCAATCTGTAATATATATTTTGGTTGGCGTGCTGTTAACGTACCGTGACCTAATATGTGTGGTAATATTTAACCGTTTGAATTGACCGAAGAGGAGTCACTTTGAAAACCTATGCAAGGTATTTAATTTTTAAGATCAAGCAATGTACCCTAATGGTTGGATAAATACTATTTTGGGTGGGAGGGGGGAGGCTGCTCACACGTTTCGATATGAATATTAATGGGGCGTCGGTCGTGTTATGACGTGTCAGAGTTGAACAAATTAAGAGTTCATCCGCTGCTAACTAACTGCCGCCCCGTGTGCCCGTCTAGTTATTATAACACAAGCTATCCGAACACCCTTGTCTATTTTCAGAACGGGAGAACAATGCAAACACCGACTAAAGGTCTTGTTTGCTTGTATAGGATGAACGAACTCCGTAAAAAATGTATTTTTATTTATTTGGGTTATTCTTATTCCAGACCGCTTTTTCGTATAGAGACGCGTTGAAAACGATTGTGAAAAATGCTCAAGCGGTAACACGTATATCTATACCATACTATACAAACTCGGAGAATATTATAAGAATACTAGTTTGACTTCTTTGGCGTAGACGTTACAACAATGAGATCTATACTCTATTTAAGGAGCCAAACGTAACAAAATTTGTAAAACTGGGAAGACTTCGGTGGCTGGGTCATGTGGAGAGAATGTCCGAGCGTCAAGCACCAAAGTCCCTGCTGAACTCAAGGCCAATAGGGCGAAGGAGCTTCGGAAGGTCAAAATTAAGATGGAGTGACGACGTCCTCAAAGACATCTCTGCCTTAGAGCTTCGGAACTGGAGAGAGCTGGCACTAAACCGAGATGAGTGGAGGAAGATTATTGAGGAGGCCAAGACCCACCAAGAGGTTGTAGTGCCAAGAGTGATGATGATGACTAGTTTGACTTACAATATGTTAAATAGCCGATTCTAGATGACACAATTGTAAAGAGAACAGAAATAAAAATAATGAAAATTAGTTGGTTACAGTATTCAAAGAATATACATTTACAATATTTTATTATTATTGTATTTGGGACATGAAATAGCGCGTGACCTCGATTTCGCAAATAATTATTTGGTACAAACAGAGCATAATTCTCTAGCAAGTTCAAAGTGCCAATTATATTATATTTCTTAAAATATTTGACCCCAACACGACTAGGCTTTCCTGTCAGCGCGACTCGAGGCTGCGGTAGTTGCATTTCCTCAGCAGTACTTCATGGTGCATGAATGTAGGATGTTCTCCAATTTCTAATTTATAATCGGATAATAAGAATATACCTAATTGCCTTGCTGGACCTCAGACTTCTGTATTTTGCCATTTTAATGATATTTTATTTGCTTCGTAGCCAAAAAGGATCCCAAACAGCCATGAAATCCTAAAGATCATCTAAAATCATTTGTTTCATTGTGTCTACGGTTTGTTTACGTTTTCCTACTTATCGTTTACAGAATCCCACTCCACCACTGTGTCGCCTCGCTCTTTCGATATTCGAATGCTCCGCAGCTCTGTTCGCCTAATAGTTTACGCCTACAAGAGAAGCAAGTACCGACTTATTATTGAATTAAGATATTCAGTCCCGGACGGCGCAGCCGAATGTAGGAAAACGACATGAATTTTTTTTAATTATATTTCATAATCATATACATTTCAAGCCCATTCATTCGGATACTACAAATTACACTCAACTTTAATAACATTTGGGAACCGAAAAACCAGAATACACATTTAAATACAAGATTACATGATTAATTTACTTTACTCTGTACACAAAAATACATCATTCTTAATTTGATCTTTAGATGAGTGAGAATGCTGCAATCTTTAAATCTCCTACTTAACTTAATACAGCCTCTATGAATATCTGTTTATTTCTATGGACAAAAGATATATTTTTATGCTAAAATAAATTATTTGTATACGGTAGTAGATACAGAGAACAAATGTAGACTTTGAAAAAATATAGTTACACCTAATTTTTATATTGCCTGTACTGCGATAACTAATTACTTTATGCCATTTTCATAAAATTTATCATTCATTATTTTTAGTGATACGTCTGTTTTGTCGTTTATTTTTTATTTTATACATCCTTAAATTCTAACATAATATTTCAAACTGTTAAAAATATTATTATATTCTATTATAGTCACTTTTAACACAGATTACATAGACTATGATATTAATTATACCTTAATAAATAATGAACTATGAACTATGAACTATAAATTATGAACTAACTTACCATCAAGCTGTTTCACGACAGTAGGGAAAGAATTTAAATAATAAAGTTCCCACCAGAATCACCTCAATACGTAGTATATTTCATTTCATTTTCTTTAATGCGAATATTGGATATTTCTCTCCATTACCGCGACTCATTAGAACATATAATATTCTTCATTCACATAGCAATATAAAAATATTTTCAGATGGCAAATCAAAATTCAAAAATAACGTATTATTGCAATTGACAATATGATCATTGATGCAATAGATAACACAAATTATTATACTTATAATAATTATACTTTTTGTAATATAATAATGTAACATAATATGATATTATTTAGATGATATTATGTTATACCAGCATACACAAAATTTATGGGCGCGTCATGCCCGTGTTTGTGTTAAATTAAATTAAATAAAATGAACCGCTACAACACTCTTTTGTCTTGATGCACAACATTATCCACATACACCCTTCTTCTCGTGCTCTTCGACAGCTTTTGAGGGTACAAACAGGCTTCTAACATCTTCCAGGTCTGGTTTACTTTACCACGCTTGCCTTTCGTAGCCGTCCTCTGTTTTTCATTCATGCGTTCAACATTTCCAAACTAATTGTTCGAAAAATATTTTTTCTTCTGAATGGAGGTTTGAACTTTGTGGTGACACTATTATTAAAATAAAACACAAATCACTTTGTTTTCACCACTTTATTATAATTTCCAAATTACCTAAGCGATCCTTTTTTAATCCTGTTCAATACAAAACAGAATCAGTTAACCATTAATTTGTTTATTTTTTACTCTACGTTAATAGAATTGCCACGGAGGTACATATCTTAATAATGTTTTTCCTACATACAAATAAAATTTATCGTTTACAATTTAAAATTCTAAAATAAAAGAAAAAAACACGCACACACATCCGTTGCCAACGAAAAAATGCACTTGTGGCAAGAACACCCCATAGAGGTGAAACGCCAGGAAAGTAGAAGAAGAAGAAAAAAAAATACAAATATTTTTTATTAACTATTGAATACAAGTTATATATTGATGAGATATAACTTAATGTATGCTGGCGCCAGATAATAGATTTATAATCACTTCACAATACATAATTTGACAAATTCGAACTGTATTTATTTTTAATGTAATTCATACATTCCATTTTAATTATATTAATGTGATCAAAACAAAAAACGAAATAGAGCTTCACAATTATATTAAGTGTCCTATAATTTTTCACTGCTTTTCCAAGTGAAATATTGCTCGTTGGACAATATTTATTTGATATTTGTTTCAAAATCGAAATTAACTGGATTAACTTAGCCCGGCGTAGTAGAAAACGGTGCAAAATGGATTAAATGTATGTAATTTTAATATATTCGATGTCACAAGCTGGGTTGTAATATTTGCGTTGTTTTCGCTCACTGCCTAATGTGGCGCCACTCGAATTACATATGCATAAGTGTCTATACACACTGACTTGTATTCTGAAGTATACAAGTGCGTATACACTGTATACACAGTCGTATATGCTATACAGTCAACATACTGGGCTACAATTTATTTCTTCGACCTATTATTTTTACACGAAAATGTTTTTAACGAATTAATAAAACATTTTTTGGCGTGTAAATTTTTCGCGGAAATCATTTCTTTGTTTCAATTTTTGGAATAAAGCGACTTTATATTCTGCCTTTTCGACAAACAGAAAAGATAAAACGCACAATTTCCTGTATTTAATTGTAGAAAATTCGTATTGTAATTAAAAAATGTTCGTTGGGAAAGAATATAATAATTATTGCGAGAACATTTTGTTTAATAAGCACTCTGCGTAGTCAATTATATAATTCAGTAAAATTTCTTTTATTATATTGATAATCGTTGGTAAAGTTTTATATTGAAATTGTTTAATCAAGACAAGATTAAATTCATTATTAATGATCTCGTGTTTTCTACCTTTTTGAAGTTATAAAATTATATAAAAAAAGAATGAGTACAATTATATCACAAACTCGCTTGTATGTATGTTTACATTATATGTACAGTTCACCAAAATGGGATGAAATTTTAGTATCTTTATTTTTTACATTTTAAATATTCATCATTTAGAAAAATACGTAGGTACTACGTAGGTATGTATTGTTTATTTAATTATTTTTTTTTAATATAATACAGAGCTAATGCTGATTGTGCCGAATAATTCATTATGTATTGTATTTTGTACAAAGATATAATAGATATATATATATTTTAACTTAAGTGATCAATGCAACGTTTACCAATTCCAGATATTATAAATTTTTTTAAAGTTCAATATATATGTTCGAAACAAGATTGTTTCATATATTACTGCGGACTCTGCTAGAGACATCTGTTGATTTTTCTATATATATATATAGATTTCGCAGCTGATATTGAGTGATAAGTTAAGACACCTGGCACAGGTCGTAAACCCTGGGCCGTCCTATAAAAATACTTCTCTACATGTTTTTCATATAAACAGTTTCGTCTCTGTGAGACTTCTATAATTTATCTTAATTAATTAATCATCCCTCTGGTGATAAAATCTATTAATTGTGTTCTCAGAACATAAATACATACATAAATATTGTTAAAATAGCTGTTTCACTTGGCCATCAACAATCAAGCCACATACCTACCTATATCTTTCTTACCTATTCATAAGCAGCAAGTATAATTTTAGAAATCATGTAAAATGTTTTGATTCCTTGTAATAATATTTTCTTTTATGCGATGAAGGGATCCCAACCTAATAGTATAAGGGGTGGAAGAAGAAGTATTAATATTAGTTGTGGGTTATATTTGAGCAAATAAAATAATGTTACGTATAAAATCCCTATATCTGTCTGTGATTTATTGATTTCTGAAAAACAATATTATTGTGTTAATAACGATCGTTATTCCGGTATAAAATTATCATAAATTGATATGCCAAATAAACGCCAGCGTCATCTCATTTTTCACTGCATTCAGTCAACTTTCGTTGCATTTCTGCCAACTTCAGCTAATAGATTTTACAGACAAACTCAAATCGAAGAACATGATATAAAACACATAACAAATATATCTTTCGGACAGCGAATACAGAGTGAAAATGAGGTCAATACAAATATTTGATGTCAACCCAAGTACCATGATCACTACGTCAGTCATGTTATGCGATTTTCGAAAAGATTTGCAAAGATTTTCATCAGAATTTTTAAAATATCTGTAATTCTTATAGCTCCAGTATCCGTCGTACCAGGTTACGTACATTTTACAGACAAATACAAATCGAAGGACATAATATAAAACACATAACAAATATATCTTTCAATATACAAATCAAGTACCATGATCACTATGTCAGTCTTGTTACACATTTTTTGAAAAGATTTGCAAAGATTTTTCATTAGAATTTTTCAAAGTTTCTGTAATTCTTTTAGCTCCAGTATCCGTCGTAACGGGTTAAGACATTTTACAGACAAATACAAATCGAAGGACATAATATAAAACACGTAACAAATATATCTTTCGGACAGCGAATACAGAGTAAAAATGATATTTGATGACAACCCAAGTACCATGATCACTATGTTAGTATTGTTACGCATTTTTTGAAAAGATTTGCAAAGATTTTTCATTAGATTTTTCAAAAATATCTGCAATTATTACAGCTCCAGTATCCGTCGTAACGGGTTAAGACATTTTTCAGACAAATACAAATCGAAGGACATAATATAAAACACATAACAAATACATCTTTCGGACAGCGAATACAGAGTGAAAATGACGTTAATACACATATTTGATGACAACCCAAGTATCATGATCACTATGTCAGTCTTGTTACGCGTTTTTTTTTTTTTAAATTTGCAATGATTTTTCATTAGAATTTTTAAAAATATCTGTAATTCTTACAGCTCCAGCGTGCCTCGTACCGGGTTACTTAAACGTCCGATAGGCCTCGCTACACATGCACACACGTGCACACACACACACACACACATCCACACGTGGGGGGTAATTTGGCGAACTGAGGGGGCGGACGGATGGAGGAGTGATACGGGCTCTACGGCCTGGCACGGCTGGGCACCTATTCCGGCATTATAAACCTTGCCATTAATAATTATAATACATACACCATGCCCGACCCACCCCACTCCCCCAACTGCGGGGCAGGCCCTAATCCAATTTGCTTTCTTCAATTTTCACATATTTTATCGATTGCTTATTCCACGACTGCACACTCTAACACAATTAATTTTGTATCGATACGCAGAGGTCCGAAAATGCACAAAATTTTCTAAATTTAATAATATACCGACCGCTGTGCATAACACAAATTTTTGGTGTGCAAAATAACTGCCACTGCTAATACATAGACCTGAACTTATATAAATTCCTTGTCACAGTGTGGCATCATGTCTGGTCCCAAAACGTTCGCCTTGTTAAAAAATACTACAAGCTTATATACTTCGAAACAATTATAACAACATCAAACTATATACTCCGTAAAAGTACTATGAGCCTTTTTTTTAAACAAAAAATACATCTTTACTATGGGATTGAATCATGCAAGTAATAATACTTTAAGTTCATTATAATGTAACACATGCTCGAGGAGGAACAATCTTCCACTTTGAACCATTCCCTTTTCCTAAAGAACTAGTTTTGATCATATTTGTATATATTTTATACGCTGTGGTATTGACTAAGAAAAATAAATGTTTACCAGACACATATTTTTGTAATGAGATAGACGTTTCAAGATTTATTAAAATACGAACTTTGATGGTTGGGCCATATGTCAGTAGTGATGGTCAAAGAGTTATTTTAACCTGTTAAACATAAACAGTTATTTGAGTACCTGTACATGTACAACCCTTACCTGATTGTATCGATGAGTTATAACTTTTGTTTAGTATCGATGATTGCCCGTTGAATTGCGAAAAATCAGTTATCAATCATCAACACAACCAGATCCTTCCTGGGTTTAAATCCGTGGGATTGGTTTGCAGCAAAGCACATCTCCTTCTCCATTCTGCTCGGTCTCCGGCGATGCTCCTCACCTCTGTGTGGGAGATACAAATCTCAAATAACACCTCAAATAATATAACAAATAACAATATAAGTCCAAATAAAATACCACCTTTCCTGAACACAACCTGAAGGACATGGGAGAAATGGAATGAAGCGATGTCTTCAATTACGTAACTGTCTTAGAAATCCAGAACTGAAGAGGAATGGATCGTAATAAAAATCAAGGGTGGAAAATTCGTAAGAAAACCATGAACTTCCGGGGGTTGAAGAGTCAACACCGCTCATGTTGATGCAACATTATATTCACATCGGATAGGCTGCCGCTTTTTCCAATCAATGTATTATTACAACATTTTTATTTTATTACTTATTTATTAGTATTATTAATGCATAATCGCACAAACATTAAAAAAAAATATTTTTCCTGCACATTTATTCCTCATTAAAATATGAAAATACTTAATACTCGTAAGAATTATTATAGGTATTATACATCTATAAATCTGTGTACTTCTAAATACATACTTTTCACCATCCATGTACCACGTCCTATAAAATATTTTGAAATTTTGTTTTGTTTTTAACTATCGATATTTATAATATTCTATTTTTAACTGATTTCGTTAAAACATATTTTATGTACATTTTTTTATGAAATTTTTATATGGAAAACATATTCTTTGTTTACTCAATAATTACTAATAATAAAATAATGCAACACCGCAAACTATTACACATTTAACTATATTTCATAAATCATACCCACGATGGTGGGTGTTATGTTAAATATTTCAGTGTTTGATAGTTAAACCAATACCATTAAAGATTTCTAACAAAGAATTTCAAATATTCTCAGTTAACTAAAGTAACCTTTATTTTCAATATGGTATTACTAAGTGGGTATGCAAATAAAAACGTTTCAATCGTTATTTTTGAAGTTATCAGATGGGATAGCTGATGGGAAAAATAACAAAGGGTTACATTATTAATGTATATAGTTACACTCCGTCTATTTTAATAATCATCAAGAAAACGTTGGTTGATATCGTAGAATAAATAGAAAATCCTTTTTTCTTTCTAATGGTCGAGTTGTCTCAACAACTCTGGTCGTGACAATATCAGCTTTCATTGTAAATCCAGTCCAAGAAAACATTCGTATAAATTCTAGAAGGAAGGAAATTGAAACAAGCGATTCTATAAATATTGAATAACGAGGTTCTCATTGCGTCAATAGACAGGAAGGTTATCATCAATGACAATAGTTCAACCCATACCTCAAAGAAAATGAGAAAACAAAATTAATTAACGATCTAAACAACAAATACTTCTAATGTGCTTTTACTGATATCAGATTGTAGGTAAAAATTCGTCCGATTTTTCCGAAGAAATTAATTAAAATAATTTCAATCTATACACTAATATACAATGAGTAAAGTTTGTAAGTTTGGATGTAGAAAGTAATCTCCGAAAGTACTCATCCGATTTCAAAAATTTATTTACCTATATTTAAAATGGACCTTCAGGGTGGACGTAGGTTATATTTTACAACTAAAGTCGACGAAAAGATGGTCGAGCGATGCGTTTTTTACGAACGCTGCGTTAACTTTAAGAGATATTTAAATACTTTCTATAGAGAAGTTGTTAAGAGTTCTATAAAAAAGAACGCGACGATATATATCTGTATGTTAAGGTTAATACACAAATTGATAAAATATGACTAAAAGTCACCAAAAATCTATCGGGCACAGCTAGTTTTATATAAAGTTGTAAATGAGGAGCTTATTTAACAAAACTGAGTTGTTTCGTTGAATAAGCTTATTTTATTATAAATCAAATAAATTAGTATTCAGATGAGAAAAGTAAATAATTTATCAGCTCGAAAAGTTGATTAATGATAATGATACAAATATATTTTTTTTCTAGCGCTTTTCAGGTTATCGAACGTTAGCTATTATCATATTGGCGATAATTGTTTTGTTTGCACTAGCTCCAAATACTTTCACGAATTGCCTTCAGCCAAGATGTCCCTCATCTTCCAGACCTATTCTGCTTTCCTTGAATGATGAAATGCGGGATTTTGAATTTTTTAAGTAATATTTATATTACTAATAATCTTTAAGTAATCGGTATTTTTTATAATATAATAACTCGTTATTTGGCCAAAATACATATTATGAGTTTATCTTGTTATGTGAATTTAGTTTCTTTGACACTTGAATCATCGCATTGTCATTGGTAACGTATTTTCGTATTATTTGCGATTTCTTAGCGTATATTCATTTATATAAAAATTAAATTAAGTTGACAAGTACTCTTGGTAGTAAACCACACTAGATCGTATGAGGTTTAGATTGGGGCAATGGGACAAGGAAATGGATAAAATAATAACTTCGGATAGCAGAGTTCTACGTTTAGTGTGTAGCTCGTAGCTAGAAAGACTGAGAGTTTTTATGATTTTCTCATTAATCCCAGAGAGAAGAAGGTTTCCCCGGAGAACGTGGAAAAGGTAAATGGAAAAAGAAGAAAATAAAAAAATTATATTAATATTGCAGACAGATATTTTATAGATTATTTTGCCACAGTTTGTAATAATAAAATGTGCAACGCAAGTTTGCGAATCTTTTCTCTACGAGGCGCCCCGCCCGCGTTATTAGCCGCCCCCGCCCCTGTTCACACCCACCCCGAATCCCTAGACGAAAGTTCGTGCCGGCGCCGATTGCATCTCATGTGTATGAGCATTCCCCGCGCGGCGAGAAGTACTCCGCTATCGGCGCGGCCGGCGGTAAAAACTATGTTGCGCGGGTTAGGCAGGCCCGGGTTGGGCGAGGTTAGTCCCGCCGACTGCACGGGCGCCCACAATCGACCTTTTTAGACGATCTCACTTCTACACGAGTGCGTACGCCCTGTGTGCGAGTCAATTGGAAGTAAAAAAGCGTTGTGACGCGTGTTTATTTGAGGTTTATTTCTGTAGATGCGGAATAGATTGTTTGTATCTAATATATAACAGATATAAAAGCAATGGTAGCAATATCCTGCTAAAGTGTTTCTGAGATAATTGCAACTGACACTACGCGAGGACATTTCTCAGGATTCTATGAAACCTACTTCTTATTGGAAATATTGCCACCTCAGTTTTCCCTTTTCCTACATGTATAAATAAATATTAAACCTTTAAATATGGATATTGCCCTATTTGTTATTTGGTAGCAGATACGTAATAGGATGTTGCTGTATTTTCTGTTATGTTTCAGTTTGAAATTGACACCACTTTAATACGAAGCGGACATTTTGTCACGTAACAAAATGAAATTTTTTGGTTGACATGGATATTACTGCCTTAGCTATTTTTACCACAAGAATATTGCTGCCTTTGCTTTTATACCCCTCATATTTTAGTGATGAGCCAAAAGAATGTTTAATTTTAATTCTACAACGGGTCATGATGCTTAATTACCATGGCGAAACTCATCACAAAAACACGCAGTTGACCTCACCGGAAACCTCCGATATGAGAAGCCAGTGTCATGCCCACTGGACCACGAGGGTCGCAGTCATTGAAACTCTTATCCCTTTTCATCCCCTGTATAATCGGGTCGGGGGACTACCGCTTGTACAGAAATCTTTCACCGTGCGCTGTGTCGATTATGTAGGGCCACTGGTAGTTCAATTTTTTTTCCATTTGTCTTTTCCATGTAGGCCTGTGTTATCTTACAGTCTTTGCAGATGACATTGTCTAGTTTCCTCTTAGCTTGTCAAGTAAAAGAGCTTGCAAGAGGGTGATATTTTATCTACTAGTAAATTTTAGTTCGATTGTAATAGTTATTGGGAGCTGATTATTTGTTATTTGGCGAGTAATCACTGATACAAAAGATTAAGGATTCAACAGTTGAATCTTAAATACCAAGACGCAATAACGACTGTAACGGTTTAGCCCATCCCTAATGTATTGTAGATATAATCCAACCTTATCATAGCTCTTCGCTTTATTTTTTCTTCTATATTATTTTTTAACATGCCAGAGAATACAAAAACTTGTTTGAAACGTGTTTCACTATCTCCATTAAGAGCAAAATAGTCTCGAATACTGAATACCTAAGTAATTAAATAAATCTTACGCATTATTTATAACAAAATATCTGTTATTACGCTTATCAAAAGAACTCGTAAAGGCCCGTGTCCATGGAAAACAAATTTAAGAGATTTGAGACACTCTGAGGCAGGTATTTTGCTCCCATGAGATTATTTGGAGACAATTCTCGGCTTTCAATCGTATCCCCGTATACACACATTTTCTCGAAGATTTTTCATACCGCGTTTTACTTCACGATGTCGGTACGTCAAATGTAAAATGTCATTCCATCATCATATTTAACTAATCTCAAAATGTATCAATTTATATATATATATATATATATATTATATATATATATATATATATATATATATATATATATCACTAAATTAAAATCTTAATTCGTGTACGCACTTGGTATTGAAATCAAATTCATCTAAATCTGTGAGACATATCTCATCATGTCTTATTCCGCGGACTTGACTGGACTGTCCTTAACACAATAAATAAAACTCCTTGACTAAGGGCATTCTTTCGCGAAGGATTTCTCCGTAGTTTGCCGTAGCATTCTACAACATTACAATTTATTTTAAAATTGGGGTCAATCCTCTAAAAGCTTTCCACTTCTATATCTTATTTCAATTTTTTCCCGTATTAGGAAAGAGCCGTAAAGTGGAACGCCATAAAGTGTATCTGTAATATTTATCCGTCAAAAACAACGTACTTTTATTATATATTTCAGCCGCCATATAAGGCTGTGCAAACAGCGCTTTCTAGAGTAGCGTAGCGTCTTGATAACTTAATGATGGACTAATTAATCAATTAATAAAGATCCATAGATTTCTCTTGTATAGTGTATTCGAATATATGAAAGGAACTGATTTAGAATACAAATACAACTTTAAAAATTTTGATAATGTGTGGATGATCTTACAGTGGAATCAGTCATAAGCCCTTGGACTTTCATACGTTTCCCATATAAATAGCTTCGTCTCTGTGAGATTTTTATAATTTATCTTAAGTTTTTTTTATTTTCAGAATCTAGTTGAGTAATTATATCAAATATATTTTTTCACAGAAATTGTCCTATTTACATCCATTTCACTGGTAAAACAAATTAAAGAAAGCAAATTATAGATGCCTAATTTATGTAATACATATTATACGAAAATTGTATTTATGTAATCAAATCAATTAAATACCAATTCACATACATACATACGCAAACAATTGATTATTATTTACTTCTCAGCACAGTAGTTTTCGCCACTCACATTTGTCGCCACATTAATGGTCAGTATTAGGAGCAATAGCATAAAAAGCATGTAATATCCATGATATTTGATTCTTCATACAAAACTTCGAGTTATGGCTCCACCAATTCATCATTGCATATTTTCCTATATGGCTCAAATAAAATTTCACGCATGAAGGATTCGTCTATATCCCTCCTACCTGTGTCGTTTATTGAGAAATATTCCTGTACAGTCAATGGGCATCCTATATTGAATAGGATTGTCAGCAAGGAGTCACATTGTCTTAACCCAGTGTATGAAACTGCTGGTCAGATCATTTCGCACTATTCTTTCTACTGTTAAACGTCATTTCAAATTTGATAATAATTGTAGATGACTTCTTCTTCAAATGTAGCAAATTTATTTTGTGGTAACATAATTATAATTGATATAAATTAACTTTGTTTAAACCACTTATTTATTGAAAAAAATCAACATGCTTCGAAGCCCACGGCTTCTTCGCCAGGAAAGAAAAATTATATTTAAAAATCGAAGTATAGATAAAAATATTAAAAAGTTATATACGGAAAATGATAATATAAAGTATCTAATTAATATGAAAATAAATTTAAAAGATAACTATTTGCAAAAAGGACCTGATTATTTATAATATTCAATTTACTATTTACACTCTTTCTTATTTCCAAAATTTCTAATTTATCAAATTGTGATTCTGTATAATTTGTATGTAAAATTTGTAAACCCTTATTAATATCAAAAGAATGACCCATAGCCAAAAGATGGTTAGAAAATTCAGAATAATTATTATATCAATTATGTCAATTGTAGATGAATTTGAAAAATGAAATTATTGCTAAGTGAAATAAGAAGATCTGTGGATACTGAAAATATTGCAACGAAATGTTCTGAAAATTGGACGTTTTACGTATCACTGGTTGTTTTATTAGATTTTGGATGATTTTACATAAATACCTGCTTGCCTGCGCAGTGTCCGAATCTTCCCATTAAAATTGACTGAAATTGTGATACTCCCAGAGGCACGCGGCCTCGGCTCGGGCGAATGTTCCAGAACGTACGAAATAAAAAAGCAAATGAAGTAATTTCCGTTTAATAAACCTTTTGATGGACTGTATCGCTCCATTTTATTTCACCGCTTTCACTTTTATTAATGTTTTGCACGAAAATCTCTCGATTTGTGAAACAAATTTCAGATTCGTATATTTGTACCGGAGCTATATAAATATTATTGCCAACGTATATTTCTACAAAACAAATATTTTTCTGAATACATCCCTACCTACCTCAAAGGTATGAGACATCATGTCCTTTTTTTAACATCGGCATCATATATTTTATTTTTTGCTGAACAACTGATTGCCAGCAAATACAAAATAAATTAAAAACTTAATTTAAGATAACCTGATATATGTACGTTTGTACGTTTCCTTTAAAAATAATATTATATTATACGATGTACGTTGTATAAATACAAAATCAATTAAAAACAATATTTAACATGACATCTGTTTGTTTTCATTAATGCTTAATATAATTATATAATGTAGTTTCGCCATTTTTGTCTGTCTTATAAATGATTATTATATTAGCCTACCTAGTAGTTTTAGAAATTAAGATGTGAAATAAGATGAAAAATCGGTGCACATATAAAAATTAATGTTACTTTGTATACAGATATATTATAGCTTGTTAGTCATGAGGCTCGCCTAGTGATCTGATGGTCGGTAGTTCGAGCCCCATCCCAAGACATCATCGAGTTAGTCCGATTCTCATAGCACAAGCGTTTAGCTTATTTTGAGAATAGTAAGAATATTGATGCGACACGCATTCCGTATTCGCGTCTCTATTTTTATTTTAAAAAAAATTAAAAAATATATTAAAATGAAAAATGAATACGTATTTAATATATATTTATTAAAATTTCTACACATTTCTTTATTTATTTCATTGCTTTATATATACATTTGATAAGGTTTAATTTTTCTATGCCTGTCTCACTAGAGAGCTCATTATATTATATTACATTATATTATATTATTATTATATTATATTATTATATTATATTATATTAGCTCATTATAGGCGAAGTGTAAGTTTGTGTTGTAAAAACTAGTAAATGTTCGGGTATACATAAATAAAAACACATTTCTTATATCTCAAATGATTTGTGATGTTTTTAAAATGCATACATATAAAACATCGTGTTCAAATTGAAATTGCAAAAGTAATATGATGTTGAAAGAGCAATTTACAAAAATAGTTTTTCTCATCTCCCGTAAAGCAATTAAATTGGCACACAGAATCGCGCGCCTCCGAGATACGGACGTAAAATGAACGTAATGTGTAAATACGTTACGTTCATGTATATATATATATACACCTACTATTGCTGTGAAGGTAATATGCACTCTTGAATACGTAAAATTATTCGTTTTCAAGAATATTGCGCTTAAGAAAATTTTTAATCAACAAATTTGTATTATTTTTGTCACCTATAAGTAAAAAGATGAGATTCAATGTCTGATTTTTATTTTTATTGGCACGTCTCCATTCTTGCGATCTTGGGTTTCTGATTCCCAAAGAAGAGATCACAAGTCTAAATCATTCTATCTTAAAATTTTCCCAACTTAGTCTACATAGTAGGTATATTATGAAATATTCCGTAAAAATTTCAAATTTTTGTTAATTTCGTTTAAAATTTCATTTTTTTCTATCTGTACGTCACTTTTTCGAACTGGTGTTTATTTAATATTTATTAAACACCTCAAACTCTTTTTAATAATCAATATCTTATATTATGGATAAAATCGCTGTTAACTTTGTAAGGATTCAAAACGATCTTCATTAAGAATACTTTGTAAATTAAATACTGTTCTAACTCTACTTGAGTTTATAAGCACTACTTGAATTTCGAGAGTATAAGTAACTCTCATTGACAGATAAAGATAAAAAAAATTCTATAGAAGAGCCTTGATATCATCATAATTGAAACTTTATATCTTCATCTGTTTTAGTTTATAACTTCAAATTAAGATTGGTGAAGAGATATAAAGTTTACATCTTCACCTGTCACTATGTCAAAGCTCTTCTTTAGAAGAGTTCTATTAAACTAAGGTTTTTGAAGACTAAAAACTAAAGAGCCTTGATATCATGCGCCCATCTTCGCGTTTATACTTTATTTTAGAGGAGCACTAGCTGTGCCCGCGCGGCTTCGCACGCGTAGATTTTTAGTACACTGTTTGGATCGTCATAGAACTTTAGCGAACCTTCTAGAACATTCTCCTTCCAGAACTTTCGTTCGTTCAGAACAGAACAGAAACAGAATCATTCGATAAATTTCTTGAAAGGAATCTTCTAGACACACCGACACATTCCAACACTCAGTTTAGAACCTTATAGAACTTTTGGGAATTTTCTATAACGTTCTCCTTCCAGAAGTTTCTAGAGCGGATTTTTCCGGAACCTTTTAGACTTACCGACACAGTCGGCGGGCCCATTCTGGAACAATCTGAAGTATTTGCGGCCTTCCCATAACAAAACAATGTGCTAGAATGCACATTTTCGTCATCCACTCCCACCCACGCTCAGCCACCCCCACCAAACTCGCACATTTTAAATGGGACACTAAGGGCTATCCACCACTATAACCACCAGGGGGTGGTAGTATCTGGTTGTGAAGAAAACTTGGCGGTTAGGGAAACACGGGTTTCTTTTTATATATATATATATTGATTAAACACCTCAAACTCTTTTTAATAATCAATATCTTATGTTATTGATAGAATCGCCGTTAACTTTGTGAGGATTCAAAATGATCTTCATTAAGAATACTTTGTAAATTAAACACTGTTCAACTCTACTTGAGTTTTTAAGCACTACTTGAATTTCGAGAGTATAAGTAACTCTCATTGACAGATAAAGATAAAAAAAAATTCCTTGATATCATCATAATTGAAACTATATATCTTCATCTGTTTTAGTTAATAACTTCAGATTAAGATTGGTGAAGATATAAAGTTTACATCTTCACCTGTCACGATATCAAAGCTCTTCTTTAGAAGAGCTCTTTTAAACTAAGGTTTAAAAACTAAAAACTAAAGAGCCTTGATATCATGTGCCCATCTCCGCGTTTATACTTCATTTTAGAGGAGCATTAAGTTTTAGAAAATCGATAATTAACAAATCTGTAAAAATTACCGGATAAATGTATCCCTAGAAGGTGAGACATCTGGTTATTGTTTTGCTTGACTGTTAAGGCCCCTCTCACTTTTGTCCGTTTATTGATGTGACGTCAATTAAGGCTGTAATTCGGCAACAAAGAGCGCCACGTAATCGAATCCTGCCGGTGGAAATGGTGTCCGGGCACCTCGGACACGCAACGCCGGCGCGGCGGTTTGCTCAAAACAGGATATTAATGCATTTCCTTGATCAAAGAGCCTTGTAATTAAGGACGTTAATACGATTACCCGGCTTGTTCCAAACCTCGGATTAGAGTACCGAGACACGAAATATTTTCAAAAAAGGCGTTCATCTCGCGAAACTATTTTAATCGATACGATTGCTATATAAACATATACGCGATACATTATCGATGCTTTACAGTTTGCTCCAAATTACAAATTCTGAAACTTGAATAACATGATCGAACTCAAATATGTTTTACACATTACACATTTTTTAATTTACATCACTGCACTTTAGATAAAATTTCCAAAAAAATAAATAATCTTTTTAATCTGTAATCTTGCCAGAATTACAATTAAAATCTTGATACTGGCCTGAGAAAATTTAAACATGTACACACATGATTATTTTAATGTTTTGTTATATCCTTTTATTTCATTGATCAGTAAAAAATTTATTTCTAAGTTTACCTATTTTTAAATGTCAACATTTTATAAACTTTTTTGGCATTACAGAGTTATCATAGTTGTGTACAGTTTTGAACAATAGTATTATATTAAACAATAATAATAGATCAAAAAGAACAAAAATAATTAATATAGTTCATTGTTGGGGGCCCAAAAACGTGCCGACAGAGTGCCCCTCAGTTCGATTAATACTATTTGACAAGTCAAGGCCCAATACGTTTTCACAAAATCTTTTTTATCATGGGTCTTAGCTAAATTTCGTGAATTCCGTAATTTTATTTAGATACTGGAAAAAATATTTTTACGTTTTATAAAGAATTTAGAAATATTATAAAAAAACATTTAAAGCCCGGTTAATCCAAAACCTGGGTAATGTGACCCCGGATATTCGGAAGTCTACTGTATTGTATTCACAAATTGGTTTCTGTTCATTAGCAAAATTTACAAATCAGCTCATAAAGGTATTTTGAATATATTTATTCCATACCTACTGTAGTTCTGTGATTATGATTCTCTAATCATAAAATGATTCATACATTATTTTTGTTTAATATGTTTTACATTTTTTTTGTTTATCTTTAAATTTATATACGCATTTTTAATTCATTTTTAATTATTGTTAATCAATAATATAAAGATGTGTTGAGGACACCATCTATGTGTGCATTTATGGCAAATATTTTCTGCATAAAAAAGTACTGTCCTATTGGTTTGGTTTTTTCACGAGAAACAAATTCATATTACCTGACTCGTACCTTTATAAAGTATTTTTCCCGAAGCTTTTGATACTCGCGGCCCTTTGACGTGTTTGATCATTTAAATCTGTAGTCCTGCAATCAGTAAATCCATAGATAGCTTTTATGCGCACAATATTACGTGTTCATTTGGTCTCGCGAAGTGATTGTTTGTGCTATTTATTAAGAGTTAAGACTCAAGCCGGGAGACCACCATTTTTTTTTCATATTTTTATAGCATCAACTTTTAGCTTAATTGGAAAATAAACACGTAGAATATTGACGTGTCAATTATATTATGCACGCAACTATATATTTTTTTTTAATTTTCAAAGATAGCAAACAAAAATAGCTCGAATATAGAGTCAATACTTAAATGATTTAAAGGTTAAGGTATGCTTTAAAAGTTGTATTTTTGTAGTGCAAATTACGATTTAAAAGCATACTTTAACGTTTAAATTACTAAGTGTTGTCTCTTTATTTGGGCCTATGTGGCTCAACATAATAATTTAAATAAGATTATATAATTTATTTTTTGCCACTTTGTTGATATAATATACAATGTCTACCGGTTTCTGTTGCCTAAGTAGCATAAATACATACATTTACATTACTTAGATATCACAATATCAATGTCCCCCAATTTAAATTCAGAAATTGTTTCTTGGTGTTTGTTTATATCTAAAATCGATTGTTATTTTTGTAATTCAACGATTAATCCATTCCCATGAATAAAATCATATTGGTATATTATACACTGATGGGGCTGTATAGAATAATTGTAATATTGCTTTAAGAATGTTATAAATCATATAAAGAGAGAAAAAGCATATCAGAAGAGGACAGAAGAGAGAATATCCGCTACGAGACTGGGGAAGAGGGTCGTGATTATATTGGGATAGTGGGAAAAACTTTCAATTGGAAGTATTAGATAAGTTTATTTGATTGTATTTGATTTTTATTATTTATTTATTGCTTCTAAATTATTAAGGCGCAAGCCTGTACCATTTTTATGTAAATATTTTACAATAAATTAATTGAAACGCATGCCACCTTCATTATTTTCAACAATGTATTATTTAACCCCCATTTTTGCCCTTACCATTATCTTCGTTGCTTGACTCTTCTCGTAAATTTTTTTAGAACTCACAATTAATGAATTTATAAAAAATTAACGCATAAAAAACACAAAATCACGTGAAAATTCAAGGGTGGCACGCGGTGTCGTGACACACTTCGTATTCCAAAGAAAGGTCACACACCAAAAAAAAAAATCGCATCCAAACAGGACTATATCATTCCAAAGTGGATGTATTCTGAGGTACCTACTGCAGTACTTGTGTTTTAATAGTATAAAACGACTTATATGATGATATGATAGCGTTTTTTATGCATCTTTTTAAATCATATATATTTTCACAACAATAGTGATGAATATTATATTTTGAGCATATATTCTTTATCAGCCATTCATATATAAATCAATATGCAATAGTATTTCATTTTATTCAATTTATTTCGCTCTTTGCCGTTATATTTCATTGCTTTTGTATTTCCTGCGCCTGCCATAAACACATATTTTTTTAATTAAGGATATATTATAGATAGAAGTCTCATAGAGACGCAGCTATTTATATATGAGAAAAGCGGATGGAAGTCTCTTATACGATGGCTCAGGGCTTACAACCTATATGAGCTGGCTTAAGTGATCACTCTACACAATGCAACGTTCACCAATTCCATCATAATAACATCATAACATTTTTTAAATTCTATATATGTTTCAAATCAAGAACATTTCATATATTGCACTAGTATCTGCTAGAGACATATGTTGTTTTTTTTTCATGAACAAGTTAGTATACAAAGATTTAAGCCAGATCATATAGGTTGTAAGCCCCGAGCTATCATCAAAGAGACTTCCATCCACTTTTCTCATGTATAAATAGCTTCGTCCCTGTGAGACTTCTATAATTTATCCTTAATTAATTAATCATCCCTCTGGGGAGCAAATCCAGTAACTGCGTTCTTAGAACATACTTTCATATAAACATATTTTTTTATTTTCACAGCTATAATCATCGCTTCATTGAGATCTATTTATATTTAAATGCAATCTAAATGCAGTTATTTTATATCAAAGATGTTCTTTGATCTTCTTCAAATATTTTGTACATACGTGCATACCTTGCAGGCATTTATTTATATCAAAATGCAAGTGTTCAAAGCGGTAATTTTCCAATTCACTCTCCGCTAATTAGATTGAGAGTTGCGCTTCACTTCGTGTAAATGGGAGCGGATGGTAAATCATTTTTCTCACCGGATACATATTTTGACAGTTTCAATATTAACTTCCATCTGAATAGGTGGGTCTACATTAACCCTTGTGCTACTATCCGGGTACCTGGGTGCCCGTTTTCAATTTCAAGATAAAATAATAGTATTCATAAAAGCCAGATGTTTTTGTCCGTTTGGATCCCCACTATTTAAATTATTTGAAAGGGACGGAAACAAAGGAAAGACAGACATTGCTATGAGAAGTAGTGATCTTCTAAGAAAGCTATTTGACCATAACAACAAAATAATGTATGGGGGAACGTCTATCCAGGTTGAGTGGCCGGGTACCTTGGGTAGTAACAATGAAGTATGAGGAACTTCGGGTAGTAACATAACGGTTATGGGCAATAATCCAATTGCATTTGAACCGCAATTTATTCATAGTATTTTATCTAAACACCTTAGACGCGCTCCGCTGTGTACCAATTTGTAAACATTAAGGGGAGAAAAAAATATTTTTAAGAAATTCTTCTTATCGTGCTGAAAGCAGAGAGAAAAACACATCTTAAGACATCACAAATGTCTCACACTAAAATACTGACTATTTGTCTCCATTACAGCAACAACATAAATAGGTATAACGCGTTTTGTGAAATTTCTAAGCTAATTTTTCTTGTTGTAATTCGTAATAATATAAAAATATTGTTATATTGTTAGTTGCCTCTGAGGATAATGAGTGTCTCCATTGAAAGCTCTTAGGCTTAAATATTATTTCTCATATAGCGGATTAAAGCTTAGTTAAATTTTAAACATAAAATTTCAATTAAATTGTTTTAAATTTTAAAAACACTATTTTATAATTATTTTTTTATTAAATGTACAATCTGCAATACCAAAAAATTTTTTTTAATGTTTTGAATGCAGTCACCGAGGATTACTAATTTAAAAATTACCTACTGAATTCTAGATATTATACATAATATATTTTCTATACCTTTCAAAAACGTGTTTTCTATAAATTTATAGGCTATCACCTAAAAAATTTCGATTTCAGCACACTATGAATTAGTAATTCTCGATGACTGCATTTATTTATTTTTTTGTATATTGCTGCCTTTGCTCTTATACCCCACAATTAAGTTCTTAAATGAAAATCACAAGGAAATAAGAATGGAACAAAAAATATTTAATTTTAAAATAAAGCTTCGAAAATATTTTGTGTAAGTTGATATTGGTAATAAATTGTGTTTATATTAGAGCATATATTTTTTATTTGCGTATGCACCCTTTTAAGAAATATAAATAAATAAATTAGTAACCTTATCAAAATAGCTAATTCATACGTGAGCATTATAGGAAAATATATTAGACCTATTTAGATTTTTTGAATTTTTATTCAAAGTAAAAATAAAAAAACCCAAATAGTGTTAAATTTTTTCAATTGCACCCTTCTATTCATGTATTCCTACCTCCCTCAAGTTCTTCCGCAAATGTGAGTTTCAAACGAAGTTTTCAAAATAAAAAGTAATTTATATTTCAAAACAAAGTAAACTGACAACTGTACAGCGATGTAAAATCCATCATAACGGAAGCTAATGACTAATAGACTGGCGCTTCACCTTATCCGGACGCTAGCACCGACTCAAAAGGATTTTTTTTTGTATTGCCGATCGGCGGGAAATTGATACTCTTTTAACACGCTCACCTTTACTATACGAGGCAATGAAGCGAGAGGAGTAGGCACCACTTCAGTGCTCCTAATAGGAATGTTAACTATTTTTTTTTAAATCGAGCGCTTCGAACACACGGCGAAAAATGAAAGCTAAACGCTTTTCCTTGTGTTCTTGTGTCGCCAGATTTCATACATTTTATACGAATTTAGAAACTGAAATTCTCGTAGAATATTCAATTTTCAATTGCATTGCTAATAAATCGTCATTTATTATACATTTATGCAAACAATTTTAGACACAAAATTCTTTTACAATTTACATATAATTTAAATATAAATTTAAGTATTATAAATTAAGTTATTAATTACGATAAATTATATAAGTCTCTTGGAGACGGAGCTATTGTCAAACTGCATGGAAGTCTTTTTATATGATCCCCGGGGCTTACACCCTGAATGTGCTGGCTTAAATGATCACTCTACACAATGCACCGCTCACCAATTCCGCCGTAATAACATCCACACATTATCAAATTTTATATATGTTCAAAATCTGAAAACCCTTTATATATTTGAAGGGAGTATGCTAGAGACTCTGTATCCTTCTTGTGAAATAGTAAACCTACATATATTTCGCAGCTGGTGAGGATACCTATATATTTTATATATAATTATTTTAATGTATATATGATTTTTTACAAATCATTTAACATATCTACTAATGTGGACAAATCCAGTAATTGTGTTCTCAGAACATACTTAAAAATATTGTTAAGTTAAGTTATATAATCACCTGGTATAATCAGTCGTGGGTAATAAAATAAAAATAAAATGCGTGGGTAATATTTATATTAATAATTTCTTTCCTCACACCTTTGTTACAAGTCACTAAAGTTTTTTTTAATGATAAACAAAGCATTTATGCAAAGTTCTAATTCATTCTAGTTGCAAGTTTTAGAAGTTCTGATAAAAGAAGTAAAAATACTAGAATCAATACGATTCTAGAAGTCGGATAAATTATGTTTTTTTCCTTTGCAAACCAAACTGGACTGCTGTTGGTTCATGTCTACGCTCTGGATGCAAATGAAAGATGTTTTTGGTCATACAAAACATATCTTATTATACCGAGAACACAAAACGTGAAAGAGTACCTACCTTTACTCTGAACGCACACATGTAGCTTGCACAGATGTTTTATTAAGTTCGTATGAAAATAGTCACGCAGTTATGGCATCCATTTCTATTAATTATGCGGATGCCGTGGTTTTCCCGCGGTTTTGAGCCATTTTCCGCTAATTCATTGTAAGTTGCTCTAAAAGCCTCTAGTGACAGCTAAGTGCAAACTTGTATATCCAGATTTAATATTTAATTCATTTGTATCTTTATTACACATATAAATCTTTTTTTAATGATACACAAGCGTACATATTAGATATTTTACATAACTAAAATAAATCATTTCTATGAATATTGGCAATCCCGTTGTGCGGAATGAGTTACTATGCCATGTATCTATTTGGCATCATATATGCTTGGAAATTGATATAAAAATCTACCAAAGCGCTCATAATGTTTTTGATATTTAGTGCCTTGTGATTAACCATTTTTCATTCAAATTTATAATTATACTTTTATTACGTGAGTTTTTTTATTCCCCTGATGAAAGAAATGGATTTTACGAGACCGGTTAATTGCTTGTTAGAAATAATAAAACAAAAACATATACAAAAGAAATCAAATATTAGATCCCATCCTAAATATTAATATGGATGGAATAATAAAGAAAAATCCCAGACAACAACTTATACCTATATTAATATTTTTCATGGAAGCACTATTGTGAATTTAAATATTTAAAATATAGTCCTATAATATTTTTAACAAATTAGATGAATTAATCAGAATGATGTATAGAATTTAAATAGATTTTCAAAGGTTCATTGCAATATAAAATTGATAGATATTTTAAATAATGTATATACATATAAATCCAAAATGTTTCGCGATCTAGTTAGTTACTGTGACAAATCTGGAATCGCTATTCCCCAGAAGGGAAATGGGGTATAAAAGCAAAGACAGCAATATCCAAAAAAAATGTAATGTAGTCGTCGAGGCTTATTAATTTATAATTTACGGAATTTGAGATTTTATGGAGAACATAGCCTATACATTTATAGGAAACATGATTTTGGAAGGGATAGATACATACAATCTAAAATTCAGTACATTTTAAGTTGGGTGAATGCATTAAAAAAAAATATTTTTGTGTATATTACTGCTTTTGCTTTTATACAAATATTCTGTATTCGTATTCCATTTTTCTACGTTCATTTTCTGTTGGTTGGTATACAGGGTAACTCGGAGCCAGTTGCAAAAACTTCAGGGGGTCTTCTTCATTCAATTTTTTAATAGAAAATATTCTTTACACTTTTGGTAAAATGTCAATAGTTAAGGAGATAAGCAAGATCAAATTTTACATTTTTTTAAAATATTTCTCACTTATCTTCGGTAAAACCTTAGACTACCAAAAAATTAATTTATATCTTTATTGAATATTAAAAATTCATCGCAATCTTGCAAAAAAATGTGGTTCAAATTTCTGAATGGTTTTAATCATTTTATTTTACTTGTACAAGTTACTTTCATGATACTCCAACGTTTTACTGAAGATAAGTCAGAAATATTAAGACAAAATGCAAACTGTGATGTCCCTCATCTTCTGAAGTACTAACATTTCACCAAAAGTTAATGTAGTATTTTCTATTCAAAATTAATGAACCTCCTCCGAGGATTTTGCTATCAGCAACAAAACACCCTGCACATTTCTAATTTTTCATCTTATGTTTTACAAATATTGTAGAACTAGGTATGTTTTAAAAATAGTGACATCATAATGCGTTTCAATTAAAAATAAAATTTTAAATTTGATTGAAGATACATCCACCATTATGAAGGCAGATAAATCTCCCGATATCTTTCATCAGAGACCTATATTTACTCCCTTTATATAAACTCGTGGCGTCTGCTTGCTTGCTTGCCGTCGAAAAAACTTTGGATCGATTTTTAACCCTTTTCCCGTGATCCAATCGAGCTGAAACTTTGCAAGCAGACTCGTGGCGACGATCAATAAGATCTATCATATTTTAGTTAAAAAAAAAATTATAGTATAATTTCGGATTTTTAGAAAATTTAATAGTTTTTTTCAAATTGGAATCATTACAAAAGTTTGATTACTACCAACGGCGGCCCGATAACGTCACGGAATATTTAAAATTTGAATTACTCCGAAAATTTATGACAATTTGTTCACAGATGACAGCACACTTCGGTTTTTTGGGAAGAAATCAAACAATAAAGAGATATTTTTAGAGATTTCTGACATAGACATTTGTCTAGACATGTTTCATTTTCAGTCAATCAATTATTTAATTACATGATGGGAAAGGGAATAAAATAAAAACTTGGTTTTTACGGGTTACTTTTTTTAATGCTGTGGTCTGTGGTGTGTATCTGTGGTCGTGTATTATTTGGGCGCTTGCATTGTCCGCTAAAGACCCGCTAATTGTCGGATCAATTCCGGCATTGCCCGTGGAAAGTACTAGAACAATCGCGTCCGACGATGACGGGCCGCGGGCCGGTGGGGGGGCGCGGGGCGAGTGCCCGCCAGGCGGGGTGGGTTTGTGAGATCGATCGCCAGATAGCCAGTCTCAGTGAGTGATTTAGCAAAACGGAATACAATGCAAATGATTAACATATATAACATTATCATACAACTACTGAATAACATGAATAATTACAAGCGCCTAGCCCGCGCTGCCGCACGGAGCGGGATTCTTCTTGCATTATAAGGAAATCCTTTTTTTCGTGCGGCAACTTCATTTGACTAGCTGTTGACATGCTCCGAGTTATGGGGTCGCTGTGATAAAAGTTCGCTTTGGATATATTGCAAGTGACTCAAGAATTATTGTAGCATCGTACGTATGCCTCATAGGGTATTCGTCTTGTACGCCACAATGGAGGGAGCCACTTTATTAAATCTTAACAATTTTTTCTTCTTCAAATATAGCAAAATTATATTGTGGTGACATAATTATAATTTACATAAATTAACTTCGTAAACACCACATATTTATTGAAAAAATTCAACATGTTTCGAAGCCAATGGCTTCTTCGTCTGGATAACAAAAATAAAATTTAAAAATCGAAGTATATATCAAAATATTAAAAAGTTATGTAAGGAAAATGGTGATATAAAGTACCTACTTAACATGAAAATAAATTTAAAAGATGACTATTTGCAAAAAGGACCTGATTATTTATAACATTCAATTTACTATTTACACTCTTTCTTATTTCCAAAATTTCTAATTTATCAAGTTGTGATTCTGTATAATTTGATAAAAATTAAATTATTTAATTTGAAAACTTAACAATTAAATATTTTATGTATATATATATATGTTCTGAGAACTCAATGACTGGATTTATCCACTGCGGAATTGTTATTTAATTAAGATAAATTATATAAGTCTCACAGAGACGAAGCTTTTTATGTGAGAAACATTTTTTTTTAATTTAATTAGTAATATATATAATATTTTATTACAAAGATATCATGAAAATATTTATAATTCTTTTTTTTTGTATGTATATACCTCACCAAAAAGAATTACAATTCTTGTATGTGTATGGAAGTCTTTTTGTACGATGGCTCAGGACTTGCAATCTATATGAATCAGCTTAAGTGATCACTCTACACAATGCAATGTTCACCAATTCCAGCGTAAGGACATACACAAATGGATTTTTTTAAAGTTATATACATGTTCCGAATAGGAATGATCCGTATATTTCAAGGGGGCTATACTAGAGACATCTGTAGTCTCTTCTCATGAAACAGTTTACATAGATATCGCAGCTGGTATGATACTTCTATATACTGTTGTATTTTGCTATAACTTTGTGGTTATTCATTATGAATAATTTGTGCTATAACTTTGTGGTTATTCATTATGAATAATTAAACTAATTAACTTTGTTTATCATCACTAAGTTAATTAGTTTATTTATATACTTCAATATTTTTAAGGCGCCAAATATTAGTTTATTAGTTGGGGTACTTTTCATGTCACATTGAAATGGATGATATTTGGTTATGATATATGTATGTACATATATCTGACTTCACTGTGCGTTCATCTTTTTAATAATTTAATCATCTTATTTTCGAATTCCTACAAAGAATTTTTTGCAGTGTTATAAGAAATCCACACTTTTGTTGTCTTAATATTCTGTATAAGTGTATTCTACTGTTGCTAGACCACAGTAAATTATTATATTTTAGACGTATTCCGAATAATAAACTATTTTCGAGGTCAGATTTGCATTTTATGCCGGAGAAAATGATACATTAACTTACTATAAACGTTTATGTCATGAAATCGCAATCTAACCGTAGTACATATTTCCGTAATATCAACAATGTACGAACAAACGTATGGGAATTTTGTTTGATCGTTTTTTCATTGTTAATATGTTTAAAAAGGTTTTACCGGCTACGAAACAATGCATCAACGAGATATAAATCTTATGGCGCTTGTCGGAGGGGAATTAGTTTGAAAGCTGAAAGAGCTCTTTAATCTTTGTTCAATAAAAAATATTTAAATGAAATGAATTGTGTCTTCAATCAGATTTACATCTTTCGAATCGCTTTTTGCATTCGGTTCAATCATATTCAAATGTATACACACATTACACAAGAGCTCCATTTTGTGGTGGATTATTTCGTTTTACAAATCATTTTGTATTAAGATATTAACAAAACCATTAAAATACATTTTATATTATTATTCAACTTATCAAGACAACCTGCATATTATAATAATTTTAAAATAATCACGATTTAACAATATTTCATTACAAATTAAATTAAAAACAAATTCATTTGGTTTTAATCACTTTTTTTAAAATAGAGATGTGAACACGTAATACGTGTCACATCAATATTCTTACTATTTGTGTTTGTGCTTTGAAAAAGGACTAACTTGTTGGTCTGGGGTGAGATTAGAATCTGTAACCTTTGAATCACGAAGCGAGAGTTTTACCCACAAGGCCAACAAGCTACTCATTTTTGGTAAAACCAATTTTCGGCTCCTTCTTCAGGGCAAAGTAGATTACAAAACATGTGCAATTATATATTTTTTGGCAACTTGTTTTTGTATTTGCGTGTGACATTATTTTGATGTTTAGTTTATAGTTTACTCTGAAGCCATCTTCAAGGAAAATATTTATTTATTCAAAAATTGTTCCTCATCTAAAATGCTGTGCGCTGAAGAATGTACCGAGCCGAGAGGGAACCGTCTCCAGATCCCACTCAGACCCGACTGTCCGTTGCTTGTTTTTGACACGCTCTATAATTTAAATGATAAATATTTTAGAGTTAGCAAGAATAAGAAATGCATGAGGAGCTCAGCTTGTAATTACTTCGCCCCGGGTTGCTTTATTACACCGCCTCGTTCATTGTATGCATTCAGCATAGTGAATATTACATCTTTTATTACTTTACCTACTTCTTGAATGGTCCGCGTAAGTGGTGGATGACAGGGCCCAGTAAAAACGACGGCAGAATCAAGACGTTTGTATTTTTTTGCACCAATCAAAGACACAGATATCACTGTGTATCTCTATACATGTACATACAACAGGACTTTATTAAATTTACGACAATTTAAAAAATAATGATGATGAAAAAAACGCGTTACCTCATCAAATCGCGACACGACAAAAGGCCCACGTAACATTAGACCCAACAAAATTTCAAAATGTTTTTTATTAGAGAGTTTTAAATAAATTAGTGAATCAATAATGGTGACGACATTTTTGAATACACTCTTTAACAACTTCTTAAAAACCTATAGGTACGATCAAATCAATAAACGATAATATTGGATATTATAAATTGAAACAAAAAATACGTATAAGGTTCGGTAAGGTTAGCTTTGACTAAAAAACGTGCAGTATGTGCCTTCAGCACAGTTCTTCAGAAGTACCGTGATAAAAACCTTCGGAAGGATTTCGCCAGTTATAAAGATTAAAAAATATTTGTTTAAATTCAAGGTATGAAAACTTCCGTCACGTGAGATGGTTTGGTCAAGCGGAACGTATGAGTGAGGTGAGGAAGGTATAGAACTTCCATGATCAGATAATGTGCCAAATTTTGAAGAATAGCCTGTTAAAAACTTCAACATGAAGGGCGTATGAATGTGTTGGGGGGTCAGGATAAAACACTGTGGCGTTCTATCACCTGTGATAGGTAGTCAGTTGGTTAGAAATTGGAAAGGCATCTTGCTGAATAATCCTATGTTTATTTTAATATCATTTATATATATTTGTACGGCATACTGCATGCTATAATCTTAATAATCTTATTATTAAAATATACTTTATGTAGCGCATAAGACAGTCCATCACATAAGTACTTTTGATTTATTTAGTTTCTGTCTCTTTAGTCTCTAAAAGACGCGGTCCAAATTATAGTTTTAAGGTACCTATTACGGACAAAGTATTAGAATATTGTACAACGTTATCAAAATATCCGTAAAACGATTTTAAAAATGTTTTCATTGCATCTCGATTAAGTACAAATGTTACGTACTGTTCGATTATTATTTTAAACGGAGTTTAGCAACGGAAAAGTTGTTTTATTATTAAAGAGGTCATATCAATTTTCCGCAACGTTTATTCGATATATCTCCGCGGAGTTCAGTAAGATTTCTCAGCCACGGTTGCTTATATTCCTCGAACCATTGTTTTTGTTAATATGTACAATACAACACAATACAATAAAATAATTCACTACTTACATTCCGGCATCTCGCTATCTCCGATCTTTTGCATAAATTACTTTATGACTACTTTGTTAATGCTGTATGTTTTATCAGTGTAAAAAATGAAAAGTAAGATTCGCGCCCGCTGATAATATTGTGTGGCATAAAATAAACTACAAGTAATAAAAAACCTTTTCTGATTGAGGTTTTTTATACGCGGCCTACATTAATTGACACTCATTTGAGAAGGAACACGTGTCCATCAATCATTAACACTACAACCTACAGCCGGGCTTATGGCGAAACGCGTTTTCTTTCATGGTGAAGTGGAATGAATTTTTATGTAAATCATTGCCTTAATTTGTAGTAAGAAACTTCTTAATTGTTAGATCCATGTTCAAAATATAATACACTTTATTTATTTATTGTTATAAGTAATCAGTACGCATTGCATTTCGAAGATTTAACAATGTACTAGATTATCTAACAATTAAATTAACGTTTTGTTGGTGTTATTCGATTTTTCAGATGATCGTTTCTAGATATTTAAATGAATTTAAATATGAGATGTTTTATTTATTGCAATATGAGATAAATACGGAATATTATAAAATCCAATTTGAGGTCAGAGATGACTAAGGTATGCAAATTTACCGGAAAATTGCATGACGGGTAAATCGGTAAAAGTCTGAATTTAATATCGGTTTACCGGTAATTATGAAGATGTCAGAAATGAATATAATGACATTATATTATGATAATGAAAACAATAAATTGGTAAAAAACTTTTTAATGAAAATAAATTGTTACATATTCATATTTATTTTACACAAAGATTATTTAGTTTAGTATGCGCAAGCTTATCTAAAAGAAATCGGCTTCTTTCAAAAGTTATTATGTGGTACAAAGATTTGTGCGTTATCGCATAAATACGTCAATCTATTTAAAATATAATTCAAAAATAATGATTTTGATAAAATCATATATTTACTCCTTATAAAAAATACAAAATATAGTAATAAAATAAAGTATAGAAACTATTTTTAAATTTCTCGCCCCGCAGATTAATAAATAAATATTGTGACTATTTTATAAACATTGCAAATGTATATTTAATTTAGTTTATTTTTAGGTTATCAATAAATTTTATAATTTAAATCAATTATCACTATAAGTTTTGTTTAATTATATTTTTGTAATTCTTTTTATTTAATAAATAGACGAAATAAAAAAATGTTATTGTACATGAATTTTTTTGAAAACCGTTTTTACAAAAGTTTTTTTTGTAAGCCCTTTTCTTCACAATTCCAGATAAATGACTTGATAATACAATGCGATTTTAAGGTAAAAACCGTGCGGATTTTTTTGTAAATTTAATGGTAAAATGCATAAATTATTTAGTAGATTAATAATTCACGTAATAATTGTCTGCCGCTGGCTTATTTCTGATGCTCGACTAAGTACCCTTTGAAAGAATGGCTGACAACGGTGTTCACACCCTCTCCGCTTTTAGAAAAGGGAAATGGCTGGAGCCAAGACCTGTCAATTCGCATGTCGAAGGGCCCATCGGGGGAGCGATTAGAGGTGGTATTGTAGGCCGTCTTTTAATTAGTCCCGGTGCATCGCAAATACAGGTGCAATCGCAATCAACGTTATCACTGCGAGTTACGAAAAAATTAATAACCTTAATTGTTTCAGAAATCCCCAACTTTGTAAAGCTAATTTTCTTATTTTCATCAACACGCGATAATATATTTCAATTATATTAATTTTGATTAAATCATATTTTATTTGTGGAGTCACGATTTTCCGAAATATAGTTCCGAGGTAATTAAAACAAATTGAGATAAATCACTTCAACTATTACGTAGTTTTTTCGGGTGATTCATTTACGAAAAATTTAAAATATTAAATTTTTATTTGAAACATTAAATACGTTTTAAAAAATCACAGCTAAAAAAATGAAATGTGAATTCAACAAATATTTATACACCTAATTATTTACCTCAACAGGTCACACCACCCTGGGATTTTAAAATGTAGGTAAAAGTTTGATGATTTTTACAAGGGCGTTGTAAATTATTTTTCTTTTATTGGCACTTATTTAAAAGGTGCGTATTAAAGTATTATTTTATTGGAAAATTTTTTGAAAAAACATAATATGCGTGACTGACATGCAACTTTCCCCAGTGCACGTTTGTTCGAGACAGAAAAGAAGATGTCCTTATTGAGAAATGAAATACCTTTAGTGTAAAAAATTTCCGATAAAATAAAAGTTGAATTATAATATGTGGATAAAAATATAAATAATTAATCACCGCCTTCCAAAAAATCACCCGAATCTGGCATCTTGGCTTCAAAAGTTTTTGAAATTAATTAAATTATCTAGTGAGTAAGATGGTCGCTTCCAACATTTATTAATTTATTTATTTACGCCTAAGGGGCTTTCACAACACGAGTAAATATTTGAAAATAAAATAAAAACAGTCAACAAAATGTAATTTAAAAATTTGATAAATAATTAACTTAATGCAAGTAAGAAAACACAAGGTTACATATACATATACAAAATGCAATACATATACATATACTTGAGTACATACACACAAAAATTTGAGTAAGTATAATATCTGTGATAGGTGAAATAAAAAAAAATAGTTAGGATTATCTAATAAATAAAATTGCATTAAAATTATGTATTTAGGATTGTCTAATGGAATATGTATCTTGTAGTGTAGGAATCTAAGAAATATATTTTTTTTTTATTGCATTATGAATTCAGAACGGCAGGGTGTAGAGCTTTTATTAGGGAATCTTTATATTGTGCTAACCTAGAATTAAAATTTTTGTCCCACTTAGAAAACATGTGTATGTATGGAAGGGAAATTTTGCGATTGTCATTGTCAATTTTGCTACACTAATTTTAAAAATATGTTGAATATGGGTTATTGATTTCATGTATACCTATTTGAATCTTATGTTGGGATCTTTTTAAAATTATTTTTCAATTGGAGTTGTGTGTTGTGTAATTTCGTAGCCAAGAACGTTAGGAGCATTAGACGTGCCTAATAAAATAACGCGGATTAGCTTAGCAAGTACATATATTACTTTACCTCATCGCTGCAAGGAAGCAGTAAAACTCAAGTTCTGTATGTATATAATCGGTAAACGTCGGGAATTGTTTCATCTATGGCGTACATGTTACTCTCTTCATGATTCTCGAACGGAGTCATTTGTTGGGTTTTGTTTTATTTATTTGTGGTTAAAAATACTCCCGAGTCCTTTCTCAATGCAGTAATCGGATTTGTTTACCTTTGCTCCCGGATTGCCAGGGCCGGGGCGTATCGCGCCCGGAATATTTTATAGCCGTGTTTTGTAAACTTCATCATGGCTTTGGGGGCATATTACAAAATGCTCACGGGTGTTGATGAATTTCAGGTTTAATCCACTTAGGTGCATGTCCATTTTGCAGCCCGTCTGGTGGCCCGCGCGGGGAAATTTAATGTTTCAAATAAAATTATGCAATTTGCCGACAACTCCTTGTGGGAATTAATGTGTTTAAATACCTCGAGCGCGAATTGTGCGCACTTGTTTTTTCGTATCTATTTAATTTATTATATCTTCTGTCGCGCCAGTATGACGTAACATTGCTGACGGGCTATTTCGTTTTTTAAAAATATATACTCCTCGGACTTACATGTACTTCATGCACCGACGGCCAGAAGGTATTGCAATGGGTTCGTTTGATTAATTATAATTTAAAATTATAATTAATCTGGAATTCTAAACATGATACATTGCTTTATGGAAGAGGTATATTGTAAGTAAAAATCGAATTGTCTCTTGACAATAAAGCACCCAACGCTTTTGCTAATAATGTTAGGTTTGCTAATAATGTTAGGTTTTTCAATGTGATATTTATTTTTTAAATGAAAGGTAATAAAATTTTAGTCTATGCCTATTAGTCTATGCCTATTAGTCTTTTTAAATGAAATGTAATAAAATTTTAGTCTATGCCTATTTAGTCTATGCCTATTAACCTGCCGTACGTGGGTCTTAATGCATCATAGACAGCATTTCCGGATCGGCCCATATAGAAAAGAGTTCAGTATCGGTCTCGCAGTAAGACGTAATTTTTAGCTTCATTTAAATTATTATTAATATAAGAAAGATGTAAACGAGATATTATAATCGGAATGGTAATTATAAAACTTGTAATTAAATGTCGTGTCCTTGTGTACTGTGATATCTGACTACACCGTGAATTCTTTTGTTGCAGTAACAATGAAGTTCCATTCCGATAACATTACTTTTAATGTCACAAAATAATACTTTACATCCTTTCGCAATATACATATTCGAATGGAAGATAAAAGGCCTTAATGATATTTTTTAAATCTACTTATGAATCAAGACATATTATAGTATCTCACAGAGCCGAAGCTATTCACGGAAAAGTAGTTATCCAAGTCTTTGGGTGTTTATAGGACTGACGACTTATCGTGTGGCTAGCTTAATGACTTTCACAATGAAACGTTCACCAATTCCACCCATGATTGACCACCACATCTATCAAATTTTGGAATTTTATGATATTTTATATAAAATCGTTCCGCATATGACTGTTAACGCCATCTGTGTTTGAAGTTTGTCATCCCTATGAACCAGTATATAGATATAGATAATTTGTCATCCCCATAAACAGCTCTTAAAATATACTTTATAAATAGCCATATTAACTAGTGATGTTTTCTTTATTAGATTATATTTACATATTAATCAGTATCTGTACATTTTTTTTCTTTTCGGTAGATATATATGCTATTTTTTATACTTTATGAATAAAACTTGTTCTCTGTGATGATAGTTTTTTAACGTAGTAGGTATATTATGTTGTTGGTCCTGGAAAGTATTTTCTAACTCATTGGGTGTATTCTTTATACTAAGGTATTCTTATTCAATGGCTCTACAGCACATATCAAACCTTAGCCTCCAACTCCTCCTGTCTCCCGTCGCGGCCCTCCAGTCTGTCACCTGCAGTATCTGGTCCGCATCCTTTCTGACCTCGTCTTCCCATCGCAGCCTAGGTCTACCGACTCTTCTTCTTCCACCTGGATGTCCTTCGAGAATTCTTCTGGGCATCCGCGATGACGACATCCTCTGCACGTGCTCTGCCCACCACAGTCTACTCAGTCTAGCATGTAGGTACAGAGAGCTTGGAAGCCTTAAAAATTTTATACAGCTCATTCTTGTACCTTATTCTTGCCATCTTTCACGGGTCCCAGGATTTTGCGTAGCGCTTTTCTCTCAAATATGTAAAATAAGGTATTATAATTAATTAAAAAAATTATGTTAAATAAACATTTTATCTAATATTTTTATATTTAATTTATTGAAATTGTGGTTAAACTTCATGAGAAAATTTATCTGTAATAATGTTCATTATTCAAGGAATAGCCTAGTCGACACTGGTGGTAGAAGTATGGGATGAATCAAAATAACGTTGTTTACATATTGTTACACAGATGTATTATGTAAAACTACGCTCTGAGGATAAATTTGGCTATTTTTTAAGAACTATCGAACAGTAGACACATCTCTATCTCTTTTATAATAATATGTACAGAAAGATCTTTTGTTATTTTATTTATACTCTCATCTGGTTTTTTTTATTGTTTAACTGTTTTACGTACGTATTTTGCACCCATCCTAAGAAGAGCTAATTTAAATATATATTTTTTAATATGTATATGAATTATCTTGTTTTTGTTGTGCAATCATGTATAATTATGATCAAAGTAACCAGACAATCAATAGATTCACTCTCGCGAAAACATATTTCATAAACATTACGTAAATGGCAATCTTAAGTATTGACGCTCTTAAGGGTTGTACCACCTTGACGATTTAAAAAATATATTGATATTAAAAAAAAATTTACACAACTATTGAACGACGAATATGTACCGACAAGCCTTATATGGCTTGTTGGCTCGTTTCTTTCCATTTTCTTGCATAAGTACTTAGCATATTTAGTTATAGATATAATTTACAAAGGAAAAAATATATATAAGAAATAATAATATTATATCGCTTACCCAGGACCCTTCGAAGAGCAAAAGCTTCCGTATAGGTCCTACTCAATCGTCACCAGGTTGACATTTTTTTCAATCAATAAGCAGGATCGTTCTGCACCGCACCGGTCGTATAAACCGTTGCGAAGTGGAACAAAGCCATTCACTGTTCCCTTTAAGGTATGCCTTTATTGAAAATAAAAAATAATTAATATATAATTATAATGCATAAACAAAAATAATAATATACAAAAGAAAAATACAATTAGAAACAAAATAAATAGGATAATGTAAAATACATAGAAAGAAAACAGTAACATTATAGTAAAAAAGAAAAAAATACAAGAAAAATAAAATTAAAATAAAAATAATAGATGTGTAAACTTGTTAATTCATGCCCATATATCTTGGTGGGCTGTGGTAGGTACGTATATATTAATTTAAAGTGCATTCGACATCCTTTGAAACCCCGCTCCGCGTCATGAAAACATAATGAATCAATCAAAAAATAAATATTTTTCAAAGCGTGCTAAACTTTCCGTTTGGTACATCATCATTGTCCGCTCCAGGCCCGGCCGTTCGCTACGTCCGAGGAACAAATATCAACGGCTCCCTAATGGACACCTTGAATAGAAACCGCTACGGTTTAAATATTTAATTCACCAACACGCGGGCGCCGCGCGTACGTACGCGCGCGTATTTTTGTGCCCGCTCCCGTGTATATGTTTAATAACGAAACAAAACCGTAATATTTCCGCGAATGAGAGTCGCCGCCCCGGAGATGAAAGAGGCCAACCAAGCATTATAAATATTATTACAATAATCCATTTAATTATCAGTGCGGTCTCTTTAAAATAACTGCGTGTTAATGAGTCGGAAGCTTTATTTACCGAACCAACCCGACCGGCCAGATCAAAGGCGGCGGCTATATTCAGGAGACGCCGGCGTCTTCCTGCGCGGCGCGTCGCGGCGCTGGCTGCAGCTTGCATCGGGCGACATCTTCCCTGCCTACAATCCTCATTTCTTACCACAAATACCGATAATTCCGCCACTAAACTCATCCACCGAACATTTAACACATTTCACCCGGGAGAAAAAAATTTAAGTAGAAATATGAAAATGAAACATATAATATCTATCACACGCCTTACATTGAAATGTGACAACGTTGGTTTTATAAAATAATAAATAATAAAGTATTTACGGAAGCAATAATGTAAGCTTTGACAACAGTGCGTTTGTAATCGCTTAAAACGTGATCACATCATACTACCAGGTGAACATCACCACGTCTTTTATTATAATTTTATTGTAAGATGGTTTATGATACACCTTTCTGAGATTGCAACGTTCCATTTATATGGCTTTGAATTTAATATTTTAAGTTTTTTCTCTACATTGAATGTACTTACTATACTCTTAGAAAACTAAACATATATGGAAGTTAAAATAAAACACAAATCACTTTGTTTTCACCACTCTATTAGATTATACAATCTACATGTTTTGAGAACAATGTTCTCTTCATCAGGGTTGTTTGTGTACTATTTGTTTGTGTAAATTCAGCCTACTACTGTTTGTGTAAGTACAAGCCTTCTTTCAGAAGAAAAAAATATTCTTCAACAATTAGAAATATGATTTTAGAAAGTAGAAAAGAAAGCGATTACACAAAGAGGTGATTAATTTTATAAAGTTTTTATCAGCCTTTATAGACATAAAACTATAAAAAAATATTTTAACACGTTTTTATCAGCCCTGTACACATAAAACTATAAAAAAATTTATTAGCATTAAACGGTTTATGTCTATTTCCGTAGAACACCTCCTTCGCGACTGACGTATAATTTTCCCCGGTGCGCGTTTATTCGACACAGAAAAGAAGATCAAGTATTTATTTAGAAATAAAATATCTACAATTCTACAAATCGGATATGCTAATTAGTTGTACACTTTTTACTCGTGTGTGATCGCACTTGTTCACTATCTCCAGGTAGGTATTCTCGTAATTTTTTTCGCTGGTCGCTTATAATTCGCACTAGTCGTCGGCTTTGCTAGTATTGTTTTTGAAGAACAGCCGAACTGTCACAATAAACTGTACGTGTAGCGGTTTTGTCGCCCTTTATGTCATAGAGCAGCAACGGCGAATCTTTTTAAAAAAAAAGTGCCAAAAATTCTTAAATATTTTTTATTTACTACCTAACGTATCGAGTGTTTTTTTAGCTACTTTTATTTTATTTGCTGACTACATTTTTAAATCGGTTCACGTACAAACTACATTGCTGTACTGCATGCCGTCTATAACAAGCGTACCCTAGTTCGCCACCACTGTCATAGGCAAAGTCATCGCGAACATTCAGGTATGATCGACTGATTTCAAAACCTTTATAGTAATTTTTTTTAATTTTGTAAAACGTCCAGAGTGTTGGAAAATTCTCAATTATATGTAATTATTTTTATTTAGTCACGTTACTGTATAGATGGGCGCCAATATGGCTTATTTTCACGTAGAACTTCATATTATGCCTAACCAACCCACAACCGCCGCAAATCAAACGTTCGTAAATCGAGGGCTTCCTGCATTTCAATGTCGTTCAACGCAATATTAATATCCCTTGTGCCTAGTGAATCCAATCCAAAGACGAAATTACAATCCCGTGATTTCATGATTCGATTTTGATGATTACAGGATTGTATAACCAGGGGTAATACGAGATTGACAAATAAGAATTTGAATGTAAAACAAATTTATTATTATACAATGATGTTCCTCCGAGGTTACTCACCGGTTGTTAAATTAGAAACGTATCGCTGAATCATTTGTCGCACAATAATTCAATACTATTTTTTCAGAAAAAAATCATAACTTGTGAAATTCTTCTAAACGCCCCTTAAACGGGATACATTCCATAGTTAACGAGGTCTGAGTATATGCGAACTATATGCAAAGCCGATATCAAAATTAGTTTAGTGAACCGGCTGGTATTTTTTCGAGAAATGTCACTGTTCTTTATTTATTTATTTAGTCTATTTAAAAAACAGTCCAGCAAGAATTAAATAAAATCACATATAAAGTAACCACCATCCATTTAAATATTTTATTAATAAATTTACCAAGTTCAATTTCAGTATATTTCAGACACAAGCCGTAATAGTCGACATATAATATGGTAAAAATGAAAATAAATAATTCTCAATGTAACAATGTCCGTCACTAACGCTGGAATTACCAAATGGCGCAAATGCCAGCCATGGCACGTAATGATGAGGTACAAACTGATATATAGCATCTTCAAAATAGCAAAATGATTTTGTGGTGACATTATCAGTATGATAAATAGAAATATACTTCGTTTTCACCATTTATATATTGAAAATTTCCCGTACATTGTTATTTATTTTCTTTTATTTTTACTGTTTATACTTCGATTTTTAATTTGATTTGTTAGTATCTGTACATTGTATCCTGACGATGGCCCTGAAACGTGTTGATATTTTCAATATATAAGTTACTATTTTGTGAAGGTGTTGGTGTGTTAATAATACTATGAGTCTGGTGTGTAGTGATATTTGCATGCTAGTATAGTGGTTGTCCTACAACTCCTGTAAAGAGACAGGTTACGTCTCAAAACCGGTAGATAAATAAATGTTTAGTGGTTATATACTAACATAAATAAATTAAGCATTGTTTCGTTTACAGAGTGGAAGTTCATGATTAATATAATAATTTATACGATTTATAATTTATACATACACATGTTGTGCCAATCGAAAGCGCTTAGGCTAATATAACTCAAATAAGTTAAATAAAACGTTGTGTATAAATTATGTGAGACTAACATAAATAATAACATTTTGTTAAAATGTCTGACCACAAAGTCAATGATTTAAATATTAAAAATATTAATATTAATATAAGTTACTTACATACTTACCATTATGCCATTTCCCCGTGGGAAGTGGTGAAGGCAAAGTACATTTTAATTTATTATCATATTATGATTTACAGCAATTTGAAACTAGCGTAGTAGGTGAATTTTTAAACGAATTTCATTATTTTTTTGCGTTTTCTCCATTCCTCTTTTTTTGAGACGGATGGATAAAATATCTCAAAATTTACTCGACGATTTTTTTTAAAATTAAAGATTAAATTTCAAAGAAATTTCAAGGAAATAAGGTCATGTACTTATTTAGAAATGAAATATCTAAAAAGTAGCGCCGAATTTGAAAAAAAAAATATAAAATTAAGATAATTTGAATAAAAAATCCGTTTAAAAAAATATAAATTTAAATTTAATTTGACATAAATATAATGACATAAATATAAATCGTAAATATTTATTTTTTGTCTCGAACAAACGTGCAACGGGAAAAATTTCATATCAGCCTCGGCGGAGAAGCTCCAGGGGGAATGGACACGACGAGGCCATTTTGTTTTGTTTTTCTTCAAAAATTTTCCATTAGTTATTTTTTTTTTTATTATGTGCCAAAAAAATATAATTAATCGATCGCCTCGCTGTGCGGGTTACGCCCTTAAGGGTACGCGCGCACTAGAGTTTTTTCGCCGCGCGGCGAAAAAACCTGCGACATTTTGACGCGCGGCGAAAATAGCAGGCGCGCGCACTACGGCATAATGCCGCTGATCATTTGAACAATGGGCATTTCTTTAAAATATTTGGTGAACTTAACGATTACCCCGAAAAATTCTTCCAATACTATCGAATGAATAAATCATGTTTTTATGAACTTTTTAAACTAGTTGGACCTTCTATCACATATAAAAATACTCCATTCAGAAATGTTTAATGTTTATATCACTATATTATTTTAAAGTAATATCATACAATCTCAGTAAACCCAGAACAGTAGTTTATCTCCGGCCTGTCTGCGAGTTATTAGCCTACTCTTGCGTTGACGCTAGGGCTGTCACTTTATTTTTACCCCCTTTCTTTTAATTCGTAGCATCTGAAATTCCGACGCATAAGGTAGACACGAAACCCGAAAATTTCTGTAATTAGTATACCTAGTTTCTGCACTTAAATTGCAAGAACGCTGATTAAAATCAACGTAGACTTTTAAAAACTCACAGTCTTTGTGATAATCAACACACCTTTTTAGTAAAGCACCACAAACATAAAAAAGGCATTTTTTTCAGGAAGCGCATTTTTTTTCTAAAGCGGCGGCTGCGAGCGCGAATGGCACCGAAGGCACGGCCCTTGCTGCCGCCGCCTTGTGCCCCCATATTTTATGTCAATGTGTGCGTCACAGTGCGTACGTACACGGCGCCGAGCACGCACGCACACATTCTAATGGGTAGCGGCCAGTTTGTACGAAGACGTATTACTGTTCTTAGTTTACTGATACAATGGTGGTCTTCTCTCAACTTCCGTAATTAGCATTTCAATATTAAAATCTTCATCCAGATCAGCAGAATTATTGCTTGTAGCCATTGTTCTTTCACATAAAATATTATATGTTACAGCGAAACAGCGCGTAGTGCGCGCCGTCAAGACTTTAAAAAGATGCGTTTTGTAACGTGTTGTACAGTAGCCGGCAAACATCTTGAAATTCTACGGCGTAGTGGGGGGAAGTTTGCGCATCTACCTTTCCACCAACGAGACCCAAATTTCGTCTTCTGCGCGTTCCCCCACTACGCCAAAGAATTTCAAGAAGTTTGCCGGCAACTGTAACATTTCACAGATTTTTCGCCGCTGCGTTATTTTGCCGTTGAGTGCGCGCACTACGATTCAAGATCCTTTGTTGCAACACTGCGGTGCGACATTCTAAGGCGCACTTGTCGCGGCGCTCCAGTCCAGGACCTCAGACGCGCCACTGGTTGCTCTTACGCACCCGCGCCGGGATGGGAGCACGTCGCGGACCTCAGTATTTACTCAGCGCGAGACCCCACGGGCTCTCTTTCTGGTTCTCAGGTCCCGCCGTAATTACAGCGATAAACTGCAATTACTGGAGACAGCCTAAGTGTTTAACGAGTGAGGTGCGGGTGGTTGCGGGTGGCGGCCCTGCATACGGGCCTTCCCGCCGGTCGCCGTCTCTGTGGGAAAAGGTGATTCAATCGTCGCGCTCCCAAATATTTATCTTACGACCATAGTGCACCGCCCATCTATAAAGTATAATCGCGTCAAACACAACATTTTTTAAACAATATTTTTATATAAAAGTATGTATGTTGTAAGAACGCGGTTACTGGATTTGGTCCCCAGAGGGATGATTGATTAATTAAAGACAAATTATAGAAGTCTCACAGAGACGAAGCTAATTTGTAAATGAGAAAATCCATCACTTAATTTTTTCAAACATTTTTTAAACAATATTTTTATATGAAAGTATGTTCTAAGAACGCAGTTACTGGATTTGGTCCCCCAGAGGGATGAAATATTAATTAAAGACAAATTATAGAAGTCTCACAGAGACGAAGCTATTTTATATATAAAGTGAAGTAGGTAAAATTTCTTAGTAGTAAGTCGCGCTTTAATACGAAAATACGTTTTTACTTAAACGTGCATTGTAAAAAATAAGTTTTCTTTACTAGGGGATTAAATTATGCAAGAATTATTACTTTAACTGCAATATATGTGTGTCTTATATATACGCGAGGTGGATATTTAATTCCACTGCGACCCAATCCTCTCACCTAAAGAAGGGGTTTAGATCATATCTGTACAATTTTAATCTATGGTTCTTTATAATTAATAATTATATTCCCATGACAATGGCCATAAGGAGGATGTATACGAGTATGTTTGCCAACAGACCCTATATTCTTTGTGATAACTTATAGGGGTCTATTCTCGTTGGTTCGCGTTACCTTAACAATCGTGTCCTGACCGCATTTAAATAAAATTGTACACTTGCTCAATTTCGGCGTAATGTTTTGATATTTTTTACAGAATCTTTAAGCGTGCATAAATAAATAAGGACGTTCCGACTATTTTGTAAAATAACAATCTTATAATGTTTGAGAATAGGAATAAAAACCTTAGTTATGACTATAATTACTAGAAAATTGACTTAAAAACAAGATTTTAAACATATTTATTTATTTTTTATCAGCGCCCTAGTAGGCTTTACATATAAAGTTTCAGTATTTCATGCAAGCCTTACATTAAGATTTTAATTACATAAACAATATTTTTAAAAACATGTTATTTAAAAAATAAACAAAAATAAGCAATAAATAGTAAAAAAATGTCTTTAAAAATAAACAGTCATAACAATCATAAAAAATCATTTTGTAATCTTTCCAGATTTATTAAGACAAATGTTAAGTTTAAAAAGAATATTTAATTATTCTGATCAAATGTCGTTATAATATACGGGTGAATCTTTCTTGACAGTTAAAAAATTTTGTATGAAAATATTCCGTCGGTTGATGTCATCAAAATATTCTGCGGTACAGAAGAATTTTTATAAAATTATTTTATAAACGGTTATAAAATTATTTTTAAAAAATGCATACATAATTTCGGCTGAACTGTTCGACCAATATTTTTGCCGAAAATTCATGGTTATTGAAATGTACCGCTGAAAATCATAATTTCGTTTCAGCGTGGACATTTTAATTTAATTATTTGGAGCCGCATTTTTTACGGAGGTAAAGTTCATTAGAGTGCAAAGAAAATGTTTTTTTCAGCCTGAGCGGGACTTTGGCGAGTCTGAGTGCGAGATGTGAATGCTGTGAAGAAGAAAATTATTGAACTTTTAAATCTAGTTGACTTAAATAGTTTTCAAACCAGCCTTGAAAATATTGAACACTACAATACCACGATCATGCATAGCCACACCACCTCAAATAAAACACATTACGCATTATATATTTTATTTGAAGGATATCAAAACAAAGGCAGTATCAAGAAAAATTTAATGCATCGAGAATTACTAATTTATAAAATGAACTGAATTCGAAATTTTATAGGGAATATAGTTCGATCTCTTCCAAAATTATCTCTCCAAATCACTATTAAAAGCAGACAGCAATATCTCCGTAGTGTCAAAAGTTAAGGCAAATTTGATGATAGCATAAAATCTATTAATCAGTATATTTTAAATACGTAATCCTCGATGTCTGTACTCAAAACATTTATTTTTTGGATATTGCTGATTACGTAGTATTTTTTAATCGTTTGATTTGCACACATCCCATCTTTTTTTTTACGCTTCAACAGGCCAGGAGGCCCAATTACAGAATCAAGAAAATCACATAGATTAAATTGTAACCTCACCGGGAATCGAACCCGGAACCCTCGGTGTGGGAAGCCAGTGTCATGCCCACTGCGCTACGAGGGCTAGTAAAGTAATAAATTATTTTTGTTTTTTCGCAGAATTCTATCGCGTTTAATTTTATTTTCACATTTCATCATTACACACAATCCCACTTTATCGCTATTTACCCAACACAGCTCTAAAGAACGATAATATTGTGATGCAATTGAATCCAAAACAAATTGTATAATGACAAAGAAACGACCTAGATTTTGTTATCAGCGAGTAATTAAATTAATCCGATTCGCGATGCTTCGCGGCAATCTACAATCGCCGCACCTGCCGCTAACTCACCGCCGCTAAGGGCGTATATTAAGAACTGTCCGTATCACATTCTGGCCCATTTTTCATATTACCCGGCTTATTTACTTCCGCGGGAGCGATGAGGTTTAAAGCGCGCTATGTCCATCTCCTAACCTCTGACCGTATTTTGATCGATCGATAAATTCACATCCAAACGTTCATTACGGCCCGAGAAAAATGAATGCATTAGACGAGCCGTAATTCTTTCTGTTACGAACGAAAATGACTACAATTATCGAGAAAGGTTAAAAGTTTAACTTTATTTTATAAATGAGATTTATCGTATTTTATTTCGTGTCCTAGAGTAATTTTATGTTTTAAATGAAGATACAGGTTTATTGTTGGCCGGGGTATTCATAAATCAGCCGATACGGACAACGAAAGATTTCGTAATAAAATGCAATTATTATAATAACACGATATAAATACGTCGGCTCGATAAAGGCTGACAGTTAAATGCTATCTCGATTCCCTTTGAACATGTTCCTCTTTGACTCCGCGGGTCGTGACGTTTTTTCCAATATTTTTCACAATTTGGAAATAACTCGGGCGTGAGTAAGAACACGCTTTAGCCGAAAATAACTCATCTTTATACTGAATACGCCCAGCCGATGTGATATTTTGCATTACTCATTTATTTGTCTTATGTGTTACTGACTTCAAACACGAACAACGAAAAGCAATTCTATAAATTAACGCTGTCGAGTTCCTTATTTTTCATTTTTCACGTAAACTAGATTTATATTCTATCACATAATGGATCGTAATGAAATATTCGTAAATAGAGCGTGCAGTATTTAATTAACTAATGGACTCTTCGTTATATTTTAATTTATTCGACTTTTCAATAAATAGCCCGGGTTTAACGGAAGGCATTACATTTTTAATCTTCCTTTTTCACGAAGAAGACATAATAAATCAATCGTTAATATTAAATCACCTTCGGCCCGGTGCTAGCGAGCGGTACAGCGCTCGTGTGTATATCCGCTATTCTTCGTTTCGCCAGTGTACGTCCGCGATGAATCATTTCGCGAGATCTTCGAAATACATTTTTATGAAATTCCAGTTCGGAGCGACGCAGCCCTGGCGAACGTTTCACAATTAAAAAAAAAAGCGTAATTAAATTCCCTCTCTTCTGAAACCACTCCTCGGGAGTGTGCTATTTAATTCTTTGCGGCGAGTAGTGGAAGCTGACTATTCATGTGTTGGTAGCCGTCACCCTAGAGCGCGTCTAGTGGCGCTACAGGGGTTATTAGGCGCTCTCGTGCCATCTGCTGGGGTGAGTGGCGAGGGCGCTTCGGGGCCGGCGGCGCAGGGCGAACCGAAATATTACGTTTTTTCCGACCGAACTACAAATCTCATTATCACCTTCCTTTCTTCCTCGCCGCGTCCTAAATAACGCCAATTTATATCCGCGTAAGAAATACGCGCGTCGATGTAGGACACTCGGGTCTCGAAGCTCCCGGGCGGGGTACTAGAGACCCCTAGAGCGGCACGAGAGGCCCGCGGCAATATCAGCCACTACAGTACACCCGAGGGTGGCGGTTCCTCCCGCATGAAAGGGAATATTGCGCGCAATATTTGCTCTGTGTAGGGCGAACTAAAGCAAAATTAAACTGCGATTTATAATGATGAACTTCCGCGCTGATCTCAAATTAAACGGGAATATTCCACAAATTTGATTCCTTATCATATAAGAATCCATCGCTCGCAAAATGTTACGAATTTTCTTAAGCAAAGTTTTCTAGTTTTCTCAACAGTGATAATACACGTAAATGTATATAAAAATTACAACGCATCCTCATCGTGGGAAAAATATAAATTATTTTTAAATTCTAATATTCATACGTACATATAATATTTACAAAGCAAACACGCCAGCAATCCATCATATTGAAACCAAATATTTGTAAATATAATGGTGTAGAACATGCCTTCAAAAGAATACATCAAAAATTCGTCGTGAAATAACGAAGAAACGCTTTCGTACAATATACGTCAGACTATTATCGCTCCGAACAGATCGCATTTAAAATCCGAACAGCAGTGTAGATTTTTTCACGAAATTAAATATCAAACAGATTAGCGTAGCGTCAACAAACAGGATGATTTCCCCAAATTGCGAGAAATAGATTGTCCATCGCTGCCCACATTGGTTCGGCCGGCGGCGATATTTTATGAAAGAAGACTCGTAGGGATGTTTGGCGGCGGGCTGCGACCAGGACCGGTACCTACCTGCTGCTGGACAGCTGTCCCCATCCATCCCTCTTACATATCTACCACGGTTCGGTAATGAACCAATGGTAAACACAACAGTGCACGAATTTCCTAACGCGGGCAGCAAGTAAACATCCAGCAGTGAGTGGGTGTTCACTATCTTTCTGTATTCATGCACAAAAACGTTTCATTTCCAATATTAGATCAAACTACAAGTGATATAATGTTATTTTTTATTGCTGCTATACATTTTTGGCAAAATGCAAAATGGCATGTGCTTGGTGCTTAAATGACATATTTTTAAAATCATTAATAAGATAGCACATATTTACTTTTCGATACGTAGTGAGATATAACATGGTGAGAGCTATATGCTCCCATGTCACGGTTATGTCGTCTTATAAATTCAAGACAGGATCTGGATTTCTTTGGTGTAAGTCTGTCCAGATTCAAACAATCTCTGATTAGTCTAGATCTTGTCTCCATCATGTTAGTACTTTTCATTTCTCCTTGCTTTTCTTTTAAATTGCTATAACTTTTATTCTCTTGTATTTTATTTTGTTCACGTTATGTAATATATTTTATTGGACTATGTCGGTTAATTTCAATAAATAAATAAAATATGTAGTTTAGAGAGACATCAATGATTTGACAAACGCTGTTGGGTCATTGCCGGTTACATTGTTCAATGTAACCTTACTTTATTTCATAGGGATATCCACAGGAGAAGAAATATCTGAACCACCTATTATTTAACCGACCTACAAATGGTAAAAAGTCTCTCTTTCCGAACATCCGAACTTATCCAACGTTAAAATCCTTTATTTTTCTATCAACCATAGAATTTTTGCTCCTGGACTGCAGTGATGTGTATGAAACATTAAAATAATTGGTAAAGTTTGTGAAAATTAACTTCATCCAGCTGTGATTGTACCTGGCATTGCTGAGGAACCCTCATCGCAGCCCTTCTCTGTCTGGGTATGCTCTGTCATGCTTGACATTGTTGAGGGATGGTACACTCGGTTTTTCCTTGCTACATAAGCGTATAGTGCTGACTAATGATCGACAATAACACCCCATTTACTGGGTGACACGATTGGATGATTCTTGTATTGATGTCGGCTAAGGTACCGCCGAAACCGTGATGACGTAAAAATGGATTCGATGTGATTTAATCACAAAAAGTACAGCTCAAACACACACAAAATAAAAGCCAACGTTAACAATAATCAATAATATTTTCTGCACGGAATGAGCTTTCACAAAAGCTGTGAACATTTTCGTAACTACCTTCGCCGCCGCTCTCCAATTGCAAGCAGTTTAATCTCGCGTATTTATCAACATCGGTGAGTTACTTCTGCACGTGTTTTAATCGACTTTTAGTTTAATCTTACCATCACAAATCGATAAATTTATTTTGGTCGAATTCTTATATAATAACTAGCTCTAACCTACCTGAATCGAGAGTACGGAGTGTAGTTTCAAAATTTAGTCATTTGTATTTAAAACATTTTAATTAGTATTTTATACAGATTATTACTTACCGTTACATTTTTTAAATTTATCTTCGTAGTACAATAATAGATTCACAAACAATCAAAACCTTAAAAATAGCTCTATACTGGTGAATTCAAGCTGAGCCAAAGTATCATTAAAAAGGTATATTTTATATGCAATGTTTATATTTATGTAAGTTATTTGTAAGAATCATTAAACAAAAATAACGATAATAAATATTGACTTATATAATAATAATATTATTATTATATTATTTAATATTTATTATTATTGTTTACCTAATGTTTGTTCAATGATCCTTACTAATAACTCGTTATTTTTGCCCTTTTTTATAAAAATGTGCAGGTACTAGTAATACATTATAACATTTACCCGATGCAAAAATAAGCATTGAGTATGTTTAATCATTTAGACTTTAAAATATTTTACATATATAAGACTAATGTTCACTTTCATAATATCAGTCACGTAATAAATAGGCTTCCACCGTCGACTTATTACTTTGAGAGAACTGAACCTCTCTAAAATTGACATTAGCAATCTGCATATAGGCCAGATTTCCATTTTAGAGATGTAAGTTTTATAAATAATATATGTCTTTTACAAGAATCACACAAAGCGATTGTCAGTTCTACGATAAGTCGGAAGTTACGAGGTATGGAAAAACGGAAGTTTTAGGGAGTGAATGCCCTCTGAGTTCTTATCGATCGAATTTATCTTTACCATTTCAGTGTGCGTATATAATATATTTATATATGTAAATTGCGATAGACTGCCTCAGTAGATTTCTGATTTTCCGGGATGGATGGTGAGAAAAAGCATTGAAAAATTATCTAACAATACAGAAAACTTCAAAAAAATCACAAAAGTTAAAAACTCGTTTACGATATATATACGTTTATGCACAGATAAAATGTCTCCTGTATGTTGCAGAATTGTCAACATACAAAACTTTTTTTGCCCGATTATTTTTTACTTCATTAAAAAGATAACAAAAAAGAAACTGTTAAAAATAATGTTTTAGATAGCGTGATCGATTTTTCAACATAAATCAACTCATATTTCTCTTCATCATCATTATTGAGTAAAATATAATATCTTCATTATTTATCACGAAGTAATCAGTTACAATTTCGTCTGAATTAAGCCAATTACTTCTGAATGCACATCAAACCGTCAATTTGTCATGAATTCGGTAACTTTTCATGATTTTCTTCAAACTCGAAAAATTCGTAATTTCCATTTTTTTATTTACATTTGTATATTTGCTCCGGCATTAAATCTCCGGTTTCTATAAATGTTCGAAACATAGAGGTGAATTCTCGTGTAGCATTACTGTTTAATTTATTTGTATTGCCAAAAGCTATTTGGCGGATACCATGCCTCTTTAAAAACGAAATAAAACGCGATAAAATCACCCTGCAACTTTAATTCTTCATAAAAATATTTTCTTTAGCTGCGAAAATTAAATAAAAATTTGGTACCCCTGACAGTTGACGATAAGCAACGTTGCCGTCATAAATTACGAACTATTCTAAAGAAGCGACAGTGACAACTGGACGCAACTAATCCCCATAAAGCTCTTAAACAATCTAACATAAAGAGTTTTGAGAGATCACTTTTCGAACACGACGGAGAGCTGATGTTTTCGACTCTTAATACGTACGTTTACACGTTATGAAGACTGTGAAATCTTTCCGTTATAAAAAATATTTTTTCAATGACTTTTGAAATTCACCCCGGTTAATCCGCATCCTGGATAATCTCGAGTAATCGAGAGTCTGCTGTATTTAACAGGTTTTTTAAATCACTGACGAAAAGTGACTGGAGAGCAGACGCCCGGTGAACCTGACCAAAAAAACATACAAGTCGACAGTGACGTCACAAGTGCCACCCCTAAGTGAATTTCGAAAAGCCATCTCAACTACTTTTCATCGTGCCTTTGATATTTTGATATAAATATATGATTAAAACTCATTGCAAAATAATAAAATATATTTCTACTTAAATGAATAAATAAAGCCTACAAATGTTTAAAGCAAACCACAAACAACCACTGGGTCTTGTTGAATTTGGTGTTAAGTTGTAGATTTATTGTTGAAATCATGTTGTCCTTTGAAATTGTATTGTTTTGGAATATGGTCCATTTCAACGCAACGCAACACATTTTTTGTAGAATTACATTCGCACAATTTGAGAGATGGACACTTAACTATAGGTACATATTCAATTCTTATACCTAGGTATTTTCTTAATTCTTATAGGTATTTTTTCTAAATGTAATTTTTATATTCCGCCCCAATTAGCCGTCCTTAAGCACCACTTAACTTTCCCATGCAGAGGACGTCACTGGAAATCAAATACACACTACAGAATAGCTCTGAAAATTCTATTTTACGATTCTAAACGGTGGTGAAAACATACATTTTTTAAATTTATTTGTGTAAAATGAAGAATCTTAAGGTTACACGAATCGCGCTTAACGCGCAGCAGGTAGATTGATGAATTAACTAAGTTCTATCCATTTTATAACGCAGTTTCTAGAAGTTAATGTGGAAATTAAAAATGACTGCACCAGAGTAAATTCAAAATTTGTGCAGCAGAGAATCGGTGATGCACGTAAGACAAAGCCCACTCCTATAATAATACATTGATGCAATCCAAGAATAGTGAAGCGTTATAACCTCTGTTATTCACGCTGTTATTCTCTCTTCCTCGTGTATTCCACCGTTAACTGCTCATAATATTTTTTTACAGCTGCGGTATTCAAAATGTCCGAACCTTAAACTCGTACTACTTCATTTATTATGGCTTGTGTTCGTTGGGTTCTCCGCAATTTCTGGTACTTAAATCACTCGCCCCATTCCCCTGCATTTTCTTAGTGCCTACTGCAATAACGAAATCTAAAGCACAAGGTTGCGCGGCTGATTCCCAAGAGAGGATGATAAAATATAACATAAATCATAATTAATACGTGGGTATTGTGAATCGCAAATGAATCATTCGCGATTCGAGTACATCTTCCTCTTTGTTCTTTCCGCTGGCGCTGTCGAGCAAATATTTATTGGATATTTGATTATCTTCATGTCCCTTTGAGATGCACGTCAAACCGGCCTCGCTCGTTCTATTATCTTATTCCATTACAGAGCCCAAGTGTTTTATTCACAAACGCAAGTACCGTTATTTATGTATAGTTTAAAGCTCACACATTGCTCACAGATATGAGCACCGAAATCGTTTCAACCGTGTGGTATGGTGACGTTGTATCGAATATTACCGTATTGTTGTATTGTCCGCGTATATCGGAGGACTGCAGGCAGCGTCTCGGTATACCGAATCGATTGGGTTATTCTTCCTAGACGATCGCGGTACATACTAACAATTACAAACGTGCGGTATTGTAGAAACAATATCGGCAGCTTCGGTTATCGCTACTTCGATAACTCGAAAATCGTGAAATAACGTTTAAAACTCATCTTGTTATGTTAAGTGCTAAAATATATATTTACAAAATAAGAGAGTAAAATTATCTTAGTACTGCAGAGGATAAAAATTTGCAGAGATGAACTTAGAAAGTGTATTGGGTCACAGGTCACAGCGTATGTTTAAGATATATTTATAGCGCAGTTAAATTATTTATTCTTGCATCAGTGAATTCCCTTTTTTCCAAACCGAGTCTCTTTAAGTAAAAAAGTATTTTTAAATAAAGCGCGATTTATTTACAAAGACATTATACTTTTTAAGAGTATTAGTTGGACCTTTTCACAATTGTTTTAAAATTTACATGCTCTTAATATATTTTTAAACTAATCAAGTATATTGGAACCAGTCGTAGAACCGGGTGGTGTACCAAGAAATTAACGTTATTTTTTTCGTTTGTTTATGGTCTGAGGTTGTTACTTTACTTTAGTTTAATTAATTACACATTATACTACTCGAGCCTCGAGAGTGACTGAACCTCTCATCGATAGGTGAGATATTGAATTAAATTCATTCAAATATACTAAAAGGTCCTGTCAGTACATTTTAGTGTATTGAATGTATATAATTCAATATTAACTATAAACCAGAGCAACTGGTTTAATGTGGAAGGGTGATTGTAACGGGAATATTGAGTAAGGAAAATTGTTTTATTCCATTTTTTTTCTAGATCCATAATAAATAATAAAATAAGAGCTTCTAGTAAATAGTTCTAATTAATTATTTCAAAAACTGCTTTGAATCTGTTTTGTAAACAGGTAAACATTGCTGCGTTTGTCACACAAGCTAATTTTTTTTTATAAATGATAAAACATTTACAATTACGTCGCCAACAAATTTTGTCACTGAAAATAACATTAAAAGCATTCCTTAAAAATTGCATATTTATCACAATTCAGCCGAATTTTGGACATCGTCGATGTTGTTTCTACATGAATCTAGTTTACTATTGAGATTACCGAGTATTGTGCCATTAATAAAACTGTCATATATTATTAATAAGATAAGTGGCCAACAGAAACGTGGCAAAGCTCCTAATTTATAATTGATTGGAACAGTCGAACCTGCATCCCTCCAGATTGTATATAACTTGGCTATGGGGCGTGTCAGACGATGAAAAAAGGGAAACCTTCACAATTCCATTGTTCCCGCGTATCAATTTCGCTGCGGCGGTGGCCGGAACGTCAACATTCATGTTCCGAACATAAGCATCCAGGCATATGGAACCTACAGGCAGTACAGGATCATCTGCAACGAGAATCCTCCGTGTATTTGACAGCAGTGACACAGAAGCCCGCGGCCACAGATGACGACGATGTTATATCGCATACAAAAGGACACCTCCCGTTGCGCATGATTTCATTACACACGGACTCTCTTCAAACTACTTTTATCGGAAAATCTATGCATTTCTTGTTACCATTTGAGTAATTTTTTTAAACTCTATTTCACTTTATAATTCAAATAATTGAAATCAGAATAAAGTGTGGTGCTATATGCACATATGCAGGCCAAATATTATTTTGGAAAAATAATCTTAAAAATATCTTCTTGTAAACTAATAGTAAACTTGAAACTCAGATTTACAATACCAGATGAATACTAGATAAATCTACAACTGAACAAATAAGCTGAATAATTTATTTATTTCTCTCGACCTATCCTAGAGAATCTCTTATGTATGAGATTACAATACAATTAATTATTAACTTTGTATATGTATCCACTTGAGTTTATATATCTTATCCAGCCAGTTTCGAAAACAATCGGTTTCTTCGTCATGGTGATATTTTTATCAGCAGGGATTTTCACTGGATAAATTTAATAGTAATAATAAATTGAGAAAATAAAAAGTAATTGTATATATAATTTTTAATTAGCTATTTTTTATTAGTTAACTAATGGACATTTTCTGTTTCTGTTGCAGGCCAAGCTATTGGAAAATTCGCACGTGTGGCTGGGGGCTTCTACTTCTTCGATTGCCGGTGAGTTAACCGTACGAGGCTGGATTTCCGCTAACGACACGACATTCTGTGAAAACGAAAAAAATCCGAAATTTTCGACAAAGCGGTCATAAATAAGCTTTCTGATAACCTACGCCCATGTTTCAGTATTTTATTCTAATTTATAGTGGGAGAATAATTTAAATAGATGCCAGCATCATCTGTGAAATTTAGATTAAAAAAATCAAAACAAGATTGATGAATCACTTAGAAAGAAAAAATCTACCAATCTAAATGATATAGAGCATAATTACCACTTTCTCGGATTCGAACCCGGAAATTTATTTTACCGAGAAAGTGAAGTAACCAATGAACCTCCAATTTGAGTTATACATATTTGGAATCGTGTTCTGAAAATGGAATTAAACTCGAAACATGATTTATTTTTTCATTCAAAATATTAAAGTCCGTGTGTTAAATAAATGTGTTTTTCTGGAAAAAAATGTTTGAATTGGAAAGCCTCCCATTAAAATTGTTCTTTCAGCTCGGGTTTCATCGTGTCGTTGGTATAAAGCCGGTCTGATGCAAATTTCCTAAATTTCCTTCATTCTCTGTCAAGTATTTTTTTTTTCTATTTTTGTTCGTTGATTGCTTAATAGCGTTTTTCCGTAGGTGTCCACATCTATTGTTTATTTTATGATACGCCCGACAAAACTGTATTACATATTTTTATTTTATACACAATTTTAAGGAAATGCCCGATAATACGGTTTCATTTTGTTTATAATTCATAGTTAATTTTGATGATTTAAACATTATAAAGATATTTTTACAACATTTTCGACAAGGTTTTTTGAACTTTTTGCCTCGGTTTCATAAAATACATCGAGTTTGTTTTGCGATGTCCAGCTCTATAATGAATCCATAATCTCCTAAATACCTTTGAAGTTTCGTCGATCCTCTGTTAATGTTGCAATTGACGCATAAAGATTTGTTTTATTTTAGATTTCGGTATTTTTTATAGTACTTACGTAGGTTCTGATACGATATCTGACTAGGTTTCTGAACTCTTATGAAGGTGCCTCTTATAAAGGAATTATTTTTGTTTTTATAGCATAGTAAATCCCAACGCTGGCGCTGGTAGAGCTTCAACGGTATATTTAAACGATAGAAAAATGATCATATATTAAAAGCAAAGTCATCATTTTATTATGAGTAGATGAGGTATTAATTATTTATTGTTATTAATTATTAAGAAAATGAAGCATATAAGTATATTTATAAAAGTTTCACATATATTACTTGGTAAGTAAATAACAAAAAATTATTGAACTGATGGGAGATACATCATGGTGTTTTTTCAAATCTTACTAGCTTGATGTTGTAGTAGATAGTTTTTTGCGATTTTCTGCGAATTCTTAGCGATGTTGCGCGTTTACTATACATAACTGTTATGTTTCTGAACGTATTGAATGAATTATTTATAACATGTTAATACTATGTAAATCTATAGCACCGATCGAGCCGACTAATGATGGTTTCTATGTTTCCAATTCATTCCAGCAGACAGTTACCAGTATCAGTTACAATCAATGTGGCAGAAATGCTGGAACACCAACCAGTCGCTGGTGCACAACCTGAGGTTCCGCGAGCGCGGCCCTCTGAAGTCCTGGAGGCCGGAGACCATGGCGGAGGCGATATTCTCCGTGCTGAAGGAGGGGCTGTCTCTGTCGCAGGCGGCCAGAAAATACGACATTCCCTACCCGACCTTCGTGCTATACGCCAACCGCGTCCACAACATGCTGGGCCCCAGCGCTGACGGAGGAGCAGGTGTGTCTCATGTGTCAATATTGTTTCTCCATCACCAAGAACCTCGCATTACCATCTATCATGTCCTGGCGTAAGCAGCAGCATCTGAGGAAATTCGTCAGTGTTAAAAATTCTTGTTCATACGCGTTCTCGAGGCAGTCTCATAAATATGATATCGCTGTAAACTTTATTTATTTTTCATATGATTGCTTTGAACTCATCATTTTTTATAATTTTGATCATCTTTGTAATGCAGCAAATGATAATATTTTAAAGGTATTGTATTGTTTCTAAGATAAAAGGTTCATAAATTGATTGTATTTTGTATTTTTCAGAGAAAAAGTGGCACCACAAAGGTGTCTGTCTACTCTACATTAATTTGAATGACAAATAAGTTTTAATATGTTATTGTTTCCTTTTGTTCAATGTCCCTATCATTAGATTCTATTAATGGAAACTGTATCGGTAATACATGCATTGATTTTAAATGGCGTGCGAATGCGATTGTTTTGTTGTTTCATACAAATGATGTTGAATACTGATTCCTTATTATTTCATACAAATGATTTTTTAATACAGACATCAAAATGTAACATTTTGTTAAATTGCTTGCCAAAAAATGTATATTTTGGTGTTGTTCTTGCATTCAAATATTTATTTATTTTTGCATTTTATGTGAATAATAATTCATTTTTATTTTGACAATACAGGTAAATAGCATTTATGAAGTATTTACAAACACTGGTTCAAGCTACCGTGATCTACCTTGCAGTTCGCGATGCATAGTATACTGCAATATACATTTATAATGAAAACTTCGTAGCATAGACTTCCACTGCGATGGGCGAACTTCATGGAGATAGTAACAAATTAAGAATATTATACTACACAGTTGTAATTTTTTTTGTAACATGTGTAACAATTCAATATTTACAAAAACAACGGTATTTATTACTGCCCCTCGCTTGCGCCCACTAAGAAATTCACAAACGTCTTGTATCGTGAGCGTGTTCGGGATTACAAATATTATTTTTTTTCCCAACTTACAATTTTCATTACATTTTTAAAGTTGTCGAGAGATGTCTACAAATTTACGTATTTGAGGTAATTTCAAAGTTTTCACGGCTGTTTGACATTTTTAAAAGTTTTTTTTAAGCAAGTGGGCCATACCTTTGTACTCTCTCTCAACACAAGTTTTTTTAACATCTTCAAAGCACTGCGTCAGTAGAAAGGATCTATTCTACTGGGTTTTCAAAAGAGCTTGTAGTAGACTCTGTTTCGATGTATGTACTGAACTCTCCTCTGTGATTGAAAATAAATTACGATCATTACTAATAAGTCATAGGCCATCTCAAGTGACAAGAGTTATAAAAAAAAAACAGATTAATTATAAACATCGCGTGTCTGTTATATTTACAGGTAACTGAGAGGAAAGAAAATATTTTCGATGTAGGTCGTTCCTGGATATGTTTTATTTTCAATTTATTTTTTTAAGTAGGTACCGTGTACCTGCTGAAACAACAAATAAATAACTATCAAGACGTAAAAGGACATGTTATAATTTTCGAATTTGGAAGCGTTGTAGATTTTCAAGGATGTTGGCCTCTAAGAATAAATTTTGTATTAAAGATGTTAAATTATGTGGATAGTGAATAAAATATGTAGTATGGTAGCAGGTATTCTGGCATGAATTTAGGGGGAAGGGAGAGATAAAATGTTTATACAACATAAATAATATGTATTCAAATATACTCTATCTGAAATTAATTAAATTTCTTAAAATCGACCTCAGTTTAAAAATTATTTACACTTTTTTGTAGAACTGTCAATTTTAACACGACAAAATGTTTTATCGAGAAAGCCGGTTACTGTTAGACTACAGTGTCATAAACAACAGTAATGTAAAAATAATGAAACAATCGTAACCCGAGTGTGTGTAATGACGCTTTCACACCCATGGGATGGGGAATAATGACAATATTCATTATGGAGTTTCGAATTGAAAAATCGAAGTCATGCCTCGGGGGGTTAAGATTGAATGCAGTGATGGAATATTTTATTCCATTTTAAAAATGGTTCACACCTGTTAAAAAGGTCAGATTGAAAGTGCTAATGCAAAGATGAAATAGGTATAAGTAGACGTCTATAAATTGAATATAACCACTTTTTATTGAATATTATAGAAGAATTGGTAGAATTTTAAACAAGATAGATACAGTGATAGGTAAATTTACTTTCACCTGATGATGAACCCTGAATCCGAACCCGGAAAATCCGAAGCGTCTGCCAGAAAGGTCGTAGAAGCATGGCAGGATACCCCAGAAAACTCGGAAAAAACAGACGATCCTGAACGGCCGTGAAAACCTAAGAACATTTTTGAACTCAAAGTACTTTTGGAAACCAAAATTCTATCCATGCACTACAATGTTATATTATATTATGTAATATCATTTTATGATGATAATAGTTTCAAAGTAACGACAAATTTGGGTTGCTCTGTAAAATAAGGCCATAAGTATGACTATCTACATCCAACAGCCATATGTAACTAGCTGTAAATATAGGATGAGATGAGAGTGTAATTTTTATATTGTTAATATTAAAACTGAGGCATAATTACATGAACGCAGTGCATTGGGTCTCACTTTATATAGGAGCCCAAAACGATAATTAATATAAAGTAAAAACAATACACTTTGTATTAATATGTTGATATGTTAAAAATTTTCGGGGCCAATGGTTCCTCCATCAGAAAACAACGTACATTAAAAATCGAAGTATACCTAGACATAATATTTTTTAATATCAATCACACAAGAAATGGATTTTAAAATAAAAAAATTCACGCGTGTATTTTAAAAACACTATCGACGTACCCGGCTAATTTTTCAGTTTAGGGATCAAAATAAAAATTGCCATGAAGTAAAGTAGGATATAAAATATTGTTGTATTATTTTAAATACAATTTGTGTAATTTTACATGGAGGTCTAATGCATTTTTTCCACTATGCACTGAATCTCGAATTTTTTAATTGCGCTATACTGTAGCGTAATAATAAAACAATACCTAATTCGAAATTTTGAATTATTGGAGAAACTGAAACTGATTTGCTGTGCGCATAATCACTGTGCGAATTTAATATTTTGTGACGTCTAACATTTTTGTTGGACACCCTCATTGCAAAGCGTTATTGCTGCTAACATCACTTGCGGTAGCTGTTGTCTATTATGCACGCCGCTAGGGTAATAATTTGAGGCTCGAAGCGCTGGGAGGAGGTTTGAGCAGGTTCGCAAGTGATGAGTTTGCACTGAAGATAGGGGTGACGTTACAGAGCTACGGCCCAAAGGGCGAGGGCGTCCGCAGCGCATCCTGCTGGGCGTGTGGCCCGACGAGCACATCAGGGGAGTCATCAGGGCCGTGGTCTTCCGCGACTCTCACAGCGCCCACCACATAAAAGAAGAACCACTGCCCGCGTACCCACCCATCAACGTGAGTGTTTCCATTTATCCATCCTTGTAATCCCCACTGACATTTGTCAATGACAATGTCATTTGAAATATCTCATTTGTGTATAAATGTAACTATCCTAGTACGCAAGGGCGCGCAGTGAGAACAAGAAGCGTGACTTTTATTTAAACATACATTTGTCTGGCAGAATAATCTGAATAATATGTTAATTATTGTGATAGTAATATTACGATATATGTCACTAATTTCGGTTTCTTTTCAAAATATATGCTTAGGAAAAAGTCATGCTTCTTGCTCTCACTGCAGTCCCTGCCTGGTAGGTACAAGAGGGATATTAAAGCAAATGTAGCAATATCCCACTGAGGTGTTTTTATTTACATTTGTTCGGAAAACCAACAGCTAACAATAATTAAGTTAATGCAGCTAACAATAATTTTAAAAAATTCTGAGATAAATACAAAAAACTATTCTATTTCTAAACTGTTCTATTCAAGAAAATTTTCTTGGAACCTATGAAACCTACATCTTGTTGGAAATAAGTTTTTAAAAACAATTGCCACCTCAGTTTTCCTTTTATATATTTGTATTAATGAATATTTATCTTTTAAATATGGATTTTGCTGTGTAATCAAATAGTGGACATTGCCGCTTTTGCTATTTACATAATTGTATATTGTTGTCTTTACTATGATGTTTTATTCTAAAATCGACATCCATTTTCACTTTAGTGTGTTTTTTTTCACTTTAATGAAGCGGCCATTTTGTCACGTGACACATCCTTGGGGGTTGATTGGTTGATGTGGATAATGCTGCCTTTGCTTTTAAGGGTGATTTGAAAACATGATTTAGAAAGAGATAAAGCTATATTTCCTTTAAAATCTCGAATTCAGTACATTATGTATTAGTTATCCACGGTAACTGCGTTCAAAACATTTTTTTTGATATTGCTGACTTTTATACCTTACACAACTTATCGCACTAAAAGTTAAATATTTTTTCATTAAATTTTTATTTAGTTAGTTAGTTTGATAAACAATCAAATGCTAGGGTAACTAAATCTTTGAGTAACTGTTTCCACAATAATTCTTAATGGCCAGACTAGATAATGAGTTGGCTATTATTATTATTTTTCTTTTTTATACATTATTTCAAATACTCTACTTTAAAAAATTAATAGTAGATCGTTTTCAGTATCGTTAAGTATTATATCTAAGAGTTGACATATATTACGGTACAAACTAAGTTAAAACATATCCCTGCCCATCATGAAAAATGGCCCAACTCAAAAATCAATTTTTATTCAGTAGCCTGATTAAAATATTGAACAAAATATTTTTTTTATAATATCTAATAATTGTTGTTCCTTACAATAGCTTCAAGATAACGAAAATAGTGTCTTATTAAGAATAAACATTGGAATGTTCTGAGGGTTGTTATGTCCTTATATGAAAAATGAAGAATTTTGAAATAGGCCTTTATTTATGATAACCAGCGAAGTACGCAGTTAGGTAATTAAAGTATAGAGATATTTAAAAGACAACAAACGCAGTGAGAAAATATCGATATATGTATTTATAACAACACTGCCCATTTAACCCTTATATATGACTGTCCGGGTACCTGGGTACCCATCTTCACTTTAAATAACTTTATTCATAAACGCCATCATTCGTTTGGATCTCCATTATTTAAATTATTTGAAAGGGAGGGAAATAAAGGGAACACGGACATTGCTATGAGAAGTAGTGACCTGTTAAGAAGCTAGTTGACCACTGTCTAAACATCAATTTGTGAGGTACAAAACAAAAATAATATATGTGGGAACGTCCATCCAGGTTGAGTACCCGGGTACCTTGGGCAGCCACTAGTGTGAGAAATCGCGAGTAGTAACATAACGGTTAAGCTACGACACGCATTCTAGTGTTATAAAATGTTGTTTGTATTGTAGACGTGTACTTAGATGGAAAGTTAGGAAATTCCTCTGCGTACGATCGACATAACGAAATTAATCTTCTGTAAGCACGCAGAAGAGTAAATGTAATTACGAATAATTTTATATAGGCATATAGATGATTATTAATGCGTGTCGTTGCAATTCAATATGTCAATCTTCGACACTTTTTTCAGTATTCTTTATCTTTAATCTTATATTTAATTATGTGTTCTTTATCTTTAAAACACATTAGGTATACCGCTTTCCATTTAAGAAAGATATATAAGATATATACAATAGAATTAGTACTGATGTGTAAGCCGTGCGTACGAGGCACGTTGTTTCGTTGTGTTGATGTTTATACACAACACAACGAAACAATGTGCGTCGAGCCACGGCTTACACATACTAATTCGATCGTCTTTCTTAAATGGAAAGAGATGATCTAAATTTCTTACCACGTTATGTAAAATAAATTCGGGTCTATTCTCGTTGCTTTGCGTTACCTTAACACTCGTGTCTTGACCGCTAGTAAATAACATTCAGCCGTATTCTGAATAGAGCAATATTACTTTTTATCTATCTTGACATTTATTGTAGAACATTGTAATGTCATCAATTTTGACGTTTGAAATAAATAGATTCAATCAATCAGAAAGATCTAAAACGTAAACATACGTTAAGTTATTCACAATTTGTGAATAATATCTTTCTGATTGATTGAATTCATTAATTTCAAATCTGTCAAACTTAAAACGTTAAAATTGGCGGCGATAGTATGTTATACAATCTATGCTGTTCTGAAAATAGCAATAGGAATTGTAATGTCCGCTCTTTATCCTAACACTTAATAGACGAAAATAAAAATAAAAAATAAACGAGACGTACCTACCTAGGTATATGTCGGTCATATATGTGGTCAGAGGGAGAAAGAAGTACATGACGGTCATCCGTCAAACGTCAGATATAAATAGAATCAAACAATATTTCTCTTTTCTAGGGTCCAACGTGATAATGGCAATTTTGCCACAATTTTACATCAGGACCCTGTGAGAGAAGAAATTAAAAAGTGCATATGAAATAATTTTCTTTCTATAAGCTTTAAATAAAGCATTAGTATCTACTTATTTCATATACATAATTTAAGTCGAAACATGAGAATTGTGAGGTTACGTTTGCGGCGAAGGGCAGTTGACAGACCAGACGGGAGAAATCGCAAATAAAGGTTTTCACTTTGAGAGAGAAAATATACAAATCTTATTTAAGTACGATAAACACCGAATATCGACATACACCTACGTCTCGTTTATTTTTGTGTTGGGATAAACATCTGACATCCCAATTTTGCTATTTTTCAGAATAGCACAGAATAACTATCAAGAAACAGAAATAGCAATGTAGCTATTTTCAGAATACGGCTGATTGTACACTTTGTCAATTTTGACGTGATTTTGATATTTTACAGATATGTTGACATTTCTCATAGAAAATTTAGGCGCACACAAAAGTGCATAATTCTATTTTGAGACATAATAAAAATCTTCTAATCCTGAAAATAAGTGGCTTTAACCATTTTTAAGCGTGACTTAAATTCAAATTATTACATATGTTTCAATAATAAATATTTTTTGTTAAATCTATTCTATGTTCAATTTTTCAATATTTAAAGATAATTTAAAATACCTGTAAAATAACACTTTTAACGTTACACATAGATCATTTTAAGTTTATTGTCTGAAAGCCTTTTGCTGTTGTTTTGCTTTAAGAGACCCGTATTTTACATTATTTAGTTCATCACTTAAATCAAATGTTATACGATAAAAATACATCAAGAAAAAAAGTAATATAAGTTGTAATACATGTATAAAACGAATTACAAATTTTTAAAATAGTATAATTATTTTTTCTTAATTTATAAGTAGAATAAACTTACAGGATATTGAATTGTAGTATAAATACATCATATAAAAAAAATTAAACGAGTATACATAGATAAATAAATGGTCATGTAAACATTTTGCGAATAGATCCATGAACAAATTTTAATTAATATTTTCTAAATTCACCCACACATTTCTAACAGAATGAGTATTTTAATATCTGGCCACAAAAATATGCACAAAAGTTGCATTTCTTTTAAAAATATTAATGTTTCCAACAGTCTTCATCAAATGAATTGATTACATTAATTAATCTCAGAGATCCCACCCAACATGTAGTGGTCATCATAATATATTGTCGCAATTGCAGGACGCCATGGCCTTGCAGAGCTACGGCAACGGCGGGGACGGAGGCATGTCCCCTGGCAGCGCCGCGGCTGCAGCAGTAGCTGCCGTAGCACACGGACTGCGGCGGCAGGCGTGCGGCCTGGCCGGACCACGCGCACCCGCTTCACCATTACGCTCTCCAGGCCCGCCCGGCTCTCCTGGGCCTCCATTGTGCTCGCCGCCTCCGCCCGGGCTGGCCCTCGAACCGCTGCCGCTGGCCGCGTCCAATGGAGAGCGCTTCCGCCCCTTTACATCCCCGCCCCGCGTAGACAGCTACTTCCGCGAGGAGTTGGAGCAGCTGGTGCGCAGCCCTCGCATGCTGCCCGATGCAGAAGTCAAGCTCGAGCCGCTAGCCGAGCCACGAATGTAAACCGTGTTTCGATGTTATGCCCTCGATGCTGATCGAGGCTGCGTCAATGCGAGTTTCGTTGAATTCTTTAATATTTTGTAATTGGGTCGAATTGAGGAGATGTACAACTCTTGCGTAGGTTTTGGTTTAAACTGATTCGTCAATCCGAGTATTATAGTTTGTATTGTCAAGAATTACAGATTTTTAAGATTCATACGAATGAAGATGATGGAATGAAGGTGATGGTCGTTACATATGTTCTGTGGATATTTTTGTAAAGATAAACGCATTCATAATATTACATCAATCATTCAGACACATACAAAATTTATAAAACCTTCGTTTTTCACAATTAAATTTAAAATATCCCTAAAATTTATGGATCGATACTGTTTTTTAAATCTCATGCTTTTTTACTTGTTTGTATCAGTTTCATTTGATAAATTGTTGAGTAAGTATTGTGTCTATAATAATCAATGTATTATGTAATTAGAAAACCACAGTTGCGATGATTCCACTGAGCAAAGTAAACCTGAAGATTGATCAATCTATTCATGAAATGTGATTTTATATTGCATACCTGCATATATAACACAGCTGCGTCAAAAGAATTCCTTTATGACAAATGATTTCATATTCTTAGTAAAGTAATAGTCCAATACACATAAGTAAATTAACCATACCTACATAAATCAAAATTGTAACTTTCGGCCAGTTTCAAAAAGACTGTTGGTTATGTATACATAAGTTTCCATAGCAACCTAATCTAATACAATATAAAGATATGTAACTAGATAAATCTCTAAGTATCATAAATATTTAGTCATTGTTCTTCACGTATTGACGTAATCTTAAAATAAATGTCTTGTAAACAAATTCATGTAGTGAACATTTCAATCCTTATCTTTTCATGTTCATTTAATTACATATTACACACCCCCCTGCCCAGTTCCACTGTTTTAGTTAGAGTCTGTCATCTTAAGACTAACTTATTGTTAAATCATTTATTTCTTTTATATTTGACAATTATTTAACAACCTGTTTTATGAAATTTTGTTTTTATTATAATTATATTAATGTTATTAAACAAATAGAAATAAATGCAATGAGCTCTGATAAAAGTCGATAAAGATTAGATTTTTTCATTCTCAGTAAACTAGTTACTATCAAAAGATTTTTTTTAAATAAATACATATTTTGATTTTATTAAAATTTTTTTATAAATTATGTTATTTCGAATCAGTTAGGAACTATGAACATTCTAAGTAATATTTATTTGTGTACTATATTTTAAAAAATATTTTTTATAATTACCGAAAACACAACTTTATTTTTAAGGGATATGATATAAATTCCATTTTTATAAGTCTAAAAAGACTTGTGTATTAAGTAATTTATACATATGTGTGTTATAAATGTTCAAATGTGTGTGTGTAATAAGTGGTATAATGTTTGTGCCACTATCAGTATATATAATATTTTAAATGTATGTCTAAAAATATTATTGTCGTTGAAATATTTATGTGTACATTGTATATTTAATCCACAGAATATTATTAAACTTTACAACCGCCTATTCATGTTAGTGCAGTGTTCTCAGCCTCCCTGCATGTGAAACAATGTGCTTAGTAAATAATAAATAAAACAATCCTTAACGTCACAAAATTAATGTTAATTAATAACATTAATAACGTTAAAAGATGTCACAAGGAAAACTAAAGACAAAACTGAATGCAATGTAATAAATAATTAATTTGATGATTGCTCTACTAAAGTATACAAACTTTTAAACAACAAATTTAATTAAATGTCATTGTACATTTGGACCATTATCAAAATAATAACTAAAGAAAGCAGAAAGTAAATTAGGTCACTTATTTATATTCTGACATTACAAACAAATTATACTTAGTTATACAATCGTGGAGATACTGAAGGACATGCAATGGTTGATGGAGAAAATTAAGCAAAAAGAGATGGCAAAAAATCTTAAATCTTAAAATGCAGAAATTAAGGCAGTTGTTTTAGTAATGTGTTAATTCAGTTTTTTTATATTCATTTGATTTGTTTCACGTGTAGAGGAGGGGTTAACTAGGCATGTTTTAATTTACTTTTTTAATTATTATACAGTAAAATGAATAAATTGAGGAACATAGTAATGTTTAAAAGAAAACCTTTGTTCTGTTAAACGCATTTAAATCTGTTCAGAGAATTCAATGCAACCTCTCCATACTTTGATGTGTGTGAATTAAGATACAATATTAACAATAATTGCTGTTGTACTTGTTGTTGTAATTGATATTTCTATTTTGAGTTCAATCACTATTTTATATAAAGGTGGTTCAATAATTTCTAAAAGTCAAGTATGGGCCGGCATGTTTTAGCAGCAATTGTAAAACTCAAATGTCCAAAAAATCTATTACAGAATATTGTAAATTCTGGGAACTCGTGTAATTTTTATAAAAAGATTTTTTCCCAAATTGTAAGTCCTGAAAAATTAACTTTTAAGCTATACATCCTATTATACATTTGTAAGTTAACTTCCACAATTCTTTGTATGCATATTTAAAACATCAGGTATGGGGAGTGTTTTAAATTGGTACCTATATTGAAAAATATATTCTGAATATTACATTCAATTTTTCATGTTATTTGGAACTAAGAATACAGATTTATTATTAACAAAAATGAGATAATATTTAAAGTACATAAACATCCAGACAAAGATTTTTCCGTTAACATATTTTTTTTACATTTTCACAACCGCTAATAATATTTTTAAAGAACAACATCAACAAATATTTATATTAGAATGAAATAAGTTAAAAGTATCTTAGGTGCCTACTTAAAAAAATCCCATTTTGTAGCTGTTGAGGAAACGCTATCACGTGTCCAGACATAGTGATAGAAAAAGAAGTGGATCGTGTAAATTTAAGAGTTGGAAAGTTACAGTTTCAGATTAGGTACACATCTCTCCTACTCGTGTGTATTCTGTATTCTTGGTTTAGTCATGAAGTATTTGTGCAAATATAGTTTATCTTAATCTAGCTAATATAATTTTTTAATTTTTAACTCTACTTTTTTATTTTATTTAAGACTAATATAATTTGCAATTTATAAAATAAATGTTTTATATTTGATTAAGGAAGTAATCTGAAACTATTTATTAATTTCTCAGTAGTTATTAGAAATTTGCCAAATGTATTATATATGTGAAATAAATTATAGTATATCTCTGTAATGTAGATACAATGGCACAATGACCTTCAGTAAAAGAAACAAAGGTCATCTCTTACATCCGGGGCCTATTCCTCGAAGTAGGCAGAAAGAGACTTCTCAGCGTTCGCAGTATAGTGGTATTTGTAAAGTAGTTTGTAACGCAAGTTGTTCATGAGATCTAGAGAGTCTCTCTGCATGCTTTCAAAATATAGACCCTGGAGTTGTTAGAAAAGAGAATGGTAGATTAGGGGTGGTTGGAAATCGTGTAACTGAACAACTTTAAATGCACAAGACTTGCATAGAAGCTTAGGTGACCGTAGTCTATTATGGAACATGTCTTTTAAAAATGAACTTATTTTTGTGATTCATTTAGTATAGTAAGGCTATGGTATAATGTACAAAATTAAATTAAACAATTAATCATTATTTAATACTAAATTTACTAAATTGCCTTCCTGCCATGAAGGGGTATGCCAAATTTATGGATTGGAAACAAAATGTTGACAGTTTAAGGTGATATTTTGTTTATGGTGAGGATAGTAAGAAAATGAAGTGGCCTTGAAGTAGCTTTTTATTGTGTTCTCTTTCTCTAAATTATTTTTTTTGTAAAATTCTTTATTGGTTTTATTAAAAGCACCCTAATTTAGGAATCTTAATTATTACAGTTGAAAAATATTCAGGGCTGGGTAAAATTGTTATAAAGTGCATGGAAACAATGTTTAAAACATTTCAAAGCACAAGATATTTGATGTTATTCTACTTGGATGTTAACAGAATGCGCAAAACATGAAGGTAAGTTTCTAGACGCAAAATTAAAATGGCTTACTTGATTTAGTTTCATTGACAAATTTATTTTATTTTTGATTGTTTCAAAAATTGAAAATTAGATACATTAACATACACCCGGTCCTGAAAATGTGTATACTTGTAGGACAAGAGTCATTTTCAAATGGAGATGCATTTAATGGATGATAGATGTTTGGGGAAACTTCCAAATTATAATATTTGTTGAATAATTGAAAATTGGATATTGGCTATTAAGACTATTTGAAAAATTGTTTGAATTGAAATTAAAGAGATGCGATGTTGTATGTTTAAGTCTAGACTTAATGTGTTCAAAATTTAAAAAAAACACTAGCAAGTGCCTTCCATGATTTGACCACAATGTTTATGAATAAAAATTAACGTCAGCCATATCACAGCTTTGGTAAAAAAAATACGGTGAAGTGAAAACTGCCCCAGCAGTTGTTTCATGTGTCCACACAAAGTTTAGACACAACCTTTGTGACATTAAGCTAGACAACGCCACAAGTTGTCATCAATATTTTGTAAAAATTGAATTTAGACTAAAATAAAAATAAATCTATTATATGTATTGTTAAGGAATCTATTTGGAAATAAATGGTAATACCCTGAAAGGCTAAAAATTTTATTCATACAAAAAGTACTGAAATTAATATTTTTCATATTTCGTTAATTCTGAGGAACATTATTATACCAAAAATTATGTAAATTATTTTATAACAAAATTGAATGCTGCTTTGGCCAAATATAAAACAAATTTAAGTATCGACTTTGTCTTACGGTAACAATCTGTCGTTGATGGATAAACAGCAGATCACTGGAAGATTTGTAAAATTTAATCATTTTATTTTTGGGAGGGTAGCAAACTCTTTTGCAATTCAAAGATAACAAGCGGAGAAATTAGTATAAGGAGTGAATGGTGAGGTATTGTGCCCTTGTGAGATTATATCCTGATAATGAAAATGTGTTACTCACTGTCCTTGTCTTATTGTATCCGGGCACATTCCTGTTTAGTTGTCAATATTCTACTGTGAATCCAAACCCTAGGAGTTACTGTTGTTAACATTATTGCCATGTATGTCCTTTTACTAAAATATAGGAATTGAAGTAAATCTTCTAGAAACAGATAAATTATTACTGAGTTCCATCTGGCTTATACAGCTCAAAAAACTTATAAAATCTAATCACTGTATTAAAATTTTCCGCAAAAATAGATGTGCTTCTGTGGTTATAATAGATGTTCAGAAAAATGTAATTTCTTGTTTTATTAATATTTATTGGTTAAATAAATAATAAACATTATTTTATAGTTGTATTATTGTTTACGCCTCATTCTTTGTCCATTTTTAATTATTGTTTTGGGCATACAAGTTCTAAATATTCAAAATCATGAAATGCTGTTTTTATTTAATGAAAAAGTAGATACAAATGTGAATGTGAAAAAATAAAAACTTGTCTTGAAATACCCTAAATATAGATATTGCTTTTAATTGTTTATAGAAATAAATAGCATTTTAAAAGTTGTATTAACATGCAAATTCATTTTGAATTAAAAAACAAAGGGAACATAATATTGTAATTCCACTTTATTATCTACGAAGATCACTGAAGTTAAATTGATATTTTGGTGAAATAAATTAAGAAATACTAGTTAAATCTTTGAACATATTTTTTCCCCGTATTTTTATCGCAGTAAAAGGTTTTGCTTACATTATAAATATACTAAGAATCCTGGAGGCATTTGAACAATTACTTTGAATATAGTAAATCTTAGAAGACTCTTTCTGGATCGCCTCTAAACAGCATGCAAGGCAAAAAAGATTTTTATGATAGAAAAGTTTAAATCTGAAGTAGCAACAAGAATGTAATAAATAACCAAGTAGCGTTTTATTATTGATTTGTTTATTACTGATTAATGAAATGTTAATGGTTAAATGACCTACTCGTATAGTTGATATATTTGTCTCATTTAATCATGATATAAGTTCGCTAATCAATGTCAAAGTGTACTGTTGTATTGATTGAATAAATAATGATGTAATAGATATTCAAAACATTGTTTATATTTCCTCGTAAATATATACATACCTTCTCATAAAAAACTTCATCGTACAAAGAAAATTCCCTTATTCCTTTTCCCTTATGAATTTTTAATAATCTGGCACTTTTCTCAACAATTATATAGCCTGCCCAACATAACTTGGCGTGCGGCAGGATTGGAACTAAAACCCGCCCCGCCCGCACCCGGCGGCAACCCCTCGCCCTGTACTTCAGTACAATTTTGTATTTGCTCGGGAGCTGTGACAACTTGATTACCAATATAAACTGAATTATTATGTCCAAAACAACCAAAACAGCCCGGGGTGGTGCAAGAACAATTGCCAATGAAGTATTAAAGTTTTGCGAAGCTGAAAAAGCAAATAATGGACCGATATTACCGTCTCATAGTTTGACAGATAGAGCGACCGCCGTGGAGCGCACTGTTACCTGACCAAATTTATATTAACACTGGTCACCGGACATTCAGTACATTATGTATTGTGTAATAAATTTACAACCTGGCAACTTCTGTTTCGCGACAGTGGCGACCTCCCTCGCACGCCTAGTTATCGTGGTGGCACTCTAAATCTTTGTGGAATTTTATATTATGCCTTATTATAGGCGCTATAAATGAAAATATTTTTTAAATACTAAGTCATATTAATTGGATAAAATACAAAAATCTAATTGCTAATATACAAATGCTACTTTAATAAATCACTATTATTGTAAATCATTTGAAATTTTAATCGGACTTAATTTGAATACATTCATATTATACAACTCACCATAAACATACAATTAGTTTAGAGTTACATCTCAAATAATAGTAAGTAGATTAGTGTAATAAGATCTCTCTTCAGCACCTCCCTTTGCATTACCACCACGCGCTCCAATTGTGGTGTTTCAGGTATTAGCGACCACTGTGTGCTGGGTTCTTTGCGGCTATTAATATACAAGATTATAGAAGGAAAAAAGCCCAGTAGACAAATGGCAGACTTCAAATACCAAGTGTTCTCGAATGGTTTGATTCCTGATGAGGTCTCAATATACCTGTAGTGACCTTTTTAAGCCTGAGTACTTTTGTTAAGCATTTTGATACAGTAATTGGACCTTGTGGCCCGTTGCGGTGTCAAAAATCTGAATGAAGTTATATATTTTTTTAATAAAACAACCTTCCAGAACCCAAATACTCTCAACGTGTCCTTCCAGTCCAGTCCAGTCAGTCTTCCCAATCATCAACATCAACTCACAGATCTTTAAAGTTTTCATCATTAAGCATTTAGCCATTGACGATTCCACCTTTTGTGAAGTTTGAGATAATCCTTCTCTGACGTCTCTTTAGCCATGTATTTGGCTTTATTATTTTTTTTCTTTCTAAATGTTACTTAGCCATTGCTCATCAGGAAGGCATAATAATAATAATAATTGGCACTACATCCCGGGGCGGGACTTGGCCTACAATAGGAATTGTCGCTATTCTGCCCTATTAGCAGCCTCGTTCTGTGCCTAGCATGTTGAGGTCCCTTTCGGCACAGTCCATCCACCTCAACTTGGATCTTCTCCTTCGTCTCCCCTCTGGTTTATTTTTATAAGTTTATAAGGTTTATAAGTTTAGCATTATTTTAGGCGGTGTGAGTGCTTCCATTCGTTCTAGGTGCCCCAGCCACCTAAGCCTTGAGATTTAGATGTACCTCACAAGTTTATCGTCATAGAGTTGGTACAGCTCATGGTTATACAAGGTGTCCAGGTATCTACCATTGTCACAAGTGAGGCCGTAGATTCGTAGCAGGATCTCACATTCAAACATGCTAATTCGAATCTCTTCCGTGGCCGCTTCACAACATTGAAAAAAAATTCACATTGTGTTCACTATCCCTTGTTCACTATCCTTATCAAGTGGAAAATTAATATGTATAATGTAACAATCAAAAAAATATGGTTATTAATGTCGAAAACATTATTATCGAACATTTTTTTATCAAAGGTAACTTGTTGATATATTAGGACCATGCGTTAATTTTGAGGGATTCCTAAGAGAGGGCACTATCTTGTACTATATCGGTCTAGGGCATATTGTTTTGCATATTTTTCCCAAGTATACACAATAAATTTTTTATAGCATTAAATACGTCAAATTATGTACCAACAAAACAGCATTTGCGGGAAGTTTTACATTGAGTTGCGTTACTTGATGAAGACCCAAGTCAAACGGAAGATAAACTTGCAGAATCATTGAGAGTTCATCGTTCAACCATTTTAAAAAGCTTACATACACTGACAATAATTGAAATGGGTCCATATGAACAGAAATGATATCCATATGAAGTGATGAAAATGGGTCCATATGAACTGAAGCCAAGAGAAATGGAAAGGCGATTTTTTTTTGTGAACAGCTACTCCAACGGCAGAATCGAAAAGGCACTACGACAATCCCAATCATAAGCATAGCATAAAATAACGGGGTAAACTCCAAGGGCATGCAGTGGGAACATCGCAGCATGACTTTTACATAACCAATTAATTTTATAAAAAATCAGAATACAACATATATTTCGTAATATTGCTATCTTAATTGTTGTCATAGTATTCATATTTTGATATATCATAAAAATCTGTAGCATAAATATTTGATTTCTATTTTTTTTCCAAATTATACGTTTACAAAAAAGTCATGCTTCAATGTTCCCACTGCATGCGCCTGGTAAGCCCGTCCATGATCAACATCGACAGCAAAGCCGAATATCCATGGATCGAAGCTCATACTGTGTATTTGATGGGATCTGCTTGGTGTTGTGCGCTATAAGCTGCTCATACTGCTGATACTTGAGAATGCTAAAATGGGAAGTCTTACCCCACCCGCTGTATTCTCCAGACATTGCTCCTTCTGAACACCACTTGTTTCGATCCATGACTCATGGCCAGCCCAAGCTACACTTCACTTTTTATAAAGATACCAAAAAATAGGTTGATTCGTGGATATCCTCAAAAGACGATTATTTTTCCGACACGTTATCCATACCTGCCAGAAAGATGGGAAAAAGTAGTGGCTAGCGATGGACAATACTTTGAATGACCAACTTATAACCACTATTTAAAATCAATGCCGTAATTTTATATGAAAATCACGGTCCTATTAATAATTAAAACAATTAAGAGAATGAAGAATATTGATGTGACACGATCCACATATGCATCTCTATTTAAAAAAAAAACAACAGTACATAATTGGTTTACCACGCTTACCTACAAACCTAGTCGTGAGGTACATATTTGTTAACTCAGAAGAGAAAACAAAAGATTATGAAGATACAGAAAATAAAACAAAGTATTTTTACAAGAATTCCACTTTATTTTTTTTAAATTAAACATAATTATAATGATGAGTCATAATAAAAGTCAAATGTCATTCAAATCTTTGGAATGCATAATTTCATAAAACTTAATTTGCCCAGTAAGTTTCTAAACATTCAAAATATTCTGTAGGTAAGAGCGAATTATGTTTCATATGTTCAGTTCATATGTTTCATATGTTCAGTTCAGTTCAGGCAGAATTTGACCGACACGGAACACTAAATGACCGACACCGATAAAGCATAGCAGGAATCAAATGTAAAATAAATATTTTTTAACATAATAAATAATGTTTAAATGAAAACTTGGAATGTAAAAAAATGGTATGCATGTTATCATTTCAATTCAGAATTAATAAAAAAATATATATATTAGTATAAAAACCCTGTCCATAATAGTATGTAGTCCATAATGCCTAACATCCTTAAGTAGTAAATAAATTAAGGAATATAGTAGTACATTTTAATACAATAAATTATCTATAAAATATACATATCTTTTTTTTTAAAAAGTGTTTATGAGTTATTGTAGTTTGTGTTACTGATAGCTTTTCAGTTATTGTACGTGGATGCTGAGACATCTCCACCATGACCGGTCCAGTTTGTGTGAACAAATTTACCTTCTTGTCCAAGTAACTCATATGTGTGAGCACCGAAGAAATCACGTTGCGCCTAAAAATTATATTATAAATATAAACATCATAGTTTATGGAATTTAATTACCTACGTACTAAGGGCTAATCATGAAAAAGTGTAGATTTTTGCTTTAGACCAATCAAAACATCCGCTTTTTTTAAAAATCCATGCTTTTTGCTTTACTATTACTCTAACTACTCATCAAACAACCAAAATATTCTGTAGGTAAGGGGGGGTCCAGCAATGGGTAGCTAATTTGAAATTGCGCCATTCCTCTAGCTCTTTGAAAGTTCATACTTGATAATTACTTATTGTGAAAGCATATTATGAAAGTAACAGATCAAGTCATTGGAGATTTTTTTTTGAAAATGAAGGGGTTAGCTAATGGTGTACCCACTCAATAATTGTTTTGTTAATAAAATTAAAAATTAATAATTGACCACTTGTCAGCCAGGAACAAATCTATGATTTGGACCTGGCTGACAAGTGGTCTCAGCAGGACGGTGCTACATACAAGATGGCTATTGAAACATTGAATGTATTGGCTACATTTTCGTGGTCGAATATATCTTCAAAATTAACTATAATTATATATCTTCAAAAGAGCTGAAACTAGTTGGCCACCATGAGCTTATGAATTATTATGGGACTATGGGACAATGTTAAGCCGTTGACATCAACAGTTGAAAGATAGTATAAAGTTCAAAGATTTATTATTTGGACACTTTCGATGAATAAATTAGTAGATGTGCATAGATCAAACTGATTTCTACCAACTTTCAAAACAGTACTATCATAGGTACTTATTTTATATAATTTATATAATCATGTCAAAATTGATAAAGTGTGCAATATTATGTAATACAGATCAAGGTATGATTGTTATGATTCCAAAAATCAATGAGAATGGACCCGAATGACTCCCGACAGGATTCATGTATATTGTTGACTACTAATATGTAGGTAGGTATATCATTAAATTAATTAAAATCTTAAAATAAGACAATAATCCGACTAGGAAGCTTTGAACTAGCTCATAATGCTTTTTCTTCATTCATTATGGCAAAGTGATATATTCGCTATGTGAATATGTTAACACACCTGTTAATTTTCAAAAAATAAATTACAATCACTTTATTAATTCCTGTAAAATATAAAAATTACACATGTAAATTGATAAAAATCACACCTGATTTGGAATTACTTACCTGTAAAAGATTGGCTGGTAGCACAGCAGAGCGGTAGCCATCATAAAATGACAACGCAGAGCTGAGTGCGGGAACAGGAACACCAAGCAAGACTGCTTGTGAAACAACCTCTCTCCAAGACTGTTGACTGTTTAAGATAGCTTTGGAGAAGAAATCGTCGAGCAACAGGTTAGAAAGATTTGGGTTACGTGAGTATGCATCCTTTATATTACCCAAAAATACACTTCTGATGATGCATCCACCTCGCCACATGAGCGCAATACCTCCATAATTGAGGTCCCATTTGAAGGATTTAGCAGCTTCTCTAAGCAACATAAATCCTTGAGCATAAGACACAATTTTGCTGGCGTAAAGAGCTTTTTTAATTTTTTCCAAAAATGCCTTTTTATCTCCTTGGAACTTCATTGCTGGAGAAGTTGAAAGTTTTTTAGAAGCGATAACTCGTTCATCTGTAAACATTCAATGAAATTTTAGTCCCTATCAAAATATTTCTCAATTAATTATAAAGTAACGTGAATTTTAAATTATAAATAGAATTAAAGAGGTGTTTATTACACCTAATTGAATAAAAATTTTTAATAACTAATAAGAAGAAAACATACCCTTTAGAGCACTCAAACACCGGGCAAAGACAGCCTCTCCTATCAGTGTTACGGGAGTGCCGTACTCCAAAGCAGAAATAGCTGTCCATTTTCCTGTTCCTTTTTGTCCTGCCGAATCTCGAATTTTTTCCAGCAGAAACTTACCTATTTACAAATAAAGTACTATATAAATAGTATATCTATTTGATTTTGTACATTTCACAAACAATAAAGATGACATAAAATTATTGACAAGATAGAATTGTACCCACAATTATAATAATATAAATTCCCAATAATGTTTTGTAATTTGTCACATTATTTCGCACCAAGAGTACTTGTATAATTTGGAGATATCAGCGTTGCCTCACTCGCAAAAAACAACGGTTTTGCACTATTTCTTATTGTTTTTGACTTAATACACTTACGTGTTAACTATTTTTACTATTTATTTCGGGATATTACAATGATGATGTATATATATTTAAGCTTTGGACGCCGGTGGCGCTAAATGATAATTACAAAATAAAACTTATATATAAAACTTTTAATTTTTTGAACACTGATGTAATTAATTATAAAGGACTTCATTATTTAATATAAAAATTAAAAAATCAACACACAATTTTTTCTGAGTTCAATTCATTATTAAACACGCGCAGCTTTCAACTGATTAGGCCATTATCAATTGATAATCATAGATCTTATTTGTGAAAATATATAAAAACTATACATATCTTTACGCTGTCGGAGACTATGAAACTTGCCATACACATATAATCATTTAATAAATTAACAAACTGAGGAATAAGTATCACAATTATACACACCATCATTATCTTTGAAGCGAAGGATATCTTTTGTAATGTCAATCAAAAATGAATCCAACTCTCCTTTATTCCAATCTTCCAATACATCAGCCATCTCATCCTGGTTCATTCCTAATACAATATAACAATATAACATTTTTATGTTTTATATTTCACATTTGTTAGTCCATAATTAAAATTAATTAAATTAAAAAACAATCGCAAAATTTATATTAAAAACAACATAAACAAATATAAACCTATGAACAATTCGCAGCAAAAAAATTATATTGCAAAAAGATAGCGATATATACCTTTGTTTAAAATGTTATGCATATGAAATAATTTACACAAAATTGATATCAATGTATTTGGCCATAACCGTGCATATCGACGGTTAGCAACACACGCATAGCAGGGCAATAGTAGACACATTAAACATGTATGCAATCTGTTTGGAAATATATTGAAATGATGATGGAGCTATACTCCTCTCAGACACGCACCGTAAATATAAATATGCATAGGGGCAAGTCTGGTAATATGGACCATTTTTTTTTCAAATGCGCTTTAAGTAAATTTTTCTAGATTTGTACAAATGTCTATTGTATTAAATTATTAGGCTTTGCATTTTTTAATCAACATATATTACATATGAACATAAATATTAAAGGTATCTCAATAATTAACAAAATGTGTGATCATAGCTTTGTTCCAATTTAGCCAACTGGTTCTGTTATTTGGACCACTGAAGTAAACCATAAAGAAAAACTATAATTAAAAAAAACAAAAATCATAATAGTATCGTTAGAAACCTACTAAATATTTAAAGCTCTTCACATAATACAATCATCGGAAATGTCAGGATTTTGGGAACAAGTTTTGTGATTTCAATTACTGTAATGTACACACTAGGGAATGCAATCCCGATCCAGCGAGATCTCGAGGCATTTTATGAGGTCAATCCCGAACCGAAAAATCGGACGAGATTATCGGGATTGATCAGAATTTTTTATGTTTTTTTAATTTTTTTGAAAACTTATGTTCATGTCACATTCAAATAATGAAAATAGCTTTGAATAATATTTGATATATTTTATCAACCTAACATAGTAATAAAAACTACTACTAGTTAGTAATTTTAACTCTACTACATTGACTGATTGATGCTTGGAAAAACGCCTACAAAAACTTTAATGCAATGATTAATAATGAATATTTTATTAAATTTTCTGATATAAAAATGCAAGGCATTGTCGTTAATTGCTATTCAGCTCTATAAACAAACAAACAAACACAAAAGTATTCGGGATCCCGATCCGTAGGGATCCCGCGGGATTGGAAATTTTAATCTCGAGGGATCCCGACTCGGGATTGCATTCCCTAGTACATACTGTATACACACTGCTTGCGGTCCACTTTAACCAACAGGTTGGATACATCATAAGATAAATCTAATAAAATATAACCTATAAATGCCGCAATTTGCGCTTCTAAACTATACATTACAAACACTGTATCTTTTATTTCCTTTCACTTAACTACACCCTTAACATGGAGCGATAGAATTTACAATAAAAATAACAAAAATAGATTTTTCAAAACAAAACATGAACGTTCAATGTCGCTACGAAAACAATATAGCCGATGTGCAATGGAGTTAGATTCATATGCTTGATAATGCCAATATTGAAACTGAAAAATTACTTTTCGAGATATGAGGGTGGTCCAATATATACCATACTTTTCCCTGTGTGAATGGTAAGAAAATTAGATTTTGCCAAAGATTTTAAAAGACATTCAGATTAACCTCGCAAAAAGAAACACATTATACATGTCAAAACAATTAAAAACAAAACTAACAATATACAAGTGGTGCAGGAATTTGGAATTGAAATGAATTTTGTCCTGGAATACTATGTAAGGCCTATTTTTCATATCACAAGTGGTTCAATTATTTTTAAAAATAGTAAGAATATTGATGAGATATGTATTCCGTGTATCTTTGTATTGCTTAAATTATTATTTGAAAAATAAAACACATATTATGAACAAAACCAGAGTACGTGAAAATCTGAAAGAGACATTGTCAACATTTATGCTATAGTTTTATGCTATGTTTATTACATGTATACGCTAAATTTTCACATAATATAATTCATCGCCAATGCGTATTGAATTACTTACCAAGTCCGACCTTCATTAAATGGTACGCTTCACAAATCAACTGCATGTCGCCATATTCAATACCATTGTGTACCATTTTTACAAAATGTCCCGCTCCATCTTGTCCAACCCAATCACAGCAAGGTTCATTTCCAGATTTAGCACAAATGGACTGAAAAACAGAGATTTAATTAAATTCAGCACGAGTTTAATAAGCTAATGCTGTTGTATATTATTGATAAAAGAGATAAAGCTCTTAAAAAAAGCTTGCTAGAACCAACATTACTAACTTATTACAAATACTATGTACATAGCTAAAGCCTTGAAGTATCAATAGATAAATATAAATTCAGCAATACCAAGGCAATGAATGTAAACAAGATTTATCATGGGACATAGACAGATAAATTCGAGGCCTCTGTGTGGGCCTATGGCTAATATGGTAAATAATAAATTCTTAATTCAGTCATATATGCGCGAAAATTCATTTTATTCTCTTGCTCAAAGTCAAAAAAAATATATCTAAATATATAAAAAAATTAAATAAAAATTAAATAATCATAATACTAAAGTAACTTCATTTTGGTACCTGGAAAATAGGTTTAATGTGTTGCCATGCTTCTTTATGGCCCCCGGGCATCAAAGAAGGTCCGTATCTAGCACCGTCCTCACCACCACTAACCTACAATATATTAAATATAAATTTAATTAAATATCTGCCTTCAACTGATTAAGGTAAATTATACAAGTCTCACAAACACAAAGCTATGAATATGAGAAACGTGTGGGGAAGTTTTTTTTTATATAATAAATTAATAAATCATCCCTCTGGGGACAAAATCAAAATGTATTCTTAGAACATATCATCATAGGCTCCACGGCTTCCTCCAACATTCCTCTCCATCTTCCTATATCCTGACATGTAATCTTCCAATCCCTGATGCTTATGGTTTTCACGTCTAGCTGCACTTCACCCAGCCATCGGAGTCTTGGGGTTTTGCATGGAGAATATTTTCGGCATTCTCTTTTCACTCATTCTTTCTACGTGTCCTGCCTATCGCAGGACATGTAGACATTTTGATAAATTGTATTATTTTGGGCTCATTGTAAATATTGTAGACTTCCTCGTTGTATTGTATTCTACAAACTCGAAAAAGGAGAGACATTTCACTCAGCATTCAGAGCCATACGTTAATACAGTTCTTAGAACATACCTAGATATAAAAATATTGCCTTCAACTGATTCATTTCAGTGTTATTTAATTATTTAGTTGCTACAAAAATTAGCCACATCTTGCCACAAATATTTGTACTAAAAATATAAAAAAACACTTGTTAAAACAAAATTAGGAATTTCACTGGTACACAATGTTCCTAAGCTGTACACATTTATGAGTGCATATGATCTCTCAGCATGGCATACGCAAATCACTATCTTCACATTAATACTATTATAAATACATTTCATAGTAATCCGACAAATATTCTCGAAGATACAGGCATATTCGTAAAGACGCCTCGGATCGTTTAAAAGCTGGTGGGGCAGTGGTCCGAGAAGCTGTTGTCTACCTGATTGCGCTTCTCCTTTTCTATTGTATTCAGATATTTAAAGTTGACAAAAGCATGACCTTGAAAGGCCTTAAATTCTCAATGTGGGGATAAAGCTCTCAAAGCAAAGCAACAAAAATAAAAAACCACCTGAGTAGTGTATCCAATCCCCGAACCCAATCCTGAGCAAAAAAATGCAATTTTAGAATTCAATTTTGATGATTATTCCCAGGATTATTATAAAAGGCTATTTTTTCATTAATGTTATTTGATACAGCAAGAGCCGACAGTTCCCTATCTGAGTAGGTTTATTAAGAATAGAATGTAACATAGGTCTATAATGTTATTAAGAGTAAAGCATATATTAATTAATAAATGTTATACTTTATGGGGGCCCGTGACAAAAATTTTGTGTGACCACTAAACCCAACAAATTGGATGGACACTTTTTAACACATATACGATATATCTTTTCAGAATTTTTTTATTTATATCGCTCTCTGTAGTGAAGTGAAATTAAGAATCTAAGTATGATGTTTGCTCGTTAGTTTGGTGTCATTCTGGTTCAACGTTTGACAAAATGGTTACAAGAATGCATAAATGCACATCACTCATGACTTTATATATGAGTTAGTTGGAACAATTTACTATATAGGTGTCCCTTGCAAAAATTGAAAATATTATTTTTTACAAACATTTTATTTGAGTTTAATTAAATAGAATGAATTTTTCACAATCAATTTAAGTCACTGTAATGCATAAAATAAGTCAGAAATATTGAATTTTTTCAATTGATTCAGTAAGATTGTAGATTGACATTTTTAAAAATATTGATTGTATTATTTATATAAATCTACTTTTATTATTTGATTAATTACACTTACATGTCTTGGAAATACCTTTCCATCGCCAGGGTGTTATATACTGTATGTCAAAATATCAAAATGAATGTCTTTTGTTTTTTGTTTTTCTAAATTATTTGAAAATTTGTTTTTAAATATTATTGCTGAAGTTCTTGATTACTATAAATAAATTTTCAAATAATTTAGAAAAACAAAAAACATTAGTCATTTTGATATGTTGACATATATATAACACCATTGACGTATTATAAATAGACACGTTATTCCCATACTATTCTGATTTCAAATGTAGCAAATGCAGAAAAATCTGGTAATTTGAAGTCATGATGACTAAAATAACATACTCATTCTTACAATAGTGCACGATACTCTGTTCCTTTTTCCCCGGGACTCTTTTTTCAGCGTGCCATCGCGTCCAATCACAAAGAAGGTCCATTCCATAACAAACGCAAGTAAGGCAATTACCTTCTTTTTGACATTCCACGATTTCACGCTAGTAACGTATCTACTGTTTATTATATCATTGTATAACACCCTGACGATTGAAAGGTATTTCCGAAACATGTAGGTGTAATGAATTAAATAATATAAGTAGATTTATACAAATAATACAATCAATATTTTTAGAAATATTGAAAACAAAATGTTTACTTTGATATTGCATATCTCCATAGAAATTTATATTAGGTCATGGTTTCTTGAACATTTTCGACTCATTATCAAGGCAGGAATCCACCTGTAAAGTTTTTGCTACTAGCAATGGGACACCTTGTATAACTGTAATAATTTTCTGTAAATGTATTTCTATTTTCTAAGCCATTCATGACTTTCTTTGAGCACAACATCTACGAGTGATAATATGCATACCTACATATTATTTTTCTATTGTTTTACAATAGAAAAATAATATGTAGAATTAGAATTCTTTTAGAAAGAAGTATTATTTACATTTCATATTGTTTGTTACTTAATAATGCTTAAATATATTTTTGAACTAAACAATGTTATATTAATGTATGTTACGCTCTAGATGTTCAGTTTGATAAAGCCTTCAAGCTATATGACTCAATTTGAAAGTGACCTACTTTAAGTAGGTTAGTTCTTCAACATTTATATATTTATAGATATAGATATACCTTGATTGTAACCTCACAAGGTTAATTAATAATTTATTACTATGTTAAGTCATAAATAATGGTGAAACTCTAGTACTCTAGTGGTCAGAATGCCAAACTTGAAAAGTTGAATTCAAATCCATATATTAAATATTTGCATCAGAATTAATTTCAAAATTATAATTAAAATGATTATGGAATTTTTTGCATCTTCACTCAGTTAGTAATTATTTTTATATGTAAAATGAAATTAAACAATATTGTATGATTTAAATCCCTTTATATATAAAAGTTACAATATTTTTGGATAATAAGACGCCTAACACTTCGACAAATCTTCTGGTTTGGGTTTTCTGAAGTATTATACCATATTTTTAAGACATTTCTGGCCGACGTTTTGGATTCCATTGCAGGGTCCATCATCATGTGTTGATATTGTTGTTACCGTGTCGGAAGCTTTTGTATTGCATATTGTATTGTATAGATCAATACTTAACTACAACATCAGCACTTACAACAACACATCAGCCCTGATGATGGACCTAGCAATAAGATCCGAAACATCGGCCAGAAAGGTCGTAAAAACACGGCATAATACCCCAGAAAACACAAATCAGAAGACCATAAGATGCATCTATGAAAGTTACAATATTTTTTGACAAAAAGTACTTAGCATCACACATTGCATTTCCAAGTAATCCAGTGTCAGTTTATGCTAACTTATCAGTGGTGTCGATGTCTATGGCCCGACCAACATAAATTGGCGAAATGGTAAGGGCAACTCTGGTGTCTAAAGAGTAGTTGCCAGGGTGTTAATTTTAATGCAAAATTGAATTATTTATTTCTAATTAAAAAAATATATTATACACACATATGGCACCCTGACTGCAACACTTTTCCAAAATAAGTATTTCGAGATAATGGCATTCAAAGTATTTTATTCTTTTTGTTTTCTACAAAAACCTTCAATATTTAGGGCTAAAGATGCCTTATTTTAAACAATTATGAAACATGCCATATTAGTGTGGCTAGAATTCACCAGTTTTTATAAAAATTATGATAATTTTGCAAAATTAAGTTCTGATCACATAAATAAATGAAATTATTATTTTGTGGTTAGTCTTCTCGGGTATTTCGCCGTGTTTATAGGACCTTTCTGGACAACGTATCGGATTCTATCGCAGGGTCCTACACCCACTTTGTTCCTCCACAGCATAAAATTTCTGAAGACATGCCAATTTACGCACGGGTTTATACTATCGAGAGTACTTTATTTTCTCGCTTTCCTTTCATCCCCGTTGAAGAAAGTTGAAAAGGAAAAAAAAAATCATTGCTTATTTTTTATTCTGAACAAAATACTTTGAGACAAATCCAATAAACAACAAAAAACATCCTATTTATCAATATTGAAAAAAAAAATTGAACTTCTATAAATTTTATGAGAAAATGGCTACATAACTGTATTACGGACATTAGTAAAAGCTTACATTAATTTACATTAAGCTGTTCCCATACAATAATTATTAAAACAACATCCTAGCAGCACTAAGATATATTGAAGAAATACAAAACCTAATGGCTTCTCCTTGCAAAGTTCTGCCAAAGGTCCTCCTTCAATACGTCATTGACAATTGTTCTAATAACACTCATAATTACAATATCAAAGTTCAGAATATTTCACCGCATTCTATCCATAACTGAATTTTAAGGTGAAGATAAGGGCCGGATGTGGGCAGAGTGGATGTTAGTTTGGTAAAATGTAATAAATCAGTAGGAAACAAACTTACCCCAGCCCCAACAAAAAGAAGACCCACTGCATTCAGTTCTTTGCATCGTCGTTGAGTGTCAATGTATTCAGAATTACCTCCGTCAATAATAATGTCACCCTTAGAGAGCAGTGGTACCAACTGTTTGATAAAGTCATCTACTGCTGATCCAGCTAAAAAAATATATATTTTTAAAGATGACATCACTGAAAAATCATATGTACATATTTTAAAAATTATGAAGAACATCCATCACAAAAATTGATAGGTCTTTCTTCAATTATTTATATGTACATAAAAATATAAGGGCTGTATTATAAGTACTCATATTAGAGAAGGAAACACATTTTGAATTTTTTAAATTTATTTCTTTCTCAACATACACTTAATAATTACATAATTCATTGTGTGATTCGACCAGCTTTGTAGTCAGTCAGAAACTCTTTTAGAATCTTGAACATGTCCAAAAAAGCTAGGAAGTTATCATGCAATTCAGTTTTTGTTCCACTGTGAGCAAACCCGGCACCCATCTCACCGATTGCTGTTTCATAACCAATTTTTCATGTACAATCTCAGAAATCTCTCTGATCTCTATACGGTGGTCTGCTAATACAATATTATGGATTTTGTTGACTATATCCTCCGTAGTCACCTTAATCGGACGGCCTGGACACTCTTCATTGAAGTTGGATATTCGGCCAAGCTTGAATTTATTCAATCTCTCTCTCTCTATCTCTTGGTCAGGGATGATTCGAAAGAAAATCAAATTATATATCTCGCATAAAAAAGATATATCTCGCAATACTATCATATTATTCAGATTTTAATATATCGGAATATTCTGTCACATAAATATTTTATTTCAATGTTTTTTTCCAAAATATATGTTTACGTAAAAGTCGATATACTCAATGCATGCGTCTGCTCATGGTAGTTATCGAATGTGCACGGTCATTATAAATGACATGCAAATTCACTTCACTGATTTCCTCACATGTCTTCCCATAAAAAAAAGATATCGAATCATTGATTGATATTGATTGCAAACATACACAAACTTGCAAAATTTTAACAGCTATCAAACAAAGCGGTCTATAATTTGAATAGGCATTGTTCGAAAGATGAAGTTAAATTAATGTAAACAGATTTAGCGTAATCAGTAGTTATGGGTACTTTTCGTACAACCCTCGTAATAAACATTTATAAAAAGTAAATCCATACATAATGATATTGGCATGAATTAAAATAAATTCAATTGTTTTATAAAATATTTACCTGGCAAAATTTTAAATTGATAAATATGTGAATAATTTAATTATCAGAAATTTTATGAACAGGTACAATTTTGCACGTGCATTTTGTGGCCATTCACAGCAGCAAAAGAAACAATAGAATTATTTAGGACAATAGGAAAAATGTATGGGTTAGGTTAACTATAAATAAGAGACTGCCTGTTTAAAAATGTTCAACAAAATTTTCAGTTCTTGTATTGGCCTGAGACAGTTCAAGCAAGTTCGAATACGTAACGTAAGAGTGATTCTGAATATTCATGTATTTTCACAAAATGTATTATACATACGAAAAATATTGACTAGGTGTTCTACAGTACTGAGATATGAAATAATCTCTATCGAATGATATTTATCTGATATGTTTCATATATCTATTTATGATAAGACTGCTTGATCGATATATGATTTAAGATACTATGATCTATACTGTTTTAGTACTATTATTTTAGAGGATCAGATATACTATTTAAGTGATATTTTGCTGACTAATGCATGACAGTATGGTTTAATTAATCTTTTTCATAATAACTCAATAAAATTTTATTGAGTTATTATGAAAAATTTAAAATTAGTCAACAACTCGCACATAGTACTTTAAAATCAATGAATAAGTATTTACAGGTTGTGTCAACGGATGCAATACATTCATGATTCATGCAAGTTTACCAGATATACCTAAAAAAAACCTTAAGGGGTTATCCACCCTGGGAGCCTGAAATTTAAGTAGAAATTGGATGAACAAGGAGATAAATTTCTTTATGTCTTTTTATTGGCACTTATTGAAGTAGATATATATTAAACTATTATTTCATTCCTAAGCCTTAGAAAAAAAAAATGGCAACGACATGCGACATGCCGATACCCATGGAGTTCCTCCGCCTTGACAGATGCAAGTTTCCCTGGTGGAGGTTTGTCCAAGACTGAAAAGGTTATGAATGCATCCAGAAACAAAATAACTAAAATGTGGCATACAGATTTTTAATCCAATAACTTGTACTTATGGTTATGGTTGAGTTGTGTTACCATAATTATTACCATAATCAAAATGGCATGCCGAAGTGTCAGAGGGGAAGAAATTTTGGATTTTGGAAAATTTTGGAAAATAAAATCATTTTTATCTATATCATCTTCACTCATTTTTAAATCAGAGTAATTATACTGAGAAAGTGAATGTGAGTGGAATGAGCGCCTCTGGGATAAGCCGATCTCTAGACCGAGTATTTTAAACCAAAGTGACTACACTAATTTATTACATTCTTGGACTTTGGGTCCATTATTCCAATTGTTCATGAATTCGATGAATTTGTCAGGCATAATAGACCCAGGAATATTATTTACAGAAAATATAACAGAAATTGACTTTTTTGAGTAATGACATACTGTCAAAAATAGTTATGACAAATAAATACTATTTAGCGACTGTTTCAAAACATCTTGTTTTGGTTTCCCAACATTCCAGGCCAGTTTAGATGAGTATAGACATTAGTCGAAGAAATGTAAAACGTAATAATGTTGATGACCAGAAATTAACATCTTACTATCTAGAAACATTGGTCGACCAATCATTTGCTCTCGAAAATAAAATGCCCAGAGATTGGTACGAGATTTTATTTTACATTATCCGATCTTGACTCACAAATTCCCAGTAGACAGACTTCATAAAATTAAGATTCTGGTTGACTATGCCTCAGACACATTCAAAATAAACAATTTATTCCAATTAAACAACTTCTATACATTATACATATCCTAACAAATCTGTATGGCTTCAAAGAAAATGAAAATATCACAATGTAAGTGTCCTGAGTGTTATTAGGCATTTTGTGTGTGGCCGTCTTTTAAAAGATCTACCGTGAAAAAAAAATGATAGATAGTGCATAAGATAATGCAAATTATATTTTAATATTTATTTAAAACTCAAAATCATGTTTGTTTAGGATGAGTGTTCGATTGAAGATAACAAAAGACGAGTGTTAGATTGAAGATCGGTGTAGTTCTCCAAATCGCAATATGAATAATGGACCTGCACTTGAGATTTGGATATATTTTTCTGTTTACAATATTTTCGCCGCATGCTGTGTTCATTTGTTTATTTATCTGTTCTAAAACATTCTAGAGAATCATGGAACAGTTTAAGATAAATATGCAATATAATATTGGATTGAAAAACAAATTAAAAATATATTTATGATTGTCAAAACAAAGCCACTGTTAATAAGTACCAATAATAAAATAAACAATCACCTCACCCAATTTCTACCTAGATTTTAGGCTAACAGGTTGGTGTATCCCTTAATAAGAATGTTGGTGAAACCTTGCGCGCCTTGAGCACTACGCCACAAATAACGCTAATGTATGAACAACAATCTATTAAACATAAAATCTACCATAAGAAAATGCCGTTTGGTATATGTAGTTCAAAAGATAGTTAGCAAAAAGGAACATTTAGGATAAAGAGATGATCTTACAAGGTAGAAATAGTACATAGTACGAAGGATGAGAGAAGACCATTGTTCATTTAAAGATCTTGCAAACAGTATAGTAAAATCAATATTTTTCTTATTTATAGTGATGAAGAAAATTTACATTACTATAAATAGAGTATGAAAAGGGGCATGGAAAGGTGTATGTATGGTGGACATCAGAGACATCGCACGAAGAGACAGGAAATGTGTTTATAAGAAAACAGACAAGCCTTATCAATACAACAAAACAGGCCAAGACAATTATTGGACAAACACATCCAGTGGTTACCAGAGGGAATTAAGAGACCAAAAGGGTACTCTAAACCCTGCTGAGCTGATAAAATCATCAAACTATGCAAAAATACATGACAAATAACAATGTCAGAAAAAAGTGTAAGGCACATGGATAGGATTGGATACAAAAATTGGGATAATGATGGTGATGACTGTTTGAGAAACTTAAATGTCAGATGATATTTCATCTGAAATTTAAATTTGTATTATTATACATTCAACCCTTTTGAAATATATTAATTGATATTTATAGACAGATTTGAGTCTGGGACTACTTATATGTATTATTATCTGAAACCATAAACTTTGGTGCATTCAATACAAGCTCTTCGAAGAGGATAGACAATATGCATGTTTTGGCTAGGAAATATGTTGTACCAGGAATTAGATTCATATATCATTTTAAATTGACAAACCTTTAACCAATATCATAACTCTTCTAGGACTTTTCAACTTGCTAACCATGTCTTTCAAGGAGGTTGCACCTATAATTTTGGTTCCCTTTGCTTCGTTATTTAAGAAATTTGTCACCTGTAATAAAAAGGTAATAGAAATAAACAATGACTAGAAAAAGAATCGTTGGAAATCATTGCGGAATAAAAAAATCTCCTCATTTTTTGTAAATTTACATACGTACTTAAATAGTTAATTTTTCTTATATGATGTAAATGATTATAATTGACATAGGTATTTTGACATATCATTTGACATTTATATGTAGGTATATCCTGTCAAACTGAAGAGAGAAGTTATTGCTCATTCGATATAAAAAATGCGAGTTAGGAGATATTGATGGTTCACATTTGATTTATTATAGTATTGAAATGGAAAACAATAAGTTCAAGATATATTTTAATTTTACCTTTTCGACAGTTCTGTTGAAAGCGCAAACTACAAAACCTTTAGAGTCCATGTTCAATACAAGATTTTGACCCATAACGGCCAAACCAATCAATGCAATGTCTGCTTTCCTGAAATGACGAAACTTATTTACATTTTATGAAGAAACAATAATTATAATAAAGCTTTTAACTTTTAGTGACAGATTCAAAAACCAATACGTCTGGAGAATAGCAAATAAACAGATGCTAAACAAGTAATGGTAAATTTTTTACTCGCTCAACTGCCCAAAGATTGTTTAGAGTGAAAGGATCATAAGTATCCATCGGGGTTTAGCAATGTACCGAAATAAACATATAAATTGTATCGCTCTATTTCATCTAAAAGTTGATCAGAATAGACTCTCTCACCTTTTCGACATTCTTATGTTTTTCCCTATTCTCTGAATCCACAAATCAGTGGCTTATTGGATTAAAGAAATTTATAAAGATTAACTAAAATTGAGAAATCGGTACAAAATTGATATTTTTATGAAAAAGTATAAGTTATAAATATTGACCATAGCTAATATAATATTGTAACTCGCAGACTTTAATTTGTAATAAGTATAATCAACTATTCAACTGTGTTCTGTGTAAAGATAATGTTATTTATAATTGCATTAAGTATTTTCTATTATGGTATATCTAATAAAATAACAGTTTATCAAAATAAATAATGAATGTGGTGATTTTAAAATAACAAATGAGGCCCATGCATGACTTGACATTGCAGATACTGAGGTGACTTTTGTGTCAAAGTTCAAGCATGTAAATAAGCGCAAACACTATTAGGCTTAGAAAACATAATTTTGAATACTTTTTTAATAATTAAAATAATCAATGAAGGTACAATGTGAAAAAAATATATACTTAAATAGGTATCAGGTAAACATGTTCCATTTAAGAAAGACAATCGAATTAGTATGTGTAAGTCCTGCGTATGACGCACATTGTTTCGTTGTGTTGATGTTTATACCTATAAAAACAATACAACGAAAAAATGTGTGCCATACACTTATTAAATTAATTGTCTCTCTTAAATGGAAAGATGTATACTATTAATGAGACAAATAGTTTATCATACTTTAGAGATAGAACATGCTGCAAAACGATTTAATCTAAACTGTGATAGAGTGGCTTGTTGGTGTAGTGATCACGACGTTCGCCTTGTGATCTGATGATTGGTGGTTTGAACCCCATTCCAGGACACCAGCAAATTAGACCTATTTTTATAGCTTGAGCATTTAGTTTTTTTGAAAATATTAGGAATATTGATGCAACACGTATTCTGTGTTTGCATATCTATTAAAAAAATATAATATTTTGAGATATTTCATTTTTGTAAATATTATCAATAAAAGTTTTCAAATAACCGAAAATTTTGTTTCAATATTCATAATTTATATTATATCGGAAATTGACATCAGTGCGTCACAATTTTATGAACAGTATATCGCAAAAAGGGAAATAGTTAGGCGAAAAGCTTAGATTTTTTTACGAAAATTGGTTTGATTAGTGGAGAATGGAAAAATCTATGCTTAACTAAAATCTGTACTTAACTTAAACTATATATACCACTGATCAAACTACTAATCCATACAGATTAATGCTGGAATGTAGCAAAATTGTTGTTGATGGACCACCATACGCTAATAAAATTAAGATCCACCATATAAAAAAATTGAGCGAGTCTTAAAATATATTCTTAGGTTTTCACGGCCACTCAGAATCTTCTGGTTTGTGTCTTCTGGCCGACGTTTCGGATCCCATTGCAGGGTCCATCACCAGCCCTGATGATGGACCCTGCAATGGGATCTGAAACGTCGGCCAGAAAGGTCATTATAACACGGCATAATACCCCAGAAGACACAAACCTGAAGAGTCTTACAATAATCGCAAATGATGCGTAACATCCTTTCTCAGTAACGCTTTGTTTGTTTCTCAATAACGCTCAGTAACAACTCGTCCAAACTGCTGTAAGCAATTTGGATGAGAGGTGGAGAACAATTTCTACCAGAGAGATCAAGTTCTACCCTGAGTTGTAGCGCAGTAGAATCAGAAAATTATGTTCCCAATCTTTTACAGTTTCTTTCAACCATATCAAATGTTATAGAAACAGATCATTTTTAAAGTCTGATTCATGAAATAAAGGTAGTATGTGTAAAATATAATAATTTAATTACAGAATAAATTTATGATAATTCTTTTTAAATAATGCATAAATGAAGTATGAACTTTGTAATGTGTAAAACACCTATAAAAGAATTAAAATTAAGGTTTTGTCTGACCTCAAGAAACACTGAGAGGTCATTTATATGTACTTACTCACTTTCTGAATTTATTTATTTAGGTTAGGGTTATTCATTTATGAAACTTAATAATAAAACAAAGGTTATGCCTAGTATCATTAAACAGAAGCAAAAAAAATGATGCACTTACCCCGACATTTTAGTGGTTCGATTGAATCGATGTTTTTTAAATAATAATATCAAATGTTTCCGATTTGACAGATGACAAAGAGATGTCACTCGCGGCGCCGTCGAGCGTTGAATGTTGAATGAACAGCTATTGCTGAACTGACTGAAAAGTAAGTCGCTAACTTTATCGTTGTCGCCGCCTGCGGTCGCCGTTCACTTGTCGCTCGCTACTTACAATTATTACAAGGTCGTCCAAATGCATTTATTAAAAAACAATTCAAACGAACATCGTTTATCTAATTTTAATATTCAAATGACGCGATCAGTTTTAAAATAAATAATATCGGTAACGGCCAGTGAACAAGATTATATTTTTAAAAAACATGTATTTTTCTCTGTATTATCGGAGACAAATGTTTCAAATTGCAGTATATTTCGCCAGGGACGAGGATCAATTTATAAGACAATATGTATACAGGACTAAAATGGATGTAAAGATATAAAATGTTTGATCAGTAATAAAAGTTCAAAATGGTTATTTTATTAAAAAATCTTTATTTTAGGAAATATCCACCGATATTGTAGGGTTCATTTTATATAACTACATACCTAGGATACCTACATACAGGTAATGAGGCAATAAAGCCATGTATTCACTAGGGGACAAATCGCGAAACATTCCGCTCGACATGTCGCATCAACATCTACGCTCATGTTTCGGGGACAATGACGCGGTCATTTGACGTGTACACACCGGGACTCACATATCTTGTCGCGGAAATGTCATCCGATGAGGTTATGGATGACAGCTGCGGTATCTCATTTGGCGAAAACGGGGTTCCGCGCAATTCGAAATGTTTTTTTGGGTCGCAATTTCAAATTAATGAGGTTTTACTGTAGTAAATTGAATATTATTAAAAACAAGGTCCTTTTTGCAAATAATTATTGTTTTCCAGACGTCGCGGAAATATATCGCCCTATGAGGTTATGATGATAACCGCGTATCTGTTTATGTTAATGAGTTTATCGAAAAGTAAGAGGAGAAAAAAGAGGAGAATGCGAAATTATTTACTGCAAAGAGAAAGAAGGACGGACATTCTATGCGATCTTCGATCGATACAGCTCGACGAGTTCGAGAACGATTTCGTTTCCCCGCATTGTCATCTTGACAGATGCAGCGCATGCGTATTCACTTGTTTACATACCACGTGGTACTGACGCTCCGCGGAATGTTGCAGTGAGTACGCTCGGGTATCGTGCGCATGGCAACGTTGCCACGGCACGTAGAAATGCCGCGCTATGTTGTGCGCGAGGTCGCGGAACAGTGCACGACGTTGCAACGTCACGTAGACTCTATGCCGCGCGTGCTGTTGAGGGACAATTTGTCCCCTAGTGAATACATACCTTAAGACTTGAAACAGCTGTCGCTGCTGTCAGTAATTCTAAAACAAAGGTAATCCTCCTGAAACAGAAACCTATAATTACGAACAAATATAGCATTAGTTCAAGTGAATCAAGTAAAATAAAAACGTCTTTTGGACAAAGACAATTTAATTTCACAGCCCCGCTTGTTTTTAACAAATTACCAAATGAAACTATCACTAATTTTATAAAAATATCAGGTAGGTAGTACCTAGAAGGTATGCTGAAGAAGTGATCCGCCCTTGACCTCTAAATAGGCAAAATCTGCTTTATATCATTTCAAGTATACTCTAATAAAGTATTTATTTTTGTATCTACTTAATTTATTTTTTTTGTATCTTATCTTTTGTATTTATTTTTGTGTACACCTATTTAAATTTTTATCTTAATTTTATATTCATATTTTATTTTAGATTTATGTATTCTTATGATTGTATGTATTACTAAATTCTTTCTGCATTTTTTACGTGTATACTTCTTTACTATAGCTATTTGTTACTATTACATAACCAGCAAATGAGAATAACTGCCACGGAACAGGTTTTACCTAGTGTGGCAGTTATTAGTAACTTATAAAACAAATGTAAAATAAACAATAAAATAAAAAAAGTCCGGCGACAAGTCTATTGGGAACATAAGAACATTATTACGCGGATTGGAAATATTTCGGTTGCCTTGATGAGTGATAGTTGTCAATGATTAGCGCAAATTCACGAGATTGCTGCAGGTTTTTCCAATGACTGGAGAATCTGTATGGCTGATTAGTGTAGTAGAAATTGCGACAAAAGGTTAGCATAAAATACGAGTATATTACATCTCAAGCTGGACATGTCAAATGTTTTGAAATAAAATGCATTCATAGCTACCTACCCATGAATTGAATTTCTATGAAGTAATGCAATATTCTTAACCACAGTTGTAGATATAAAAATCATTCAGTTTATTATATCAATGGTAAAAATGTCTACAAAGACATTACACATTATAGGAACTGCTGTGTGGTGGAAAGTTATCTCTTATTATCAATTTCTGGTTTAGAGGGCTATGTGACCAACGGTCTCTCATGTTTTTTAAATTTTATTTAAATATGTACAATAAAACATCTAAAAATTTTTGTATCATGCCTGTCTCGCTAGAAAAGACAGTCAATGTTTATCTACAAGAAAGTGTACAAGCAGTTATGTGCAAGCAAGTAGGTATATGTAATACGAAATTAAATGCACATAATATAAAATAAGAGTACGTAAAATTTAAAAATGATTACTTAAAAGTAAAGTACCTACAGCAAAATATATAAGAGAAAACAATGATATTTACTCGTGTTAGTAGTAAAATAAATTCCACGGATATGTTATTTAAATTGTCAATCCAAAACATTAGTTAACTTTACATTTATTTATTTATTTATATATATATATATTTTTTTTTTTTTTATTTATTTATTTATTTATATTCACAGCAAATTCAGTAAGGCAATGTTGCCAGCCAATGGACTACTTCAATAATGACTAGTTTGGGGAGTGCACCAATACCATGTATATCTATCCGTCAGGAATATCGATTTTTTTTTTCATTTTCAAGAACATTTTCAACTCGTAATTTAGGCGAGAATCTACATGTAATGTCGATATGTGAACCAATTTGACATAAAAACAAATTTTATAATTTGTTGAATCTAGAATCTAGATTGTTCATTGCTCCTCACCTGTGTGAGACCGTATGAACTTTTTTCACTCTTTGATAGGATTTAATATTAGTTTTCTTGTTAACTTAGACTCAAACCATATTTTGCAAAAAAATAAATGTTACCTGACTACAGCAGATGTCAATAAAGCTACAAAAATATTTTGAAACTCAATCTTGCTCTAATCGAACTTTTGTAAAGAAAATCTTCAATTATTTATAAACATTATTTAGAATAAGGCGCCATTTTCGAATTAGTCATAAGTATAAGTATACGTAATTTTAAGTAAAATATTTTTGGTCAATCAACATTAACATTTTTTTAAACTTTTTCTGTTGTAATAAATTATTGCATTTTAATAATATAAAAATATATTTTCTATTGGACATGCTATAGTCCTCTTTTAATCATTAACTTAATTTGCAACGACTGCAAAGTGTTTCATGCAAATTAAATTTCCCGCACAGGTGTATCAGTATTTAAACACGTCTACAGGCGATGATATAATAAACTGTCAATGTCTACAGAAGAATTAATAAATAATTAATAAATAAATACATGTATTTGAGAAGAACTTTACAGAGCAAAATTCAGAAACATAGTGATGCATCTTACATCCCTTCGTGGGTACTATTTATACTCTATATCCTTTGTTTCCAAATTAATATAAACAAACACTCATTGTTTCGAAGGCATTTTTATGATGTTAAAATTAATAATTTAATAAGTTCATTGACCTAAAGGGCTGAACAGGCTTAAGGGTAAAGATTCATCTCTTTGTCTTCGTATGAAATCCTCCAACCTAGAGACAATAATAATAATTAAACAATAAGTGCATTGACTTGAACGGTTAACATAAACAAAATAAGTATTTGTATCGATATTCTAGATCAAATAAATTCTAAATATCTAAATGGTAGCAGGGATATAATATGCACACTCATTTTCCGATAATATTTAAAAAAAAATTATAAAACTAATTCCACTGTCGCATGTAAGATATTAACTTGCAAAAGAAGTACATTAAATAGTCAAAAGATGTCGTAAATACAGTGCTTAGAATATATCAGCAGGTCCTCCCTACACTCAATAATGAAATCGTTCAATATCAATTAATTAAATTAAATTTAAATCAATGTAATAAATATAACTAGCTAAATTAAATATATCAATTAAACACGATCACCGAAACCCTTTAACCAGAGAATATGTAGGTACCTATTGTACTACATAGATGTCATTATACTTTAAAGTAGGACAAACAGAAAACTTTTCCACCGTCACAATAAACTCACTAAATTTTAATTGTTAATAAAATACGCATGCTTTTTCTGTTGAACTGTAGGTATTTATTTTCTGCAGGTACTGTAATTACTGAAAATATTTATTTTATCTTTGACATCTGAAAAATAAAATAAAATAATTTGATTTTTTAGCACAAATTAAATTTTCTCATTCACAAACGGAGATTATTAATCAAACGCTCTTAAAAAAATATTTTTTAATATAAAATTTCATTTCATTTGAGTCTGAATATCATATTCGTCAATAACTGCAAAATGACTTTGTGGTTAATTTTATGGTTAACTTTATTTATATAATTTACAAGAAAACATTTTATCTAAACCACTGATTTATTGAATTATCAAGACGTTTCGAAATTAAATAATTTAATTTAGAAATTAGAAATAGTGTTGATAGCAAATTAAATATTATAAATAACCAGGACCTTTTTGCAAGTAGTAGGTACCTACCTAATCTTTTAAATTTGTTTTCAAATTAGCTCTGAATTAGTTATTCATCTCCCATATATTTATTTTTGATTTCGTTAATGTAATTTTGATTTATAATTTTTCGTTTGATTTATAATCCTTCAACAGGATACAACGTATAAATGTTGATAATTCAACGCATTTGTGGTTTCTCCAAAGTATTTTCTTGTTAATTTTATGATTTTATTAAAGTATCGTCGTAAGACACGATGGTCAGGTAAATTGTTGGATAAGGCATCCCAACCGGATTTTAAAACATACAAAACAAGTGACAATAAAAATTTAAATACACGCGGCAGAATAATCCACAAAACTTTGAACGGGAAATGATTCTGAAACGGTGAAAATAATATAACATCATTAATTTAATTAAATAAGTAACCATCGCTCTGTTTTCCCGCATGGGTATGCACATGATGGAGCATCGCACTCTTCTGTCCTGACACACAACTTTCGCTTCATCCACATTCATACCTCTTATCACGCCAGTTCTTCGATTGTTGAGGCTTCTAGCGAGGCCACCTACCGATATCTGGTTTGTATTAATAAAAAGAAAATGCTTTGCACAAAACCACTATTTATTGAATAATCATCAAGTTTCGGGGTCAATGGTCCCTTTATCAGGATACAACGTAGGTATACTCAGAATTAAAATTCGATGTACCTATAGACACAAAAAAAAACAATTTGGGAATTAAATAACTACTTAATTAGGAACTAATGTGAAAACAAATACGTTGTATCCTGATGAAGGGACCATTAGCCCCGAAACACGTTGATTCAAATATAGTGTTTTTTTTAATTTTTTTTTTTGATATACAGGGTTATTTGGAAAACATTAATAACCTCGCAGGACTATATTCCTGCCTTGATTATGAGTCGAAAATATTCAAGCTATTATGACCTAATATCAATAGTTATGGAGATATTCGACATCAAAGTTTGTATTTTTTTTTTCAATATTTCTGACTTGTTTATTGTAAAACGTTGGACTTTCATTACAGTAACTTATATCGAATATGAAAAATTCATTCTCTTTAATAAAAGTCAAATAAAATAATAAAAACCTCCGAATTCCAGTTGGAAAATTTTCAAGATTTTTATCATTTAATTTAACTCGTATTGAATCGAATGAATTTTTCGTAATCGATATAGGTAAGTTACTGTAATGTTATTCTAATGTTTTACAAAAAATAAGTTAGAAATATTTTAAAAATGCAAATTTTGATGTCGCATATCTCCATAACTATTGATATTAGGTCATAATAGCTTCAATATTTTCGACTCGTAATCAAGGCAGGAATATAGTCCTGTGAGGTTATTAATGTTTTCCAAATAACCCTGTATGTATAATGCTACCACTAAGTTATTTTGAATATTGAATTGCAAAATACAAATAATAAATTTGTTTAAAACGTGCACACTTTGTTCTGAAAAATTGCAACTTCACAATAAGAATGTATTCCTTTAATATACAGGGTGTAACAGAGCTAGTCCACTTACTTTACAGGTGGATTACAGCCTTGATTATGGATCGAAAATGTTCAAGCAACTTATAATTGTGATTATGAGTTATTCAATTTCAAAGTGTGCATTTTTTTTCAATATTTCTGACTCATTTTTTACAAAACGTTGAAGTACCGTTAGAGTAACCTTTATCGATTACGAAAAATTCACTCGTTTCAATAAAAGTTAAATAAAATAATAAATACCCTAAAAACATTCAAATAGGAATTGGAAGGTTTTTATAAATTTTTTTTAACTTGCATTAAAGGCAATGAATTTTTCATATTAGATATAAGTAACTGTAATGATAGTCCAACGTTTTGCAGAAAAAGTCAAAAATATATAAAATGAAATAAAATGCAAAGTTTGATGTCGCATACTCGTATCTCCTTAACTTTATATTTGGCCATGATTGCTTGAACATTTTCGACTCTTAAACTAGGTAGGAATCTACCTGTAAAGTATTGTGGACTAGCTCTGTTACACCCTGTATACTAGTGACGGTATTTCAACCGGTGACACACTAACCGTTATTTGAGGTTTGTATCTGATTGCGACGATGATTGGCAACCGATTTTTCGCAATTCGACGGGCATCAACAATTGGCTGGTTGAAAACAGAAGTAATCCAAGTAGCATTTTTGGCAACACTTCGACATTAACTGACTTTTTGAACAAACTCTTTTTTTTGACATCTCTGTTTAGTGTTAAAATTTTATTTTTTACTGCAAATGTGATCTAAGTTCATTAAATGCTACTTGGATCACTTCACCGTTCATTAAGCCTAAGTTATGTTTATATCTATCATTTATCAAACATCTTTTAATACATATTTTAGACACAATTAAAATGTTCACAAAACGCGTTTTATTCATTATCTCAACATTAACGAAATTAATTAATCAATTAGAAAGACATACAGAAAAATCTAATTCACGAAAAAATATTAGGTTACTACTGGGATTCGAGCCCAGGTCACCTCCTTTCTGGGCCGGTGCTCTGACTACTACTAAGCTATAGCAACCCTCTATGTTTCCGTGAATATATCGACCTTATATGTGCACTACCGTATCAAAAAAGTGGATTGCTCTATTGACAAAAACAAAAATTAATCAATTAGTAAAAAATGAGAACTAAATATAAGGTCAATACATTCACGGAAACATAGAGGGTTGCTATAGCTTAGTGGTCAGAGCACCGGCCCCGGATAGGAGGTGACCTGGGTTTCGAATCCCAGTAGTAGCCTAATATTTTTTCGTGAATTAGATTTTTCTGTATGTCTTTCTAATTGATTAATTAATTTGGTTCTCAAAATTTCACAGAACTTTGTTCTGAGAAATTACAACTTCACAAATATGAATGTGTTCTTGAATATGATATCTTAATAATATTTTAGATATATTCTAAGAACACAATTATTGTCCACAGAGGGATAGTCATGAAAAACAACAAAATGCTACTGGGATTACTTCTGTTTTGAACCAGCCAATTATATCTTAGTTATCAATCATCGACATAATCAGACGCAAATCCCAAATAACTGCACCGAAAGTAACCGGTTAAAATAACGGTTTAACCATCACTAACGATGACAAACCGCCGAGAGTGCAACAGACACTGAAACACGGCGTGACAGTTGATATGACCTTTACTGCCTTGCTCAACATAAGGTTAACCACATTCTTAAACAATAAACTTTCGCTAAGCGGTGCCGTGAAGCGCGGAGCCATCCGCCAGCGTCAGAGCGACAGCCGCAACAGCCGAGCGGTTTGAGGCCGGCCGCACTTTGGATACGAATTATTACGTACGTATTCGTACGATTATTTTCGTACGATTATTTTCGTACGATTATTTTCCTACGTATGGAGTGCGCAAATTGATTGCGTCTCGCGTTGGTCACTTTTCACATTTCTCCAATAACGTTTGTGCCAAATGAATAATCTGCATCTTCTGGAAAACTCTATTATGGCAGACTTAAATAATGATTTCATGACTATCTATCTAATATATTCACAAATGCTGGGGAGAATCCAAGTGCAACGAGAGCTCATAACATCGGAGAAATATTTAAAAGTTTTTTTGTTCGAAGTACATAATTGGGTATACCTACCTCACCTTCATTAAACCAAATTATTTAACTTATAGGTATTTTTTTAGTTCTTTAGAGATTCTCCGCCATGATCTGCGCTGATGGTCACGCAGTTGAATCACTTTGGTCCCACAAACATTTGTGGTCATGTGACAAATTGACAAAATTTTCGAACAAATCCGGATCGTGTCGGACGTCGCATCTATACGTGCGTACACGCACTGCTAAAACGTGTGCAGCGTGCGATGTTCAATACTACTTCGAAGGTCGAGAATGTACTTGCGTATTCGTACGTATACGTACTACTCAATTTCATACGAAAACGCATCCAGTGTGCGGCCGGCGTGAGGCGTCCTTCCACGAGGCGCGGTGCCGAGAAGACGGGTGGGTGTCTCGCGCCGTCGCGGGACCCGACGTTTCGCGTGTTTATTTTCGGATATACAAATAAATACTCAAAAATAAGGTGGCGTCAATTGCGCAAATCGTCTCAATGCCGAAAGTGCAGTCGCCGTGTCACGCGACTGCGTGAATTATTTTGAGAAGTGTACAGTGTGCGATGTTTTGTTGACTGACAACATTTTTTTCAGATAGCGGAGATGTTTTACTTTTGCATACTCTCTCATCTGAAGGATATAAAAGCAAAGGCAGCCACATGCTGAGGTGTTTTCTGTATAATATAATAAATTTTTAAAAAACTGTCACTCAAGGAAATTTCTTTGGAATCCATAAAATCTACAACTTATGCTTATGTTTATGTCAGTTCATATAGCGCAGTTTTTGCGTAAGAGACGCTTCAAGGGCGCTTTACAGGTGCGACATACCGAAAAAATGAGTTTTTAAGCTCTTCTTGAAGAGTTCCTGGTTTTCCATGGATCGCAACACTGAAGGCAGCTGATTCCACATGGCTGGGCCCGTAAAGCTGAAAGCACGTTCCGCAAACTTGGTGGCTCCAGGTCTCCTTGGTACTATTAGCCTGCAGAGTGCCTCCGATTTAGCTGACCGCAGTGTGAGCCGTCTTCCAGTGATATTGGCTGGGATACAAAGGTCGATCAAATATTGTAGTGCTTTTCTTTGAAGACTTTTGTACACCATCAGAGAGAGTTTGAAATTTATTCGCTCTGGCAGGCGAAGCCAATGTAGTTGCTTCAGCTTTGAGGATATCCGCGAGAACTTTGATGCCTTAAATATAAGCCTCGCCGCAGCATTCATCACTGACTGAAGTCTGTCGAGTTGAGTCCTAGGCTGTCCTGCATATATCGAGTTACAATAGTCCAGCCGCGAGATGACGTACGCACTAATCAGTGACTTTGCTGCATCTGGGGGAAGGCATTTTCTTGATCTGTCTTAAACCATAGAAACCAGCGCTGACAGCTTGTTTAATCTGATTTCTAAGGCTTATATCTTTCTCTACGTTGATTCCCAGGAGCTTTACCTGTAACGAGGGTTTAATTATGATGCCCGTCGTCGGCAGAATCATCGGCGTGTCATCCAAAAGATGTACTCTCCTTGAGTTGCTGTCCACATTATTTTAGTTTTTTCAGGATTCAGCGTCAAGATTTTAAAAACAATTGCCACTTCAGTTTTCATTTTATATTGGTAGGGTCATCATCATCATCTTCATCCCCTTGTCCTAATTGGGTCGGGGGCCCAAAGACTTTTCTAAGGTGCTTCTATATTTCCCTGTCTTGAGCTGCTTCCACATGAGTCAACCAGTCTAGACCCATTTTGTTTTCATATACATTTTGTTGCTTCTTCGAGCTTAATCTGGGGCGACCCACCGCTGTTTTCCTTCCGGGGTTGCCAAGAGGATTCTTCTTGGTATTCGTTCCTCTGGCATTCTTAGCACGTATCCAAGCCACCTTATTTGTGATTTTTCTATGTGTAGGAGTAGGGGTTCCATGCCTAGTGTGTGCCTTATGTCAGCACTTCTCACTCTGACCATCAGTGTGACTCCCGCTACCCCTTTAGAAAACTCATCTCGGCAGCCTGGATCCTTGCTCTTACTCTCCCCGTCAGGATCAAAATTTGATGGCCATATATTAGGGTATTTATTGGTACGTGTATAAATAAATATTTTACTTTTAAATATGGATATTGGTGTTTCCTACCAAATAGTAGAAATTGATGCTTTCGCTATATTCATTTTGGGCCATATATTGGTACGTGTATAAATAAATATTTTACTTTTTAATATGGATATTGGTGTTTGCTACCAAATAGTGGACATTCAT